>OX421843.1:46014482-46607617 GCA_949127995.1 Suillia variegata | reverse complement strand
CGTGAGCAATTGATCGAGTTCATTTAATTGATTGTCGCTGTTACTGCTACAAACACTGGCAGCGTCCGTATCCAGCGTTGCCAGCATTGTGGCATATGTTGTTGCTGCTGTTGTTGTTGTTGCGGCTGAGGCATCGTTAACGTCAATTGAATTCTCATTTTGATTGTGTTCGATGGTGACGATGCAATTCGACAACTCATTAAAGTTCATTGAATTTTTACTGTTGTTGCTGTTGTTGTTGTTATTGCTGATATTAGCAGCGGATACGTTGCTAATGCTTGGCATGTTGCTATTACAAATTTCCATTTTTGTTGTCGTTGACTTTTCAACATTGCCATAATTAATATTTACGTCTATTCCAGCCATTTTGCTGCAACTGTTGCTGCGTTGTTGACGATGCTGACGTTGCTGTTGACTTTGCATCGAGTCGATTAATGCACTATTAGAAATTGTTGATTTCATTGTTGTTGTTGTTGTTGCTGTCGCTGTTGCCAACGATGACTCCGAGTGTCTCCTGACTTTCGATGTTGTCGTTGTTGTGCCGTTTCCGTTTTTCTTGGTATTGGCACTGGTCGACTTTTCGCCGTCCCATGTGTCCCATTGGAGTTGCGTAGAGCGTGGTTCTTGACATGTTTGCGTAGGCTAGACGGATCTGTGTAGCGTTTCGCACAACCCGACAACTGACAAGCGTATGGTTTCTAAAAAATAAAATTTATTGATAAATTATTTAGAATGGCTTGTTGTGCTAAGAGGAATTAAAAACTAATAATGTATGTATGTATGTTGTTATATGTATGTTTGTATATATGTATGTATGTATATACTTTGGGTCTTAAAACTTGAGCTTTTTCTGTTTTCAGACTTATCGAATTATTTTAAATACCAATTTAAAGCGGCAAGGAAAACAAAGGAATATTTTCAGTTTACATAAGTCTTAACAAAATTTATTTAGCCGCTCTATAGTACCTGACAAATTGTGGTAAATGTTGTGCTGTGTTTGTACTTTTACTGTTTTTTTATTCATACGAGTATGTTTATTTGTATGTATGAAAATTCGTTTGTACATGCAAAGATATGTTAAAGCTTTAGTGCTGTTGTATAATTTTATACACAATTTCATATGCTGCATATTGCATACGAAACAATACAACAACCATTCTGCTCCGATAATTCTTAAATTTTTCCATTTTTTAAATCACTTTTGGCATGTTACAAATACATACAAAAAACCGTTAATTATCTTCAAAAGTGTCCTTCTTTCCACTCCACTACAACACAAAGCACACACATTTACTTATACCTTTACTTTTGGTACCTACCGTATCATAGTGCGTCCTTTGATGTTTCGCACGATCCGAACTATTGCTGAACGCTTTGAGGCAACCTTTGTATTGGCAGCCATAGGGACGCTCGCCCGTATGCGAGCGTTGATGAATTTTCAAATTTTCCAAACGTGAAAATGCCTTATTACAACTCGGAAACTGCAAAAAAAATAAAAAAGTAGAAGTCAGTTTAATTTTAAACAGCGTGTAAAATTCATATACAAAAAAGACACAACTATGTAGAATTTTAATAACGCAACTTGTTGTTGCTGCGCCGGCAGCGCAGTTCATCCTGAAGTGATATCACATGGACTCTTAATTGGAGCAACAGCAAAAGGCAACCGAAATGTCGAAAATGAAATCTGCCTGCCTCACTCTTTTATATTCGTTTTCACAATTGATGATTCTTGTTGCGGACAACACTTAATGGTGGTGGCGCCTCAGACGCAAAAATAAATAAAAAAACAAAAATCCTTAATGAAACGTGATTCGCACACTTGCAAAGAAAAAAAGGCGTGCGACAACTGTTGCCGCGTATAAATTACAACCGAGAATTTGGAAGCAGCAACAAATCGACCTTATTCGAGGAGCAGCCAACATGTGTTGCTTTACTTCGGAAGCATTTCATGCATGAAATCAACTCTAAAGTATTTTAATAACATTAAATAAAAAAGAAAAAAATGCTCCTCAATTGTGTGGCATATGTCAATTTTATGATTTTGTATTAAATGTCATCACGTGCATATCATTTCCATTTTCCAAGCATTTGTTCATGCCTTTTTATTTTTTCTCTTTTCTTAATGTTTACGTTAACCCTTTAATGTAAACAATCATATCAAATATTTAAAAATAGCATAGCTTCACTGTATGTCTATGCTTAAATGAAACCCTCGATTTAACAACAGCTGTACACGTGTTAGCCCGAAGTCAGCTCCGTGGAAATACTATATAAAAAATAATTTAATGCCTATTCCATACAGGAGGGCAAAAGATGTTGCTTATTTGTTTTTATGTAAAAAGCCATAAAAAAAACGATAAAAAAATGAATTGGTATAGAAGATCTCAGTCTGTCACTTAGCAATATATCTTACTTGAAAAGTAATAAAATTCTACTAATATGTTGATCAAGCTCAGCCAAACATATTTGTGAAACAATAACCAGGAAGCTTTCAAGCTTTCATTCCCAGATAGGCTGTTGTCGCGAATTGTTTTACTTGGACTTGCTTGTCATAAAATTGTCTTTAACTTACCGGACACTTGTTCGGCTTTTCACCGCTATGCACCCGCATGTGAATTAACAGTTTATAGCGCGCATTAAACGGTTTATACCGACGCGGACAATCTAGCCAGAAGCACGAAAAGTCCTCGCCCTTCTTAACGTCGACGTGACGCTTCTCAATGTGAACAACAAAGTCCGCCTGATTTGAGAACACCTCATTACAGTCGGTCCAGAGACACACGGGAGGATCAAGCAGAACGGACGACTGCAACGACTCCTTTTGCGGTTGTGTTGCACTGTTGCCAGCCGTTGAACTGGAATCGACCGCTGTGATGCAATTCGTTTCGTTTATAAAATTGAAACAGGTCGGCAGGCATGAGGATTGTGATGAAAAACGTTGACGTGAGTGCTTGTTTAGAGCTTTTGATGTCTGCGGGTATGTTGGGATTGCTGTTGATGTTTCTGTGGCTGTTAGGAATACGGCATCATCATAATCACACTCGCCGTCATCGTTGATATCATCATCAATGTCGTCATCATCGCAATCATCTGCATTAAAATTATCGATTTCATTTTCAGTAATATAGTTGACCAGGTTCTCCTCATCCTCATCTGTATTAATGTCTTCATCGTTGTTGCTCTTGACATAATTTTGCTGTTGTCCGGCATGTTCCTGTTGCTCGTCACTGTAGTACAACTCACCGAGAATTTCTTCGTTGATTTCATCCAGCTCATCGATGGTCCAAATGATTTTGTGGTCACGGTTTGGTTTCTCCGTCATGAGCAAATTGCTGTTCTGATAGTTTTCGGGCAAATGATCATAGTGGGTGGTGACATGTTGCAATATGTTCTGTTGCTGCTGTTCCTCTGTCGAGCTGCAGATATGCATATGCTTTATTGGTTCGCTGTATCCCTCAGGAGCGCAGCTATTGATGGGCTCATATTTCGGTGTACCAAAGGTGGTCAGCATCGAGGGTAACTTGATGTTTGACGTATTAGTTTGACCACCAAACCAAGATTCTTGTGTTTCTTGTTTGATCGTAATGGGTTGTTGTTGCTGGCAATATTGCTTGTACTCCATATATGAGTTATTTAATTTTTCGGTATGCTGTTGTTGATGTTGTGCTGTCATTGCTTCTGTTAAGTTATGCGATATCCATGGATCCAACGGTGGCGAAGAACATGGCGACTGATTTTTAGACTGACAATTGATCTCGTCATAATTAAAATATTCTATATCCAAATTCAGACAGTCATTGGTCTGCATCATGGGCTGTTGACTTGGTTCGCAGGCGCTATGCTCTTTCGGCATTTGTTGCAAACAACTGGATGTATAATTTGTACTGCCATTGTAAATGTGTGTAAACGGTGTATACGATGCAGATACTGGTGTAAATGGGGTTTTAGGTGTGAACGACGTTTGCTGCGATGTCTCTCCAATCAGTGTGCCCACGATATTGCAACTGTCCGTGAGGCGTGCAATATCCTCTGGCTCAAAGCGAAATACGTCCTCTTTGTTGAATTGCGTACTATTAAATGTTGCATCAGACGTGGCCAAATTTTGATTATCGTAAAATGACATGGAACTGCGTTGGCTTTTTTGATCGGCGTAGTCGCTAAATGCCGAACTCGGTGTTTCGGCGATGTAACTTAACGAGAAGTCGGGAAAATGCGCATCGGCAGTGCTGAAGTCATTATAGTAAGACTTGATATTGCAATTTGGTGCGCAGAGGTTCTGCTGTGCACTAGAGGCGCTTAAAGGTGGTGACATAATCGCGCAACTGTTGTTACCACCATAGTTATTTGACGGAGTTGCCGACAGCGTTGCTGAGAAGTATGGTGTGTAGGGTGGCGTAGTTGGTGTATCCATGCCAATGGTTGTTGGCGTGGCAACAGTTTTGGTATTATACATTTTCAGATGTTGTATGTTAGAAATGCTGAGTGCTTGAGAATTCATGGAGTTGTTGATTTTCAAAGACGATGACATGGTGACGTTGATAACTTTTTCTAAAGCATTCAAAGAATCACTTAAAATTTGAATTTCACTAAATCACTTTCGATTTGTCACTTTTTTTTTTCTTTTTTTTGATCACATCAATTAAAATTCTGTCTAATGTCTGTCCTCGAGAGACACTTAAAATGCACTGAAAATGTTTAATGTGTCTTTTTTTTTTTTTTTTGGGAGCTGTCTCGTAGTGTCACACGCTTGACACCCAACGAAAACACGAAAGAAACAACTTTCGCGTGCAGAATGTCACTTGGACGCGCGCGTTTGTTGTGTTGTTTGTTGTGTCGTCGCAGTCTTCCGCTGGCCATACAGTTGGCACTGTTGCCAAAATGTTCGCGGGAAATCCCAATGAGTGCGACTCGCTTTGCCGCTTCCGTTAGAAACGCCGCACTAATTTTGTCGTCACAAGGCACACATACACAAAACACTGTTGTACACACACACACTCACACGCACATGTAGTATAAATACGCAATTCTAGTTTTTACAACAGTTTTGTTCGTTTTCAAAAAAAATAAAAAATTCACTTGTTTAATTTTGTTTTTGTTTTTCATCTGCGTGCGTGTTATTGTGTTGCGTTGCTAGTTTCTGATGTTGCTGCCACCACGGTTCGGTCGACAATAAACCTTGCCGCATTATGCTGTGCGTTATTTAAACACACGGCCGTGCACAGGATCGCTCCTCGTCGTCGTCGTTGATCTTGTATGCTGCGAACGTATTTGTGCGATCAGTCGATGCTGTCGCTGCTGCCGCTGCTACTGCTGCTGGATTTCCTGCGCATACACACACAAACATGCATACACACTCATATACTCGTGCATACTTGCTTTTTTTCGACTCAAAAAATTCTTTTATAGTCTTTAAGTTTGTTATTTTTTGTTATTTTAATGTGCTGCTCATCTGCATTCGCTGTGCTGCTGTGCAGTAAACGCACTTTTCACGTTTTCCGAGTAGTGAAATTGCTGTTATTTTAGTTTTATGTGTAGAAATAGAGCTCAAGTTCTTGCTGTGCCATTAGGAAATCTTAAAAATGATGCTGAGACTAAAACAATTCAACATAAGGAATGGGTGTATTTCAATATAAATTCGTTTATTTTTCAATTTAATTCAAATGTATCTCTTAATTCGTATCTCTAAGCAGCAATATGTCTTAAAAATATTTAAAAATGTAACTTATACAGTTTTGTATACTTAAATTTTAGTATCCAAAAGAACTCTTAAAGAAATAGTCAAGATTTAATTCTAGTTTCAGCAACTGCATTTTTATAAAATTAAAGAACTCTATATATGGTACCTTAATTTGTATCAACCTCTTATGGAAAGTTTGTGAAGGTATGGTCTGGATAACATTAACAGGGAGAACCATGAACCAGGTTAGTAAGGAAGTGCAAATAAAAAAGTTAAATAATTTAGTATGGTCAAATTTTGATGCGATCATTTTATAATTGTGCAGATAATAGTTTAGATCAATTTTAAATATGAACCCATTGTAGGAGAGTAACCTAAAGGATAAAGTGAATATAGTACAGAATTAACTTGAAACATCTTTTGGATATGGTTGGAATTTAAACTAAGATATTCGAAAAAAATCGAAGTTAATGTTGTGCCCAAAAGATTATTTATCTTAAAGTCATGCAAGAATATATCGAGATATCTTAAAATTGTCTTGGATTATTTTTTCGGTTTTCAGATTCGTTGCAGCCGCCGCACGACATAATCAAATTCCTACTGTCTCTTCGCATGCACTGCGCACGATCTTCGATCTTGGAACTTGCAACTTGGCACATGTGGTGCAAGTGTGTTTTAGTTGACGTTTCTCTTTTTTTTTCGGTTGGTTTTTTATTTTCTCTGTCGAACTTCAGCACTAGTTTTAATTATTAGTGCTGCTGCTGTTGCTGTTGTTGGGAAGCAAATCTATGCGCATATATCGGATTGGTGTATGTCTTTTGCAGAAGCAGAGAAGTAGAAGTTCAATTTATTATTATGCCTAAGATGTGATCAGCAGCAACTCTGCTTGGCTGCTCGACTGCTCGCTCGGAGTTATTTCGAAGACTCAAGTGCACATATTGCCACATTTGTGATTATTTTTAGCATATCGCTCCTGATGACGCTGTTTGACGGACGCTCGCACTGCTCCATTCGGAATGGAGCGGAGCGGAGCAAAACGCTACCATGACAATATGTTTTTAATTTGCTGCGAAAATGCAAAATTTTCTGCATTTTCCACACATTTGATGATGCGTGCGTGTGTGCGTGTTGCTGCTGTATTGTTCCGATGTTTGAATTTCCAACAGAAAATGAAGGCGCATCTATTCGCACAGTTTTACACTTTGTGGCATTGAAGGGGTTAAAGAGTTCGGTGTCGTTTGTCGTTGACAGCATTCGTTTATTTCGGATATGTGAGTCACAGGTGTCGCTTTTTGCTGTTGCAGCGCCCAAATTGTCAGTTTTTGTTTGTGTTTGTGTTCTTTTCCTCGCCAGTTGACAATTCTCTTCGCGCTTTGATCCCTGTTGCCTTTCACCATTTTTATAAATTTTTTTTATAAGAATATGTTTTTTTGGCAAACGCTTTATTTTGGCGCGCGTCTGCCACAAGCGAAGCGTCTCAATTTAAAAACGTTTAACGCTCGCATTCGCCACTCGCGCGTCGTTCTTAATTTTTATTTATTTTCTTAATTTTGGTTATGTGCCTGTGTTGTAGTTGTTGTGTTTGTTTTTGCGGCTGTTTTAGTTTTTGGGCTCGTGTCCAAGAACGCTGACGCTTTCCGCTTTGCCACAAGAGTGGAACCACACAGAATAAGTGCGACATGTTACATCATTGTTAAAATTAGTAAAATTTAGTATTAAGCATCAGCGTCACTGGCGGATGTGAAATACGAGATGTCACCTACGAGTATTTGTATTTAAATTTTCTTTAATATTTGTTCAATCAACGTGACTCAATATCCGGCAAAATTTGTTTATTTTTTTATAACTACAATTCATGGCAGATGATTAAACTATTTATTACAAAGAGTTAAATGACAAATTATTAAAAATTTGTTTCTTTTGACCGAAATCAAATAAATCTTAAGATTTTACTAAGGGTAACTTTAGGATTCTGTTAGGGTATCCTAAGCAATCCACTATGTTATCTTAATCGTCTTCTGAGCCCACTGACGGTCTTCTCTTAACATCCTAAGGGTTTCTTGAGGGACTCTTGTGAATTTACATGTTTGTTCCAAAGTCTGAACTGACATCATTTATTACAATTTTGAATTATTGTATTGAATAATATTTAAAGTTATTCTCCGCAAAATTATGATCACTTAAACTTATGTAATAAACATAAATCCAGGGAAATCGAAGGTCAAGGTACTCAAGATTTTTTTTTTTTTAAGATTTTCGCTCCAAACCTATCAAACGTCAGTGTCATTTCAAAAAATTTTGAAGAAATAAAAACATGAAAGCAAATGTCAGAACTATTTACACGGTTGTGCGAAAAACAACTTCGGATACATCTATTTAAGTGTGAGCTCTGCAACTTGCCACATATGATAAAACGAATGTCGCATTATTTTCTGTGTAACATTTATGCCTTGCTTCTCTTTTCCTTCAATTCAGCTCATACGACATAAATGAGTGAGACAACATTTCACAAGAGAAGCGATACAAACGAGAAGGTAAGACAAGAAAACAAACTACAAGTAACCGCTGCTACTGCTTAATATCAAAGGCATTAATTACTTTGTCACAAGGCAATATGACAAGTTACAGTTTTCTCCAATGTGAGTAGTTGGAAAATTAGAAGTTTAAACAAAACGCCCAGCGTCAAAGTAAAAACTACAAACGGCACAGCACGTTGCTGCACTTGAAAATCTTGAGATAAGGTACTTTAAAGAAAAACTATGTAAAAGAAAAAATCGCACATGAAGTGTCAAAAAAACGTACGCACTTTGCACGCTTTAAACTGCTGCTACATCTGATGTGGCAGATACATATACGAATTGTTACAGTACCAGGGAAGGTAATTTAATGATTTTTCATTCTTCAACCAAATATTTTGTTTAATTTTTTATTATTCAATGTCATTTCAATTTAACTTTACTTGACGAATTTTTCATTTTATTTAAAATTTCAAACATTTGCTAAAAGTTTTTGACACAATTTACCCAAGAAGGTATACGAGTATTCTTTAAAGCCCTTAAAGAGATGTCACTGCTCTTTTGGGCATTTCAAAGAACCCAAGAAGAATCCGCTTCAAAAAGAATCGCTCCTAGATGACCACTTAGTCCTTCTTTTACTGACTCAACTTTTTTTTATTAAATTCCTTTTTTAAATGTTGAATAAAGTGCAAAAATATCGACTGGATATTACTACTAGTACTAAAGTTACTTTCTCGATACCAAATTTACTTATCTTAAACTTACCAATTTATAATATAATTAAAATAAATATTCAATTTAAACATTTAATCTCAAAAACCAAAAAAAACCTGTTTAGAAATGACGATCCAGCCCTAGACTTCCACACTCCAAATGTATACCAAAGTAGCACATCAGCATCTCGCAGTGGTGCAAAGATCTTTTGGTCGTTTGCCAAAAACTCTTTCGGTTTAATTTTCGTTCATGATGATGAGGTTGTGTGTGTGTGTTTCTCTTTTGTATATTTTCAATTTGGGTTGGCTTAAATGATGCTGCATTAACCCCGGAAAATTGTATTTTAAGTTTTGTTGCAATTACATTTACTATTTGAAAACAATCGTCATTTTGCGTATGTATGCGTATGCGTATGTACCCGAACAATAACTTTTTATGATTTTTATTTAAATAATAGCTTGTATAGCGAAATTCAAATAATTCCATCATCACTTAATATACACAAGTCATTTTTTAATATTTTCAAAATATAAAGACTACCTCATCTGAGATCGCAATTTTGGGTTAAGAAACACTTCCAACCAGACACATAAAATATCAAAAACGAAAAGAAAACACAAATTCGAACAATTTATGTATTAAATGAAATAAAAATCCCGAAAGTCTTAAAAAGCCATAAATTAAGTATATAAACGTCAGACACGCTCATTCATAATGTTAGATTTAAAAAAAATAAATAAACACACACATACACATTTTCACGTATGTATCTACGTTTTTCGAAGACACTTTCGGTAAACTTTTGACATAGATTTGTGTTTAACTTAAAAAATAAATGAAGCAAAAAAAAACACACAAATTCAATATTTGAAACGAGCTGAAAAAAACAAACAACCTGATCTTTCCACGAATTTGTTTATGTCTTCTCGAAAATTACGTTTCTTTGATAACATTGAATAATTTTTTCACGTTGTCTATGTGGTAGACGCGGATACTAAAGAGTGGTTCACCTACAATTCGTACACAGGCCGGCGGGCGATATTGAAATGCTGTGGGAAGCATTCTGGTTAAAATTTTTGTATACTTTAAAAATCCACTTTATCGATTATTTGAATTCATGTCTGTTAATTTAACTTAAGCGACTAGTTCTTATTAAAAGAAAGGATTTTAGTACGACTTGTATTTAATTTAAGATCTTAAGGTAATGGTAAAAAATTGGCTTAAAAGCAAACATTTTTAAATCGCTTCTTAAATCATTAAATTCTCTTTTTTTTCTTTATCCACCTTATTTTGAGTATTTTGTATGAAGCATTTCAGTAGGTTTTTAAATGAACCGTTCTTTATTAATTGGATGTCAAGCAGCTTTGGGCTTAATTTGAATAGTTTTCCCCAATAAAGAATCCTCAGGAATATTGCATTCTGCCGTTGAGAGATCAAGCAAAGCCGAACCGCCTTCTTGTTTGTGCCTTGCCTTTTTGATGGGTGTGAAAGTTTCGTTTAATGCGACCACAAACAAATACATTTCAATTATGCGTTGTTTGTGAAATTAATATTGTTGGCGATAAACAACGCTTTAATTAGGTGTTAACTGAATATAAATGTAGCTCAAACTGTACTGAATTAACCCTAAAGGTTACGTGGCTGCAGAGTAGATGCACCGCAAAGTATGCACAGCTCTGCCACATGGTAATAAGAAGATATTCGATTAATTTTTTCTGAGCTATTAAAGCGTTAAATATGAAGAGAGAACTAATGTTTATAACTCGAATATTTTTAATAAGTTTAGATATCTGCTTTAAACGAAACCACTTTCAATGAGCAATTTGAATTTTTCTCTTTTTTTTAACGAACCAATTTATTGTTGTTTAATAGTAATTAAAGTTTAGTTATTAACTACCACATGTTTACAATTTAGTCTCTGCCGTAGTCACTAGTAAAATGATTTAATAGAAAAATCATTATTTAATTTTATTTGCTTTTATTTTATGCTAAACAAATAAAAGTTAAATCCTTAAACCAGATTGCATTGTTTGTATGTATGTATGCATGTATGTATATGTCGCCAACATTTGCACATGCGGAGATAAAACAATTTGTTTAGCGGACATACAAAAACAAAAACAAATAAAGTGCATTTATTTTTTTCGTTGTTGTTGTTGTTTTAAATTTATTAAGCATTTTCCGCAGTTTGCGTGTTATTTATGTCTTTTCATTAAACACATTATGCGCTTAATAATGGTATTTTTTTCGTATGTGCGTGTGCATGTGCATGTGTATGGGTTGTATTCTTATATTTTTTCGTTTGTGTTTCTGCAAGTGTCACTTTATTATTTTTACAATACCATAAATTGTTGAAAGTTGAGCAAATTTAATTTTCTGACATCGAACAAATTTTCACAATGAAGAACTTTTTGTTAAATTTTTGGCTTGTCAGGTGAGTACAAGTTGTAATTTCTATTAGATTACAACTTTGTGATTTCATACTTCTCTACTGTGTCACAAGCAATTTCGAGTTTTGAAACACTTCAAAGTTCAAAACGCAGGAATCAAGAAATCCATTTTTAATTTTTCTGCAGTGCTTTTCAATTTGAGAAAAATTCAGGTTGTATTATTTTTATTGTTATTGTTGTAATCAAATCTGGAAAACAAATTGAAAAATTCGAAATAATATTTTTTAATAAATAAATTCTCGTTGTTTGTGCATGTGAAATACGTCTATACATAAATCAAGTGTTGCACATTTGTATGTGTAGTTCTTTTTTTTAAACTGCAGCTGCCTTAGGCACAATGATGTGTCATCTGCATATATCTATTAAAAAAAACTCATTAAATTGACCACGACTTTGTTTAAAAATATGCATTACAAAACACTTAAACTCCAAGTTGTGAAAATCTATTAATCGATAATCTTGTCAGAAGAAAATTTATATAATATTTTTCCGTGCGTAAAATAAAATTTTGAAAATAGAATAAAGAGAATCAAATTAAATTAAAATTGTATGTGAAATTTAAGAGAAAGTGATTCTACTCAATTTATTGCATTAGACCGATGTTACTCAATCGTTCATATATAGTTGAGAACAAATCATTTCTCAACTCGAGAATAAACTTCAACTTTTGTTGAGAATTTGTGAATTGATATTTTTATTTGAGTATATGCATTTATCCGTTTTATGTTGAGAATTCTATCAACTACAAACCAAATTTAAACGTTTGAGTTTCGAAAAGATCACTTGATATCAAATCACTCTCCAATCAATATATTTGCTAGGTATAAACAGTTTAATTTCTATGTAATTATTTTGATTTGAAAATTAATACAACAAACACAATAAAATTATTTAATTTGGTTTTAAATTAAGAATTAAAAGATTTCGATTAGGATACACATTTAGTTGTGTCTGACACCTTTAGCACACAACCACAAACAACAGTGTTAAAACAACAATTTTCCAAAAATACAGTCAGTCCCAAAGTCTCACAACACAGTCCAACAATTACAAACACTCATCGAAAAGGAAAAATCGGAGGCACGGGAAATGCGATATTCATGTAATTAAAACAAACAGAGCGCAAACACAGCGCCACAAACACAAAAACATATCCACATACACATACGAGAACACACATACTAATAAGCACGTATTTTGTATACACATATGACAGCAAAAAATGGATGCTTCAGTTTTCGTTTTTCCGTTGGTTTAGAATTCGCGTTGATAATTACGAAATAATTAAATTGATTTTCAACGAAAGGAAATTCCACCAAACATTCAAATCGGTTGCCACATGCCACATCGTGGAATGTTCCTAGAAATATCAGATATCAGTTTCAAATTGATGAGCTTTTATTCTAGTATTGTCGTCCATGTAACCAAATCTAGTTAAAATGAAACTTAACTAACAATGGTTAGAAAATTTTTTTTAATTGTTTCAATTATGGAGTAGTATCCTTTGGCCACTAAATGCCTTCCATATGTGCTTTGTCCTTAATCATCATAAATTTAACAAATGAGACGCAATAATTTTTAATTATGGGAAAACTCATAAAATTGAAAATTTAAATGTGAGCACACATGTTCGTTACGGCAGAATTTTGTACCTTGCACAAGGCTTAAATTACTATGAAAACTAATAAGCCACATAAAATCTTTCAAATCAATTAAATTTACTAAATATTGACCCCAGCATACAAAACGAACCGAACGGAATTCTCATGCCGTACAGTTGGGTACACCCATTTTCTGGGGACAACCATGACATAAAAAGAAATGTCAAAACGAGAATTTACATATGATAGACCGAACAAACCCCTTGCTGTCACAAAGTGTTTTTAAATACAGTCAATTTGGTGTCAACTCTTGAACTCCAACATGTGGAAATCTTTAGCAGTGCAGACAGGCTGACAGAAAGTGCAAAAGGTCAAGAGCGAAGCTGAAATGTCAGGGAAAAAGGAATTTACAATAAAATTAAAAAGGCATTGCATGGTGTAAAAATTGATTTTAATTAAAATCCCGAAAACTTTTAGAAGTTATATATGTACATATAACAGAGTTTTGAAATTTTGATATTTAATTAACATTTTTTAACACAACTTTTCACTTTTATTTGATTCAATAAGTACGATTTATTTTTCAAATAATAATAAAAATTTAAAATTTTGAATACACTAAAGTAAAGAAAAGAGCTACACTCTTAAAAGATATAATAGTTAGTTTGTATCTAGCAGATACTTTAATATCTGGCATTAAATTTAATTACCAAATTTATTTCATTTGTGGTTAAATTTTATTCAAGATAAAATCAAGTCAAAATAAATTTTGATAAAATGGTATTATATCTAAATATATTTGATCGTATCTGGAATCAGAACAGAACATATATAAAACCAGACATAATCAAAACTACTTAAGTTATAGGTCTGATGAGATCAGATCATGATATTTTTATAAAGACTTCTAAAAGATTCTGTTCTTTTTCTTTAACACTTTTCTTAAGATCATTTGTCAATTGCATGAAATGTCATCAATGGAAATTTGACAAAACTGTCAAAAAATCATTCCAAAGGAAACGTTAACCGCACTCGTTCACTTTTAATGTCAATGACAGCAACGCTTGTCTCAAATTTCAAATCAAATGAAAAAAACAAACACCAATACCTAAAACAACAACACCAACACCGACATTATTGTAAATACAGAAATGACAAACTTTTGTGCTGTTGACTGCTGAAGTGGATTTTCGATGCGGGAATTAATGCACTTGTGTGCGCCTGACTAAATTGCTTTTGTGTGTGTGTGTAAACAATATTTAGGAGATACACATAGAATGCCCGAATATATGCAACAAATGTTCTCCTTACTTTAGTAGTGACAAGTAGATAATTTCAAATAATTAAAGATGTTCTTTCTGTACACGTATTAAATTTATTTTATATTAACAATATATGAGAATGATTAACATATGAAACAAAAATACAATTTACACTTAAAATATAAAATATTATACTAACGTTTCTAAACATCACATTTTTCGTTTTCATTATTATCGTCGATGAACTCCTTCTTGCGCATACATATATAATTTCCTTGATCTGGATACTCGTTAGCGACATAGTTTCAAGTAAAGTCTTGCAACCACTGCCACCACCCCTACGCGACCACAAATACCTGTGAGCAGATGAGATTTCTTCACAGTCAATTCCAAAGTTGACACTTTCTCACGCCGCTCAATCGCACCGAAATGATTAACTCCTTTCCGATGGCCGCACCGGAAACGCCTTGTTTGTCTGCGTTAATTCTAATTAAACGCAATCATGCCTGCTCTATTTTATACATAGCCGTATGTATGCACATACATGTGTATTCGTTTGTGATCTCATATACTTGCAGCAAAAACATATTACAACAACGGCTGCAACGTAGTGACAACTTCACGCTGACATTTCACTCACCGCGTTATTCAAGCGTTTCGCTGAACATGATTTTTTTTTAATTTTTCTTCTTAATTTCAATGTCTGTTGCGGTACATTTAATTTGAAAGATTTTGAATATTCCAAAAAAATTTGTTTAATCTCTTTTTACATTACATTTTTCTTCAACATATAAAATGATTTTTTGATTTACACTATTTCAATATAAATAATACTTGAAAAAAGAAAATTATTTTATATCGATTAATAAATAATTTCATACCGCCAAGCGCAACTTCGTATCGAAGAGTATATCGTGTTTGTTCTTCCATTGTAATGCCCATAAGGAGAAGTGGTAGGTATGACAATATCATAGCGAATACAGCCGTATTTTAAAGAATATATAGTTGATCAAAATTGAACGCAAGCTACGCTCTCTCTCGCCATACAAACTCCCACTCCCGAAAAAATAGTAAAAGTATTGTAGTAACACAAAACTACTCACATAAAATGGGCGTGATCGGATGAGAACTACGCTCATTTATTTTAGAATTATATACGAAATATATACGAGTACGAGTATGTACTACAAGAAACAAAGCGTTTTGTCTCTTAAAAGGCGGAGGGTATTCGGACTTCGGCATTGCCGAAGATAATTCTCTTAATAGTTTGAAGTTTGTTTTGTGAATTTGAGCAAACATATCAAAAATTTATCAAATTGAGTCAAACCTTTGGAATCCATTTTTACTCAACATTTGATGTCATTTTGGAGTCATTTGATCTCACTGAATACGCAGGTTAATATTCTGACACTAAAACAAAAAAGTGCAAAACAAAAACTTCGACTTTTCCTTAACTTGTGCTTAAATATGCGCATCTCGCAGCATTTGTTGCATGTGACTCCAATTGCAGCTCGCGATTATTTTGCGATATTTATCCAACAGTTTTATAAACAAACATTTTTCTTTCATTTTGAAAATTTAAATATTTTAAATCAAATATGGACGAGCAGATTGTTCAAAATTCAGCACTATGTATTTTTAAGCATTGTTATTACTAATTTTATTTGTTCGCTTTTAGTTGCCGTTCTAGCAAAGAGAAACATTTGCAAGGTAACTTTTTTGCAGCAGCTGAGTTATTTTTTGTTTACATTTTTTTGTAAATGCGCTTTAAAGTATGCTGAACTTTTACACTTGCACACACACACATACACACATACTCGTATATGCAAAACTCAACCTCATACCATGTCATTTTGTTAAATTTTTAATTTAAAAATGAGCATAAATCAAGCCTTAAATGACCTCATGAAAGTTTTTTAATGAGCACAAACGAGCAGAGAGGCAAATGCATAACCAAACACACACACACACACATAACCCACCCACGCACACGCTGACAAGTTGATTGGTATGTCGACCAATACTGCCAGATGCCGGGTAATAGCAAAACCGTCGGTGATGCAGAAAAAAATGAAACAACTGCAGCAGCAACACTTTTAAAAAAAGGGCTTTAATTCCTTTTTAATGAATGCACAGAAAAGCGTATTAAATGGTAGCAAAATGTGCAACATCAACTACAAAATTATTGTATGGGAAATGGAAAATTGAGGCATGAACAAGCAACACCAACAACAAATAAGAAATGCAATAAAAAGTTATTAACACTTTTGTATAGAATTGTTTATAGTTTGTTTAAACCCATTTACCACATCAAAAATATTTAACATAATTTTGAACTAAAAAAACAAAAGGAAAAGAATATAAATTTAATTTCTTATTTGTTTAAATAATCAATTGGTAAGTTAATTAAAACATTAAAATATATCGAAAATTTGTTGAATATAATTTCAGCGCGAAGTAAATAAATCATATTTTTTAACAAAAATAAACTCGACTGACAGTTTTTGCTGAACACGTGCAAGAAGTGTGACCCAAATAGTATGTCTCCAAAATATTGATTGTAAAAAGTTTCCGACCAAAACAAGCCAAAAATTTCAATAATCAAAAAAAAAAAGCGCACGCAGCAACCAACAAAAAAAAACCAATACAAAATCTTAAAATCTTAAAATAATAAAAAATGTTTGTGTCAATTTCTTCTCGTGACAAGCTGAATAAAAAAATCTTCACGGGAGCTTCGAAATTGTTCGTTAAATCCAAGGCACGTCCCCCTTTTCAACCACCAACCCGCCATCTACAACATCGACAACAAACAATATCCAAACACGCCCATCTTAGTTTCAATTTTCACTGAACTGGAAAAGTGTGCACGATCATCGAACGCAATCGCTGCTTATGATGCTCGCTCTTCCACACGCGCAGCTTATGGCTGCATCGCACAGTACTTGCAGATAATACAAAAATGAGACAGATATTATTAACATAGCCTATCGTTCACGATATTTTGTAAATTAACATTAACGATTGTTTATTTAATAATTAGTCAGTTGAGGCATACTAAATTGCAATGATTTATACATTTTTATTTTTGCACGAAACTCCTCGTAATAAATTTTGGTTAGTGCAACAATACTGTGCAACGCCTCGTGAATACGATCGGGGCAATAAATTGACAAAAGTATTTTCACTTATGCCTCAAAGTAACTACAAAAACAAATTACATAAATAGGTATAAATAAACTTAGGCACCATCGCTGCCGCTGCTGCTACTGCTGCACTTGTGACAACATGAGTGCAGCCAACGACAATAACAACATCAGCAACAAGAGCATCAACGACAAAACAAACGCAACGCATACGAACCTATTTTGAAAAACAAAATAAAAATTAAAGCATTAAGTTCATAAAAAATATGAAATTGTATTTTTATCTTAAGTGCCGCTTGAAAGTTGCTTGTGCTTGTGCTTGCTTGCTTGCACACTTGTGCACCCCTTTTGCCTGCAGGAAATGCAGCTCCGCAATGCCCAAACGGCGGCTGACAGTGCTGCACACGCACTGCACAGCATTGCACTCTTGTCACCGTCGCCGTCACCGTCACCGTGCTGCGGTTTCTTGTCATAAAATTCAGTTTTCCTTTATGAAACTAGCTTATTGTCAGAAAATGCTCTTTGCTTTTTTTATGATTTTATTTATTACTAATGTGATTTTTGTTCGTTTTTTTTTTTTTTGTTCTCTTTCTGATTGTTAATATGTTTATATGTGTGTATGTATGTTGTCTGTTTTTTATTTTCCATATACCTATTGAAAAAGCATCTGTGCAGGAGGTGATTTTTCTATTTATCGTTGACAATTCGTGATTCTGTGTTTTTATTTGTAGAATTATGTAAAATTTTGTTGTAGATTTGTGCATATTTACATATCAGATATTTCATAAGTTGTCTGTCCAACTAATATTTGCTTTGAATTACATTTTTTCTAAATAGTGAATTTCTTTTAATCGATTTTATTAACATTTTGGATGATATTTAAATGCAGTCAAATCAATTTCTGGCCAAAAATTTTGAATAATTCGAAAGCTAAAGAAGTTATGGTGTAAATTGCATAATAGGCAAGAAAAAACCATATAAATAGATCACTTCCGGTTTAGAAAATGGATTTGGGTCCATCAAAGAAATACAATTTAAATAAAATTTTCCACTACGGTTATTAAGAACCAAGACACAAATTTCGACATGCAGCACTTTAAAATCAGCACGAATTTATTTTTTTGAACCCGTTCAGTGGAGTTAAATGTGGTCTAGCATTTCTTGCAGATCAGCCCCAAAACACTTAAACAGGTCCACTAACAACAGAAGCGCAAACATTTTTACATAAACATCTTCTTTCATTTTTTGCAATAAAATCTGTTGGATTTGAATTCGGTTTTTATGTTTATCTACATATGTATGTATGTCTGAAAGAGTTGCCAAATTATTGAAATGCTGCTCAATATGTCAAGAAATACTGGACTTAAACATTTTCACATCTTACCTGAGTTTTCGGAGTTTTTCTAAATAAATAATTTTAGTTTGTTAATTTTAAAAAATCTATTTTTTCTTACTCATTAGACCGGTTGAAACTTCCTTCTCATAGAATGCACATTTGAGTTTTTAAAGCAGAGCAGTTGAGAATTTTGTAAATTTCATATTAGCATCAGATGCACTTAAAAAAGTAATTTTTCATCAAACTGTCAACACCAATTTTAAGTGGTTGCAACGTAAATTGAAGCGAAGTAAACGACGAACACAAACTACTAAATAATTATCGACTGTGGGAAATTTCACTGCATCCTACAAATTCATCCACATCCATACGAGTATGTAAAAAATTATGAATTTCTACAAAAAAAATGATAGTTTATTTGAAGGAAAATGTGTTATTACAGTTACACTAAAATTAGTTGTCGAAATTAATGTCAGATGGTGCAGTTGCAACATGAAGACCTTTGTTGGTGTGGAGTGGAAACATGTGCAAAAGTAAGTGTCAAACCCGAAAGGTTTATGAAACAACAGCAACAAGTGCACAACGAACTGGACGGACGCACTAAACCATAATCGATTATAAACGCCCTTTTCAAATACTGTCAATATTGAAGGACACAATTTTTCGGGCTCTCGAACTAATTCATCAGTAGGGAAATTTATGTAAAAATGGGCGTAACATTGTTGACTTCAATTGGCTGTCTGCGTATGCATGCGATGCTGACCTGAGTGGTCCTTATTTAGTGTATTGTCAAAATAGAAATCTACTGTATACCAGAACAAGTATAAACTCTCAAAATAAATTCAAGTTGATCTAAAGAATTATAATGATAATTTCTTAAAATATGTTTAGGACAATTTAAAGGACTTTTAAATTTTCTCAAACTCAAATAGGGAACCACTCTAGCACACATTTTACAAATCCACCGTATTTGCTACTGCCAAACTACTCCGATTGCATTTTATTAGGTGGATGTGGTATTGCCGCAGTTTGTGAAAACAATAACAATAAATAAACGATGACGCTGTAATAGGATCCAGGACATGCACCAGTAGCAATGGATCCTTCAACATTTTTCGCCTTCTAAATAGCTGCTGTTGTTGCTGTTGATGTTATTGTTGTTGTTGCATATATGTAAATATGTTTATTTAGGTGCACTAGTAACATTTTCTCACGCTTGAAAAGAAACTGGCATAGCTGCTGTTACGGACTTGACAGTGGCATGTCATAACTTAACAGCTTGAACGTAACAACAAAAACAGCATGTCAAGTGCAACGTAGCTTCGAAAAAAACATATATGTATATTGTATGTACGTATATAATAGAAGTTGTTGAAATATGTATAAATGCCAACAATGGCATGTTTATAAAAGGATTTGTGTATCCACTCCCCAAGGACTTTTAACGCTTTTATCACTTTTTAATGCTTCAGATTTTGTTGGTGGTCTGAAAACTCTAAATTTAACGAGACGCATATCACTTTTTAAAATTTTCCAGAAAAAAATTTAGTTTTTTAATAAAATTTTTTTAAGTAAAATCCAGTCATCATTTCCTCTGTGACAAGAGGAAATAGTCGTACGCAAAGAAGATAAAAACTTGGCCAGCTTGAAAGGAAAGTGATCCATGTCCAACCCAAATAGAAAAACACTTTTCTTCTTTAATATAGTGTAGGGTATTGCAGTTTTAAAGATTTTTTCTTTTGAAAACAATTTTTCCTTCAGGACATGTTAAAAATCTGGGAAGATTTTTACATTTCGAGAACCATAATTAAACAAAAAATTTAGTTCACATCCTCGATGTAGCATCGGTTAAAAAACCCCTCATGCTACAGAAGAAATTAAACAAAATACCTTCGATTCACTTACAATCCAATAGGTTACATTTTTATGGAGCAATACCAACACATGTGCGAGAATCATTCAATGACTTCTTTAGAGCATGTGAAGATAATGAGTTGGGAATTTAAAGCGAAATATACGTTAGAAAATTTGTTTTCCTTTTTCATGTTATGTAAAGATAATAAAAGCAATTTTAAATAGTTAATTCCGATATACCAAACAAAAGTACATAAACAAATGTTATAAAACTATTAAGAAAAAACTCAATTACAGTTGACAGGGAAGGACACGTGAACAAACTCAGATGCAAATGAACAGTCTAAAGGATGCTTGCTGTAGGAGACAGGACAGCAATTTTTATTTTTTTAATTTGTATTTACAAAAATAAACATTTGAAGCAACACAACCCAAACATAAACACATACACACAGACGTGCACACACTTGCACTTATGCAAACAAAACAATAAATAAAAGAAAATGGAAGTAAAGTACAGTAAAAAAGCAAATAGTGCGTACAACATCTAAACAATAAGAGCAATAAGAGACAACAAAAACAAAAACAGCAGCAATAGCAGAAGCAACAACAACAACAATAGCGACATCATTTGTGCAATGGGCTGGTTCAAAGAAAACAAGTTTCTCCGATTTCTTAATCAAAACTTTCATTTGGCCAATGTCAATTTCAATTTGGATATCCTTTAGTAGACCCGAAATCTTAACAAAAATAAAACCTGGTTATAAACATTTTATTATGGTAGTATAAAAAATGTTTTTCATGCATATAAAAATTTAAATAAATTGACATTTTATATTGAAATTGATTGGAGATGGATTTAAATTTTCCTATTCCAAATCTGAATTCGTTTTTCTATAACTTTGTTAGTTTTCATCATTTTATGTCAAAAACTGATTTAATCATGCTATAAAAAATGTAAACAAAATATCAAAAAATATAAAAATTTCACTTTCACAAGTTTGGTGTCATTCCAAGCAAATGTCGTTTCGCTATTTTTCACTTTTTCACGCATTTTTGGGATATTTTTCATTGCATGTAGTTATAAATACAATTTTTTTTACAAGCGAACAACCGGTCTAATCTACAACAATAACAAAAGCTTGCAAATGACAACGAATCCTTTATGTTAATATAAGTGTGTGTGTGTGTGGGTATGTCGGTGCGTTAAACAATTTGAAAACCGTAACAGAAAAGTGAAACACGTGCTGCGAGCGTTGTCAGGATGTGCACACACGAGTATACACACATACACGCAAGTGTGTTAGTGTATTTGTGTTTACTATTATCGCAGTAGAAAAGTAGTTAACAGCTTTTATTTACTAAACACACACAATCAAACGAACAAACAAACAAACAAACAAACAAACGAAACATGCAGGCACAGTAAACGAAAGAGCTAAACACGATGCAAACGACTCTTGTCCTTTAAACCCACTCAAAATCCTGTCACGTCACCAACACAGACATGCGCTCACATATATACTCCGACACACACTCAACAAGCTGAACATTATTTAAACATACATTTAAGTTTTCAATTTTTTTGATTTTGTAAAAATAAAAGGCGTAACATTGTTTTATAACAAACACTATTTACAGGGCAATATTAAAACAACAACAACAACAGCAGCAGCAGATACAACAGCAATAGCAGCTATTTCTGTACAACAAAAAAACAAACAATACTACGATACTTCGTATAAAACATTTTGTGGTGAAAGAGCTTAAGTAGGTAACACACAAATTTTAATAGAAAGACAAAATGATTAATAATACTACAAGATTTAATATCTTATATTCTTATATCGTATAAAAAAATATTAATATAAAATCAAATAAAACAAGAATTTTTTTAAATATATTAACTGATTTTTCAAACTTAGTTTTAATTATTTAATTTAATTCAAAAGTTCTAGAAAAATTAAAATTAAACGTTTTATTTGTGGGTCACTTTTGCACCCATTCTTGATTTCAATAATGTGCAATATATAACTTTTTTATAACTTATAAATAACAATATTAAAAGAAAGTTGAAAAATATTTTTTTCAACTTGGTTTTTTGCCAGGACAATATTAAAGCATTGGAGTTAAATCATTTGAGCTTTGAACAATTCTTCATGCACGCAAAATGTTGATGTCATGCACTTTGATGCGCTGGACTGTGAAAATTTCGCTCCAAATTTGTGGACACTGCTGGAGGAACATGTATCACACGCCTTTATTTTAAACAAAAGCCACACAAACGAGCAGTAGGAGCACACGACTTACATAAATTTGACAACAAAAACTAAAACAGAAATAGCAATAGCAACGAACATGAACGACAGAAAAGCCATCAGGATCAGAAGTGGAACACACAACCCTACACGACATAGAGTTGCCACACTTTCAAAATATCAAACTGGAGTTGCTGATACATATGCATGTGTATCATATGCAATATGTATATGAGTCTGCATGTGTACATATCTCATTTAACCTATTTTGCATATATAACTCGATTATACTCGTATGTAGAACTTTCTTTTAATTTTCTAAGAATAAGCAATAATAAAGAACGCCTAAGGGAACGGAATTCTGGCCAAAAACTGTTCAGTAAAATTTTATTAAAATATTTAATGTATAATTTACACAAAAAAAAGCTGCAACAATTTTTAGACGAAAAGTCTAAAAAGCAAATAAAAAGTTCTCTTATCTACTACTGTATAACTATAAAAATAGCTGTATCTAAAATGAAGTTAGGTATTGCATCTTTGACTTTTTTATTCACTATTGCAAAAGTTTATTAACACTTTGGCAAAGGTATTTGTGCAACACGAAAATGGCGTCAACTAACACGCACATACTCGAGAAAAAAACCCAAATACATTCCTTTAAACGTTTTTAACTTTTAGCATAAAATGGATATGGTAATGAATGGACAAGCGAGAGCACAAACATTGCACAAAGGATGAATTTGAGCAAACAAAATGTGTGGAAAACTCCGTCAAAAAAATTCCCGATAACAGAAATCTTTTTTTTATATTTATCCCTATTGCTGTGTCAAAGAGCAGAATTCGGAGAAACGACAACAATGCTGAAAAGCAACATAAAACAACAAAATGTATTATCTAAGAATTTTTTTTTAATAAAATGTCCTTCAATTGAACAGCCTCAGAAACTACAAAATTTTTGTTTTGCCAGAGTTTAAAATAATATTATTAAAAAAATAATAACAATCAAAATTCTCACTTATTTCTAATGCTAAGATTTAATTTTGAATCGTCCTCCTTTTTTAAAGAATCAGTTCAGGAATGCATACTTAAACAAAACAATAGAAGGAGACGGATATTCAATGTTGAACTGATTCCCGGAAGATGGGAGAAGTTTTATGCATTTCAACATCAGCAAGCTCCATCGCTAATAATAAGCAAGTAAGAATTAGCTCCGAAATCTTAGCAATTTGTTTAGAGCACAGTAGCAACCAGACGGACAGACATACAGACAGACAGACAGACAGACAGACAGACAGACAGACAGACAAAAAGACAGACATACAGACATGGATAGATCGACTCAGTTTTGGATTGTGATCAAAAAGTTGTAATTATACATGTCTATATCTACCTTGAGTTTTTCTCTACGTTACAAACATTTGCCCAAACACAATATACATACTCCACTGAGTGGTGCATAATTAAAAATATTTCATTATAAATTTAAATAAATGATAAACAAAAAAGTTATCCAAGACAAATGCCAGCAAAATAATTGCTATGGGAAAAAGCTTTTAAGTACTTTCTTAGTGCGTTTTAAAAAAAGTTCAAAAATGTGGTCGGTCCTACAAGTTACTATTACTGCATCACTTTGTAACTAATATTTTATTTAAGAAACTTTTTTTTCCAAATAATTGTTATAACACCAAATAATGTCAGATATTTAAAGATATTTAAAAAAAAGTAAATTAAGCCAATATCTCGAATGGTTCTCAAGAAACTTTTCTTATTAAAATAGAGCCCTTAGTTGTTGTTTGCATACAAACTTTCTAGATATTGTATAAGAGAAATCGTCATCTACGAAGAGTGATTTATGATTTATTACAATTTTTCAAATCATGAACCACCCCAATTTGCTTGTGTTATTTAATAATGTAGTACATGCATAAGACTCGGTAGGGCCGACTATAATTTCTTACTTGTTTGTATTATTTGAGCATGCAACGCTTGTCAACAGTTTCGTATTTTATTTGTTTATAACATTTAGTTTTGCCCGAACTTAAAAGACGATTAAATAGCTAGACAAAAGGTAAAAAGGTAAATTATATCTTAATGATGTTAATTGGGGTTTACGGGCCAAGTTTTTATGACAGTGCAAAATAAAATTATATTTGATGGTTTGAACTGTATCTTATAAGAATCCCATCTATCTACAATATACAATACATACAAAAATGAATCAATCTTTCTTTTTATCTTCTTTCTTCTCCAAAAGGAAAAATTTCGATTATTGCTCGTTGAAATCGTGTTTCTAAGTTTCTACGGTTACTGTCGATAATTTCACCCAACCAAAGTGGGCGTAGTTGGAACAACGCAAACCCGTCACAGGTAACTAATGGGTTAAATAAACTTTAATTACGAGTATAACTTCAACAGTACAACAACATTAACGTATGAGCATGCTTAGTTTTTATATACTACCGGTAGCTACTTAGTTTTCGCTGCTCGAGTATAAAAAGTGCTGCCCTAACTGCCGGTGCAGTTCGTTGTTAGCATTCACCGCGATCGAACCAATTACGAAATGCCAAACAGCGAACGCTTTGTAGAAATTCGCGCTTACGCTGCGGCATGCATTTGTGTCCTTTTCTTCCCTCTTTTACTATTCGCGTCTGTCGTTTACAAAGTTTATGAAATTTTGCGCGGCGAGACGAAATTTAAAAGTTTCGAAGGCGATGTTGCAGTGGTAAGATAAATTCAAAATAATCCGAACCAACAGTGATACAATTCAGTCATTTATATAGACTTACTTTACATATACTCATTAAAAGTAATTTTTTTTTATATAAGCTTGCAAGTATAAGACAATGTTAACCATAGTTAGAGCCATCTACTTTGTGTTAGACATATTTTAAGAAATTATCTTAGGTTTATTTGGACTGGACAAAATATAATAAATCAATGTAACTGATGTAATGTTATTTTTACAATGTAATAGTTATCACAAAGGTACACTTTTATAATTGAATAGATCGGTGCAGATCAGAACTTAATTGGTTGTAATTAACTTGTGCCTTATAGTTGCAAGTTAGTAACCATACTATTTGTAACTAATGTCATTTTAATGATATCTATTACCAATTTTAATAAAACCAGATCACTGGAGGCGCTCACGGGCTGGGCAAAGAAATTGCAATTGAATTGGCGAAAACTGGTTGTCACGTGGCTGTGGTCGATATTAATTTAGACGGTGCAGAGGAGACGGCAAAGTATATTCATCAGAATTGCCAAGTAAAATCGAAAGCTTACAAAGTAAATCTATCTTCTTACATACTATCACCGTTTAATATTATCTAAGAGTTACAACAAAAATACTAACCATATTAACAGATTGACGTCACTAACTACGAAGCCGTAGTTCAATTAAATAATGAAGTCACCAACGATTTGGGCGCAGCAACCATTCTAGTGAACAATGCAGGCATCATATTGTTTTCGAATCTCGTGGAACCCGATACGCACGAAGTGCAACGCATGATTAATGTCAATTTGACAGCACACTTCTGGGTTTGTTCTGAATCTATTTGCTTGTTGCCCAATCTTTTGACTGCTAAATGCCATTACAGACAAATCGCGTATTTCTCAAAAACATGAAGAAATTGCAACGGGGACACATAACCGCGATTAGCTCATTGGCAGGTAGGAACTTTAAAATTGTTGTTTTTTAATATAATAAGAACTCTTCATTAAGGCTTAACACCATTGATGTTGCATGCCGAATACACCGGCACCAAATATGGTGTTCGCGGTATGATGCGTTCTCTGCGGCAGGAGCTCAAATTTAAGTACAAAAATATTCACACCACGACAGTGTTTCCCTCATTCCTCACCACCAACGATGAAGTGAAAAAACTTGCAAACATTACTTCTACTGACAATTATTATCCATCGATCTCAGGTGAAGCGGCTGCCAAGCGCATTGTCAGAGGCATGCTGCAAAATGAGGAAGAGATTACTTTACCAGGCTTCCTGGCTCTACTGTGTCGATTTCAGGAGTAAGAAAGAGTTGATTTTAATGATAATTTAATTTTGAAAATTAATTGGAATGAAGTAATTTGATTTTTTCTTATTTTTAGGTTCCTCCCTGCAACTTGGCAAGATGCAATAATTATAAGAATTATAGCTTCCGGTATTACAAAATACGATTTGTTTAGACAACAAGGAATGCAGAAATAAATATAACATTTGCTGGAGAATTCAGTTGTTTTTTTTTATCTGTATAAAAATAGAATTCTATTCAAAATTCATATTTATTATTAAGGAAGAATTGTTACTATCTAAGAGGTAAAAATCGACATTATCCTTTGTGAGTCTACACTGCTCCCAGGTTTAATTGTTGCATTTGTGTAGCGATCTAATCGAATAAACGACACACTCTTGATATTTTTCATTCTCTAATGTTTTGCATAAAACCTTCCCGAGATTTAGCACAACCCAAAATTGTATCGCAATCGAATCAATGGCTTAGAAGGGCATAGGGCACAAAGAAAGATAGAAACATACATTTATAAGTATATAAAAAGAAATATATCATCGCATCTTTCTTGTATAATGGTGATAAAATTTAACAATAATTTAATAATAATAATTAGTATCAGTAACATTAAATGAACTTTAGTTATAATCCGAACATTGGACCAACAATTTCATTTTAGCTTATAAACATGTTGCAGCTTGGTTATCGCTGCTCGCTGTGCGATTATAAAACATGCTGCCATAACTTCCCATTCGAAAAGTGAGTAACTGGCGGTGCAGTTCGCTTTTAGCATTCACCGCGATCGAACGAACACTCCAAAATGGCAAACAGCGAACGCTTTATAAAAATTCGCGCTTACGCAGTAGCATGCATTTGTGTCTTTTTCGTTCCTCTTTCGCTATTCGCCGCTATCGTTTACAAGGTCTACGAATTCTTGCGCGGCGAGACGAAATTCAAAAATGTTGCCGGCGATATTGCGGTGGTAAGATAAATTATAAATAATCTAAACCAACAACAGTGCAAAAAATAATAAAAAAGTCTTAGCTCAAGCGAAAACAAGTTTGATAGTATTTCGTTTTATTTTTGTTTAATTCGCATGATAATAAGTCTACTGAACTTGACCCGCTGATAAAAATTGCTTGTGCCGAAAGTGAATCTCTTTCAGTTTTGTGTGGAACATTGGAAAGTTTTTGCACAATCAAATGTTAACTCAATGTGAATAATAAATGGCAAATTTGTGACATAAATTTTGGCAAAAATTTTGAATTTTAAAAGCTAGTCCATATTAAGATTCACATAACTTTTAATATTAAATTGACTGAGATCCAGGAAAAAGCTGCAGGCTAAAACACTTGTTATTGAGGCAGTTGTACGCTCCTTACTTTATTATATACGAATGAGATCAACGCCACTTACCGATCAATAGCTTGACTGAAATAGATGCAGAACAGCGTATCTGATAGATAACGCTACAATAAATCAACTAGTACTCACCCAAAACAGCCCACAAATAGAACCAATTTTTGAAAGATACGAGTTTAGTGCAAAAATTCTAAAATTATATTATGAAAGGTTTATTTTACTTTTTTGTTTTTAAATTTTTACAAAAATGTTTTACGGAGAAACACATTAAAATTGAAAAGATTGGAGTAGTTCAAGACTTAATTGGTTGCAATTAACTACTGTGCTTAATAGTTTTACATTGTATTAAAGGGTATTAACAATTCATGGTATTTTAATGATTTTTATTACCAATTCAAATACTTGTAACACCAGATCACTGGAGGCGCCCACGGACTGGGCAGAGAAATTGCAATTGAATTGGCAAAAACTGGTTGTCACGTGGCTGTGGTCGACATTAATTTAGACGGTGCAGAGGAGACGGCAAAATATATACTTGAGAACTTCCTAGTTAAATCAAAAGCTTACAAAGTAAGTTATTAAAGCTTACAAAGTAAGTTGTCAATTAAATCCAGCTATTAATAAGCAAAGTTAAATAAATGAAACTTAAAACAGGTTGATGTGACTAATTACGAAGCAGTCGTCCAATTAAACAATCAAATCACCAACGACTTGGGCGCTGCGACCATTCTAGTGAACAATGCAGGCGTTCTGTTGTTCTCGAATCTCAAGGAACCCGATACGCACGAAGTGCAACGCATGATTAATGTCAATTTGACGGCACACTTCTGGGTTCGTTCTGAATCTATTTGCTTGTTTCTTAACTTATTGATTTCAAAATACCATTACAGACAAATCGCGTATTTCTCAAAAACATGAAGAAATTGCAACGGGGACACATAACCGCAATTAGCTCAGTGGCAGGTTAGAACATTTCCTTCTAATTGGTCGATTAAAACAAGTTTTAACAACTCCTAATTTAGGTTTGACACCATTAATCTTTAATCCCGAATACACCAGCACCAAATTTGGTGTTCGCGGTTTGATGCGTTCCCTGCGACAGGAGCTCAAATTGAAGCACAACAATATTGGCACAACGACAGTATTCCCAGCATTTCTCACCACCAACGATGAAGTGAAGAAACTTTCACAAATGACCACTATTGACAAATACTATCCCCTGATCTCGGGTGAAGCCGCTGCGAAACGCATTGTCAGGGGCATGCTGCAAAATGAGGAAGAGATCACTTTGCCGGGCTTCCTTGCTCTACTTTGTCGCTTGCAAGAGTAAGTACAAGTTGATCGTCCAATTTTTAAAAGTAGCCGGAATAGAATAATTCAAATATTTCTATTTTATTATTTTCAGCTTATTCCCAGCAGCCTGGCAAGATGCAATAATTGTTAAAATTATTGCTTCAGGTATTGAGAAATTTGATTTGTTGAAACAACATGGAATAAAGAGTTAAGCGTGACATTTTGCTGACAACCTTGGATTGTTTTTTTTTTTTTTTGTTAATCTACAAGCAAATGGAATTCTATACTTTTACAATATTCGTATTTATTTCTAACAAAAAACGTTGCTGCTGCCTAAGGGGTAAAATGCGGCATTATGCTGCGAGCGTTTACAATTTTTTTTCTATGTAAATGTATGTGTCAATTAAATTTTTGTTTTGATGCTATAATAATAACAAAGCCAACAAGGAGCATTAAGAATTGGAGGTCGTAAACACACACACACGATTGATGGCAACCCTAAACCGAACACTTCATTAGATGGATGCTATTTTAGGCCGCTTAACAGCTGCGCATGCGCATTTCTTTTTATGCAGCGCGTTTTTTGTTTTGTTTTTGTTTTTTTGTTTTATGAAACTGAACTGAACAACGACATCAGGTGCCTGGGGGTCGGTCTTGTTTGGCTCGTCATAAGCGTTATTCATTCCTTATAATCTCGACAATATTGAAGCCTTTTTTTTATTTTTTGCTTGGTGTCATAGGGGAATTTGTTGTTGTACTTGTTGTGGTGTTAGTTGTTGCGCATATGTGACAAGTGCATTTGAAATGTATTTTATAATTTGAATGCAACGGCTCGTTTCTACTCGATTTGTTCTGTATCAATGCACACTTATTATACCCTACAACACGCATACGCACGGTCAGTGTATTCGGATTGATCAGTATATTTGAATATACGAGTATTGGATATATATGAACCTTCCTATATAATTGCAGGCATGACTAAAGTCGTGAAGCGATGATCATTATTTTATGGTTAATTAAACTATGCAAATGCACTACTAAACACAAAATGTATGATCGAAGAAAGATATGAAAAACATTTTCTTTACTCTTCTGATGAGATAAACAAACCTAATCCAATATTAGTGTATGGTGTAGAGTATTTGCAGTTCGGCATAGCCAAAGAAAGTCGTCTTCCCAGTTGTTATTTGAATGTGTATAGAACATGCGCCAGCGCTATATGGGGCCACAATATAGAATAAATGTTTTTTCTTTTCTTTTTCGGTTTGTTTTGGAGCGCTGAAGTTAATTTCACATTATTTTGAAAATGTACTCTTTGGAATCGAAAACGGATAAATATATAATAATAATTTTATTTTTAACATCGGACATGTTGAAGAAAGGATTTATTTAGGATGTTGCTTTGAAATTTAAGAACTTATTTGAAAAAATATTTTCAAACTGCTTTTAAAAAATGTATTTGGCACAATTTACAACAATTGTTTATGTAAATTTTTTTTTTTTTCAATTATTTAATGGACGTAATAATTTATTTGTGTCTGCTCTCAATAGATTTATTCGTATTTGATTTAGGTTAAGTTAATGTGGCGGCAGATGCCTTATATAGTCCAGCCTTAGCCCCATTTCCCATTAATTGGTGACGAGTTTTGAACTCGGATTTTGACTATGATTCGCATTTGAAATTAACTTCGTTTGATGAGCAAATTTCCATCTTATATCTTCATTTATTTTAACCAGAACCTTTATACCAATTAAATTAATTGCAACAATTTCTGAATTAAAAATCGTTTTCGAATGTTATAAAACAAATTTCAACAACATATTTTGAGCAGTTCCCCCGCTATCGTATTAAAAGAGTTTCGCATTTGCATTTTGGAATTGTGGACATGGTAATAAGCCATATTACTCATTTAAACATATTAACAAACAACATTTTTTTTTTAAACATTCCATCATATTATCATTAATATTTATTTGCGTACTTATCACAAGCGGCACTTAACATGCAAAGTATGATATGAAATTACCCTCAATGTGTAATTAAAATGTATTAATTTTAAGTTAATCAATCCCATATGAATGCGCATGATAAATGCTTTTACCATATTTTAACCCTTGTTGTCATTTATTTTAAAAATTTTCCTACATAAATTAAGATTAGAACTGTGAAGGTTCTTTTAAAACGTGGATTATTTCATAAAAATTTTATGAGGTGTTTAAATGCAATTGCAAAATGTTTGGCGCCAATATATTGCATACAACATGGACAAACTTTGTTTCTTTGACTGTGCCTCCTATTCTGAAAAATGTTAAGTGACAAAAAATCCAATTATATATTTTTTATTTTAAAAACAAAGTTTAAACCAATTTTCTCGGGGCTTTCATAGTCGAGAAAGGGTTAACAAAATCATATTTCGGCAACATGCAGCCACATTGCAATCAACAAATAAGCGCAAGTTTAATTTATGTTAATTAAAATTTTAATTTGTGCATCAACGGAAAACTGTGTTGTCAACGCGATTTAAGAACAATTTCCCCCACTGTTGCCGCTGTCATTGTCATTGCCACTGTTGCTGCTGCTGTTGTTGTTGCTGCAATTGTGGCTGTTGCTGCTATTGTGGCTGTTGAATGCGGAATTGGATTTCATGTTAATGGAATGATGACAGTTTGCAGCTTAATTCAAAAGCCATATTTTAAAATTTAAACGTTGAGGAAGCCAGCGCAACAGAAGACGAAAATTATTGCTATCAACACTTGCCGCCACGCTCACAGCAGCTTTCTCCTTACATACACGTACTTGTGTACAATGTGCATACGTACTCGTATATCACTAGGTGATTGTTAATTTTAGTTGATGGTGGTAACCTCAAGCTACTCATAGAAGCAGCAAAAGTCGCTTATAAGTCTATAATACGATTTACAGAGCTTAGAATTGGATAGGACCAATCATAGGAATAATCATATATTGAAAATGTTCTAAAGAGTCTTGTTTATATAACAAGGAGGTGACTCCTGATCGAAGTTATTGTTTCATATAAAGACCAGGAACTTAAAATTTAGGTAGACATCGCACAACCTTAACCTTTTTACCAACATTTTGAATGAAATACCGCGAAATAACGTTCATCACGATAGATAAAGTTTCTTTAAACAAAAAATCATTCACATATTGTAATTACAAGACGAAGAAAATATCTGTTGTCGATATCGTAATGAGTCAAATTAAGATTGTCAATTTTTCCAACAATACTTGATGTCTCTCCAAACACATGACTGCATTTTAGGAATTCGATAACTAAACAAAAAACAAAAAAAAAAACGGAAACAATTTCTATTTCGGCAAAAACAACAACAAATACTATTTATGGATATGATAGAAACGTTTTAATTTGAAAAAAATTAAATTCAATGCTGACGTAAACGCTTTAACCAAATAACACATCCTGCAGCAACGAGTTGGCAAAACACTTTGCCTGCGATTGATGAACGCACATACGACGCTCATAGTGCCATGCGAACTGGATCGGACAGTGGAATATCATCAGGAATCCGTTGGAACAGAAATAGTAATACTCGCAGTTGCGCGGATGCGGTATAAAATCATAGACTCCCTTGCTACAGTACAAACGTACAGGCCGATTGAGCTGCTGAGAAGCAGAGTTTAAGTCAGTCGAATAGGGTTTCCATAAATAATACTTCAACATCGCTTACCGGACAGTCAACTCCTTCCTGACGTTCACACCTGGAACTGTCGGCATTAAAGTACATGTGGCGGCCGCAGAGCATAGGAATGGCTATGCCATTGTAGCAGGTATAGTACGCGGTACACGAATCCGGATTGGGCATATGCAACAAATTACTAAGCCCAAAGAGATGTGGACATTGGGGCGCTGGTGTTGCAATATTTGTGAGTGGAAACTCATTTTCCGTGCTAGAGTCACCTCCACTTGGCCGAATCGTATTGTTCTCATTGGCAGCAGCGTTGCCATTGTCTTTTCCCAGCAGTGTGGCGCTCTCATTTCGTCCACCTTCAACTTGAGTTGCCTCGCCGTCGATATTTGAACTGCCGCCAATGGCACAAACGACCGCATCCCTATCATCGCAGTTGCCCTCCTTCTCATTGAAGTAATTATCGTCGAGGCATTCTCCCTCGAAGGAATTCTCACCGTCACAGAAAATATACTTGGCGCAGCTACTTTGACTCGCGACGAAATTATTCTGCTTGTCTGGTTGCGCACATTCCTGGTAAGTATCGCTACGCACTATAGCGCCGATATATACTATACATATTGCACTTATCTGCCACAATTTGTTAGACATTTTTTCGAATTTCGTAAATACTTCTTTCTGCCTTCATGTGTATCGTGTCGGTGTTAACCTTGCCAAGTTAAAAATTTTACTGAAACTTGATTTCACAATTCGCAGTGGCCTATATAGAATCGCTCCGTGATGTGCGGGTTTATCTGCTTTACATTTTTTCATCATCATCATCATTTTTTATCGTCGTGTTTCGAATTTGAGTTTGGTTTTTAATTATAATTTTTGGTGCCTAAGTAAACTTCGCTAAAGACTGATTACGTGCAAATACAGTTGGAAGAAGCGCTTTGATTTGGGTCGCACAGAAGCCTTCAATGATGTATGAAAACTACGGCGCCTTCACCTCTATGAAATGTTGATAACTTGAATTTTATCAATCGCTTAAATGTATTTTGAGTGATAAAGTTTAAACCCTAAATCAATATAAAGAAGCATACAATTTAATTTGTTTAATTACAGTAATTTAAGTTATAGTCATTAAAATTTAATATTATGAAAATCGAAATAGTTGTCAATGTTTCATAAGTTATACTATTTGTGTATTTATTATTTTTATATTTGATATTCAAGTAGATTTAACAATTATTACTCGAAAACAAAAAGGAGCTTCGATATATTACAAAAACATTTCTATTATCATTTCTTTACGTGCTTTTGTAGACTTAGTTAATGTTTAACAAAAAATTTCGCTTCTGATATATGGTAGGAATTTTTTTTGATATTTGGTGAAAATTGTACACAATCTTTAACCCTTTTAGGTCTTCAAGCGCACTCGATATGGCTCCTATAAAAATAGAAAATACTGAAATATGAATGGGACACAAATGCTCTAATGGACGTGAAAATTACAAAGAAATGTTGAACTTAATCTAGTAAAAGTAATTGTAAAATTCAGTTTCTTATTATTGTAGAGTTGCTCTAATTTATGGTTACCAAAAACGTTACTCATACTAAACGAGATTTAAATAAATTAGATTTAAGCGGTATTCAATGTTCATAATCAAGTGAATGTGAGTTTTTAAGAGTTTCAAAGGACTAATATCGACTTAGGGCTAGATAACAACAAAAAAAAATTAAAACTTTATATAATAAAAGTAATTGTATTAAATAATTAAAATACGAAAATATTCAACAGATAAATATTACAAAGCGAGATAAGCTCCAGCTCACTTCCAGTAAAACAAGTGTGAGCTGCGCACATCGAAATTGTAGAATCTCAACAGCATGTAATCCTGCCATTTGGTCGGCAACAATCTGAATCAATCGAAAAAGAAATTACGAAATTCAATTCAATTTAATTCGACGATAATAAACGCAATGCGGCAATATTTTTTAATTGAATTACATTTGAATACGCTAAAAAAAAAGGCGCAACAACAAAAAAAATATAAATAAAATTCACCTGCGCAGCCACACGCTGAGCGCGAATATTTTCGGCACGTACACCATCCGCTCGTTGGTTAAAACGCCCTTAACGATTTTTTCCGCCACGTATGTCGGTGCTAAGCCAGGATAACTGCTCGAGACGCTGCATGTGTTTGCATGTGTGTGTTTAATGCGCATGGAAATGAAATGAAAATATGCAAACAAAAAATTAACAAAATAATTATGCGAATTTTTACTATACTCGTAGTTACTACAGCAAAAATAAAATTGTTTTTACATGTAGTCTCTATTTGTTGTTCTTTTACCCTGCGTCATTCAGCAAATGCAGTTCGCCACTGGTCCGCATAAGGTAGGCATTTGCCGTCGTTGTGCGCACATAGTCACAGTTCGAAAGCCGCAATTCCGCTCGCAGCGACTCCATGAAGCCCATAATTCCATATTTGGTCGCGGTATAAATGCCAGCTCCGGGCAATGGGACCAGACCTAACGCACAATGCATATTGATTAATTAATGATATCAGCTGCAGAAAACTTAATTCTATTACAATTTTATGATGTAAATCGAAGCTCTTCTTGCATTTCAAATAATAAAAAAATTGTGTTGCCATATGCATTCATATGTACCTATGTACTGGATCAAAAATAGAACTTTTACGACTTTTCGAGAGCATAGGAAAGCGTTGTGACAGTTTGCAATATTCTTATCGAACAGCAAAAACACTTCGAATTCTTCAAACTCAGTCAGTTTAGTTCATATTTAACTTTTGGGGAATTTGTCGGCAGTCACCATACTAACTGAGATACCGAATTCAGATTATTAGAAACTTTAGACCTTTTCAGGGCGTAAGCACAGAAATTCTTTAAAATTTCATAAAAATCGGATGATTGGTTAAGAAGCGCAGAAGCGTACAGACAATTTATTGTAGGTGTTTGATCTCTTGATGTATGTCTGATGAATAATTGTATCTTAAATAATGTCTTGCATCCTGTCACTCACCTGCTAGAGCAGCTACCGCAACCACATGTCCTGATTTCCGAGCAACCATTTTCGGCAGAAATTCTTTGGTCGTCTACAAATTTAAAAATATAACATATATAACATATATAAACTTAAAAGTGAAAAGCACGAAGACGGTTACACACCATAATATAGGAGCCCAAATTGACCGTAATAATGCGTTCGATTTCATCGTTTTTTAAAAGCGGCGTCGAGGTCATTGGCATAAGGGAGGCGTTATTGACGAGAATCTCGACGGGTCCTAATTCCTTCTCCACCTTGATCGCCATCAATTGAAGTTCCCTGGGCGAAGAGACGTCGGTCTAATAGTATAAGAAACATTAAACAAAAAATATTACATACAATTGATAACACAAAAAAGAACTATACGAGTACATCTGAACACGTTTTATAAAATTTAAAAAACCTTCAAGTTATACTTATGTATGTATGCATGTACTTACCTTATATGCTTTGGCAACACAGCGTGGATATTTCGAAATGAGGTCAACCGTTTCGTAGCAACCCTTTGAGTTCACATCGACAATGGCGACTTTGCAACCCTTTTTGGCCAACTCAATTGCAATTTCCCGTCCAAGGCCACTGCCAGCGCCAGTTACCTGAAACACAAATATGTTAAATTAAGAACAACAACTTTTTTTAATTAAATTTAACGTGTCTGTGAGATAAAAGGCAAACATTTTACTAATTGCTCTCTTTTTGCTTTCTACCCCTGCACATATGAAAGATTATTTTTTTTCTTCTTCTTTTTTTGATAATTACGTTAATTCGATTACAATGAACCCGCGGTCGAGACAACGCGGCTTGCACACAAAAGCATACTTTAGCTTAATTAAATATTTTGAATTGTTCTGACAATACGCCCAAGAGCCACCCCTCTCATTTCAACTCTTTTGACTCACACAGACAAGTAAAGCAACCAATTGACAAATGAATAAATGGGAAAGCACACAAACATATGCACTTACACTTGTACAATGTACATGCACATGTATTTGTGACTTTTGACCAAAATTTAAGCTTGAGCTGACCCCAACAGCGCACCAGCAATCTCGTAATTGTAATTGTTGTTTTATTGACAAGAAACCGTGTTCTTTTTGTATACTCGTATGTATGTACTCGTGCATATATGCATGGTTGGTAATTGTCAGTATATTAGATGATGTGAACATTTACGAAGAATTATTACATAAATCATTTTGAAAACGATTTGATCAGCTCACATACACATACATTTACATACATTTTTATAATTCCACCTATCCAAACCTCAACTAATGACGTCAAGTGTTGTGGGTATCCCCAGCTGAAGTATCTCGAGACACTTCAGAACATAATTTCGATAATAAAAAAATTTAAATGTTTTAGTTTTAATGTATTTTTAATAAAAAAAAATTACAATATGAAATATTTTGGTCCATGTGGCTCTTAATTGAGAAAAGATCAAAATCAAAATCATTTATACATTATTATTTTTATACTATACTACTTTCATTACTTTCATTTGTTAAGGGGCAACTTAGAGTGGCAAACGTATGGCATGAAAATTAGCTATTAAAATATGAAGATAATGGCGAGTGAAGAGGATTAGACACTTAAGTGGGGGGCTTTTAAAATTGGAAACTTCTGTAATACTTAAGATATATATGTATAAAAAATCCTCAATTGCTATAGTCAAAATATTACGAAGTAAGGTCAACGATTTTCTCAAATTAAAGGGAGCATGTGGCATCTCTATAAACCTCAATTGGTCTATGTAAAGCATTCGCCGCCACTCTCACCTAACCTAACCCACAAAGGTCAATAATAATTGTATATAAAATATGGAGGCGTTGAAATTGCTTTTATTGTTCTATAAACTTTTTTCCAATAAAAAGAGTCAAGTAAATAAGCCCGTATTTTGTGAATTACCCCTTATGGAAATGAGCCCAACCTATTAATTAAAAAAATCAATGACTCAAGATTTTTGAATTCCAAACGAAAACAATAAAAATAATCAAAACATACAAAAAAACTGCAAATTCACAATTTTATTTATACATACAAGCACGTTTTTTGTATGACAAAACGAAAAGAATCTGAACTTCAAATATAGGTTAACCATGGCTTCTTCCAAAATAGAAACAAATCGTTTTTGCATTTAATGGATTAATATCGATAAAAACAATCAAAATTTACAAATCTTCTTTTAAAAATTCCTTCATTTACAAAATAACCAAACGTCTATATGTAAATACATAAGGTAATATGTGCATTCTTATACGAGTACATATACGCAACTCGGCAGTTTATTAATCGAAGAAATCCGATTAAATACGCTCAAAACCTGTCGACAAGAAAACTTCATCGTCACCAAAAGCATCTGAAAACAAGTTTGCAGTACGAAATGGAAATAAACAAATCGGTAAACAAACTTTTTTTGCTTTAAAACTGATCATCATATTCAGTAGATACACTGGGAAAAAATTTCGATTTCATAAGAAAATTAAAATTAAAAATTATTAGACAGAAAAAGTCTTATTTAAATGGCGAAAATGTCAAACTTATCTTATCGAAAAAAAAATTTCTCAAGGCTTTATAGTTCCTTGATATGATGTGTAAACCATTTTTATCGCTCAAAAATTATTAAACGAAAAAATCTGATAGATACTAAAACTTTTTTTTAACACAGACAAATCAAAATACGATCTATCTTAATATTGTTTTATAATTTGTGGGCTTATTAAAAGATACATGTTCGAACTATTTTCACCAGTTCATTTTACCTATATCTGAAGTTTTTTTACAAGCATATAAAACTTTTTTTTGCACTTATATTGGAGAATGTAGTCATTTATTTGTGTTCCCTTAGAGTAACTTTTATATTGATTTATCAGTTTATGAACTGTGGATAACATTAAATTATTTCACTTTAGATAACATTTTCCAAGTATTTCGATTGGCTGAAATATTTGGTCAGAACATAATTTTGATATTTAAAAAAATAGCCTCCAAACAAACCTAAACTATTATTATATTTTGTTGTTTTATTTAATGTGCGCTCTTCCGAACTTTAAAGAACCGATGATAACCTTTTTAAGAACAAGTTGTCCATTAACATTTGTGTATTAAAGTTAATAAATAAGTTATTTTCATTTACTCATATCATTAAAATCCGATGCAATTTTCATTGTCTATTATAGGAGACAAAATTATTAAAATAAAAAATTGCACATTTTTTCCCGTGTATTCGGAAGGTACACACAATTGAGAACTGATTCATATAAAATTACAAATTAGTTATAAAAACAAACAAAGTCAAAACAGCAAATATTTTTTTTGCACAACAACAACAATAAACAAATTTATAAAATGAAGAGACATAATGAAGAATTTATGACTGTGACTGCCAAAGAATAATAATGAGGAATGAGCCGCACCCATTTCTATTAGAGAAAAATGCACCTTCGAGATATACATTTATGTATGTACATACGTACAATATATATATATATGTAGATATGTTCTCTGTATAGCGTATTGAAAAGCAATAGCTAAGTGCATTAACTTATTAGCGTATTATCGAAAGAGAAAAGCCAGTAAATTAACAAGTATGTAAACGTTTAAGTACTTAAATTATTGAGAATTGTAAAGATTTTAATTTTTTAATAATTGTAAATTAACTATTTTGCTTAGAACTGAAGATGAGGCAATCGGACAATCACGCTATGCTCGGTTAGATTAGATACAAAACGATTTAACGCCGATAGAACGTAATTTGGGAGTATGCTTTTTAATTGCGTTCATTTAACTAATTCTAACACAATTTTATCGCTGCGAATATCTGTAAGATTATCATATTATATTGTAAGATGCGCCCGCTCTTAAAAGCTGAAACCAACAACAAAACACACAAACAATAGCAACAACAAAAAGAAGCTGCTAATGACGTAATCGTGTTGACAATAAGTACATATGTATGCCAGTTTGTATATAAATCTAGTTTCCAATTGCGTAGGCGCAAAAGCTGAATTTCTGATTTAAGCCAAAATTTGTGTGTACAAAATTGTAAATACAAACATATTTACATACACACATTGTGCTATGTAAATATGTAGTTTAAGCTCAAATCCGCCGCTTACCAATGCTACTTTATCGCTGACATCCTTCGGCTTCAAGCCTAAACCGAACAAGTAATCCAACAAATGCTTCAGGCCGATAGCAAACAGTATCAACGGCAGCAGAAGTAGACACAAAATTTGCTTTAAATTGAAAATGGCGCGTGTCGTTTCGTCATTTTGACGCGGACGTCCTGCAGTCGATGCTGTTGCTGCTGCTCCTCCTGTGGCGGCGGATGTGGACGACGTTGACGTTGCGATAACTGTGGGCGGCGCTGGGCTTGAAGTCCGCGTAATGGTTGTAGTTGTTGCCGTTTCAACCATTGTTCAACTGATAGTTTGAATTCGTTAAACTTTTCTGCAAACTGCAGTTTTTCAAAAAAAAAAAAAAAACACCGAAAAATTCCAAAGTGTCGTTAAAAACCAATAAAAATTTCACTTTGGTTTGACCGCCTTCGCTCTGTGACACTTTTGTAAGCGCTTCACACACACAATTTGTTTTTTATTTTGGGATGGCAACACCAAAATGTGATCGTTCGTTAGCTAGCGCGCGCGTACCTCACGTTCGACGCGTAGATCGCGTTTGTTGCGCTGCCTTTTTTCAAGATTTTGTATTTTACTTTGCGTAAGTTTCGTCGATATTGTTGTAAATTTTGTGCTCAATTCTTACTTGGCCACTTTGTGCTCAAAATTGTTGCTCACAACCGCAACAACAACAATAACAGCAGTAGCAAAAACAACAGCAACAGTTGTCGCCGCATTCGTTACACACGCTTTGTTAGTGGTTTTGTTATTGCTATCGCTATTGTTTTTGTTTTTGTATTGCCATTTGCCAAACAATTATCTTGTAGGTATCTCGTCTCTCATATCTGGTATCTGGTATCACGTATCTTTTGTTTTCTCGCTGTTGTCGTGAAGTTAGCAGGTTAACTTGCAAGATTGCTGCAAACTTTGAGCGCAATCTTTTCGCACCTGAGTGAAATTAGTAAATTCAGTTAATAAGTCGCAGACTAAAACACCTGCACGACTTGAATGGCATGCACAGTGGAACGATTTACATATATGTATTTTATATGCATTGCAATTCATTCCCATTAAACAATAGAGCAAACCTTTGATAAAGTCTCGAAGCCAAGTTTGATATCGAGCCTTGAATAATCGTTTAATATCCACTTTAAAAAGTCGAAATTATCAAGCTTATTTCAACGTTGATATCAAGTGTCGAAATACGGGCTTGAACTGTTAAAGTATTCGAAAACTGCTTTTATTAGTTTACAAAATTTTTTTCTTCTATTTATCCTTGCTTAAATAAATATGCATTATTTTTATAAATAAATGTCAAAAATTAAAAGCGAGTGGAAACTCTTATATGCAAAGTTAATGGTTTAATTTATTTATTTTTTCGACATTTAAAAAAAATTATTTTTGATTTTGATTTTTGTACGTTAAAATTTTAACGAAGTTAACTTTTACAATGAGGTTAACGAAATTACCTTAACGAAAATAATTGGTTAACTTTTATCGAATTAACAAAGTTAAATTAAAATAGCAAAGTTTTCAAGTTTTGAAATAGTAAAAAATAGTTCTCCTAAGATATATTTGTAAATAAAGTTCAAAATGAATAAGCATCACATTATTTCAATTATCTTAATCTTTTCAGCGGAACTTGTTTATAAATATTAGCCCAGGTCAATGCGCCCAGCATATGCTAAAGCGATAAAAAGAAATATGCTTCTAGACTGCTGCATGTGGCAAACATTCATTTTCCTCAAATGCCAACATATGTTTTGAAAATATAAATTTACATATTTGTGCAAAAAAAGTTAAAAAAAAAGAGAAGAGAAAAAGAAACCTACAAATACAATTTGCAACGGGCACATGTTGAAACGCTAGCAACTATGGATATGCTAGATTAAGTGATTAAATAACACAGTACACAATGCATTGCGCACAATTTTAAAGTTTTGTCTGGTGTCGTAAGGATCCACGTAGAAAGTTTCTTGAATAAACGTTTAATCCAGCAAGACTAGGTGATGATCCGAGACCCGTAAATGTTCCGAAAAGGGTTCAAAAGACGTGCCTTCACAAAAACTTGTCTTTAAATTAATAAATAAGCACATTTTTTTAATAAAATTTTAAACATTACATATAAAATTTGGTATCAATAGAAACGTAATCAAAATGCAAGCAATACGTTGATATTAAACATTTTATTTTTTAGTTCTAATATTTATTTATCACAAAACAGTATTAAAATTTAAACAAAAAACAATAACTGCTAAACGTTTGTATTTGTATCAGTATAAAATAACAATTTTATTAAGTAGATGGGTAGAATACAAAAATTAGGTGGTTATATTAAATAATTCAAGCCCACAAGATTATTAAAAAAAAACTACAAGCTAAGACTTGCAGTGCACACAGTCATGATAATTAAATTGACTTAAATAATGTTCGAGTAAACTTGTACGCAACTGCAAGCAATTTAAGGCACTCACAAAGTTTGGCTCGTAAGCCACAAGCTCTCTTTTATTTTATATGAATTAACAATATTTCTAATTCTTCAACAGGTTTACTGGGAAACAAAAAAATTGATAAACACAAATACTTCAGAATTTTAGAACAAATTGTATAATAAATGAGTATAAGAAAGGTTTGACAATTTTAATCAATAAAAAAAAGCATTTTGACAATTTCACTTCCATACAAAAAGACCTTCCGAAAAACAAATTTTTATTAAGATTAAAAAAAAACAAAAACTTTAAATTTAACAGAAATCAACTCAACGGGTAACAAAATACAAAAAAACAAACAAAACACTCGTCTTCAAACGAACGTACAAACTGACAGAAATTCATTATTTAAAAGTTTAAAAAAGAAACAACTTTTAACGCGCTTGGAAATAGCAAATTTGTTAGAACGTCGGTCGATTTGTTAATATAAATGCACAATTTATACTATAACAAAAAATAGATAATTGAATTCAAAAAAAATTTAATTTTAATCCTTAAACTCAAGTATACTTAAATACCTCGGAAAGACTTGTTTTACCGCTTAGTTAAATATATTTAGATGAAATGGAATAATTTTAAAGACAAATAGTTTGTAAGATTAAAGCTGATTTTGTTAACCATTCTTTTTTTAAGAATTAACTCAAGTGAAAAAAAAGAATTATGAAACAAAAAACATTGATGTCAAACGTAAAATAAACGTATGTTTAACTTAATATAAATTAAATCACTACGCTAAGGAAGATGCTTTCTTCTTTGTCAAACAAATTTCATTTTTAAGTTTGACAAACGACGCGTTGGTGTAGTGAGTTGTGGACAATTACAACTTTCGCCCTTTTTCTGCAATAAACAAAAACAATATTAATAAAATAAAAAACCTATGAGAAATTAGCACAGACTCACCATACAGTCGCTTAAGCCGACGGAAATTTCGCATATATGGCGTGCTGTGATTCGGCTCGTTTACAACTTTCTGGGCCACTGCTTTGTTGGCATAATCGATAATGTTCATCGCCAAATCCTTGCTGCATAGTTCCATGACAATACGAAAACCGCCGCTGGGTGTGCGTTGCACATCGTATTGCTTTTGCGAGTTACATTCCTCGTCGTTTTCATCTAAATCGCTGCTGCGCTCCGCTTTCAGACGTCCCGGCGTCGAAGTATCTTGTTTGCGTATTTTCAATTCTCTTGCAAATGATTCTGCAATTTTAAATATTATTCAGAATTGTCGTGCAATGGGCAAATAACGAATTTAAATACTCACTTTCGTCTATTTTACGTTTGGTTGATGTGCCAGCCTCGCTGTGTCGTTCTTCCAGTTGTAAATCACGTTTAGGGCAGCTACATACTTTGACATCGAGAACACGCTGCGAAAGGATTTCGCCACTAAAAACATGAACAGGAAAGGTGTTTGTTGTATAAAGCGATAAAATTAAGATTTAAAATTATTTTCTTCTGCGTCACTTACTTCATGCTCTCCAGCAGAAAAATAAGGCTGGTCTCCTTGCGACCGATACACGAATTCTGACATGTGAACCTCAAGGCAATTGTCTGTTTAATGGAATTGTCCTCTTGCGGCGTTACGCGTGCAACCAGCGGTATCAAAACCGAATAACGATCGTTGATGTTTTTACCATCAGCCATGCCACAATGCTCGGCGGATGGATTTTCACAACGCAAAAGACAGTGTCGCAATTGCGAATGCGGTTCTTTAAGAAAAACAAAATTCAATTAAGACATCGTTTTAATTCAAACAAAAACTATTGATTGCACCTGTATCCTTGCTGATGTGATTCTGACAGCGCAGTACTGGTTCGCTCACCTCCTTCACGAAGCACATGAGTACGCGTATACGCAACTGCTGCCTTGGCATTTTAGGCGTATAAGCCGCATCAATACTAAATATGTCATTCATGCGCAAATATACTTTGTTCAATGATTCCGAGTAGAGTACGCTAGACCTGCTTTTCCGCTGTGCAATCGGATTCAGTTTAAATTTGTAACCACCAAAGTCATGTTCCTCGAATGTAGGCAAAACGTCCAAATTCTTTAAAAAAAAAAATGTCTTATTGAAAAGTTAAAAAAAATACAATATATATAAATATATTGTTAAATTTACTACTCACCGGCTTTATTTCCACATGTTCCTATATGAATAAAAATAAATATTTAATTTTTGTTAAGTTTTTCTTATTCGAAGTAAACTCACCAACTTAACCTCTACCTGCTCCTTTGCCATAAGTTCTTGTATGGCCGATTGCTATAAATAAAGACCGAAACTATTTTATTATACTTTTATTTAAAAAAAAATTACTAAAATTGTAAGAAGCAAAATAACAATTATAATTACTTCATCACATAAAAGTTTTTAATTACCATACCACTTTCTCGTGATAATCTGATAAACTTACGCAACAATTAAAATGCTATTAACAAACAAAAAAAAATCGAGTAGGAAATTTGTTTACGGCTAAATTCGGTGCTGGCAAATCATGTTACCACTAAATTTTGCTTATGAGTTAATTTCCAACTCAAAGATTTTATACTAAATTTCGTAGGCATAATTTTTCCGAATTAGGTTCACTGTTCAGCACTGAATAGATTTTTTGCTGGGCAAGTGGTTTGTGCTCTAAGTTTTTACGCACTCGACAATATTTTTTCTATACGAAGTGTTTGTTAATTTTAAGCATAATAAAAATATTGTAATTTTAACTTGTTCGTTTGTTTTTAAATATCGAATTAGCACATTAAAATGAGAAACAAATAATAAAAAACTTTACAGTATCAAAGCGTATAAAGCAAAATAATGCGATCGGACTACTTGTTGAAATCAATGATAGGCTGCATGACAGTCACTTTAGCGGTGTTGGGCCTATCCACTCAAGTCTTCTCGCCAAAGCAACGTAAATTCGTCGACTCTAAAATCATGTTCGTCTACTCAGTCACAGTCGTTCTGACATTTACACTGGTATACACGAACCAAATCTGGCAGGACTATGTCACGAACCAACTAGATTTGAAGAACGCTGCTAAACTGCACTCCTACATAAATATTGTGGCGTCGATTATTAGCTACTTGACCGCGCTGCTACTAACCAAAGCGCTTTCATCGTTCATAAATAGATCTAAAGTGTTCGAGACGGTGGCTTTCTTTGACATCAGCCATGAGAAGGTTCAATTATCGGACCTTGTAGTTGTGTTAAAAACCATATTTTTTCCGCTGGCAATTGAGGCGACTCTAATACTGCGTCATTTGCAAAACGATCCCGAGCGACATGTACTCTGGACAGTTTATAGTATTTTTCCATCGATTATTGCCAGTGTTTTGCCCAATTGTTTCTTTGGTACATTAGTCATATGCCGTGTACTAATGTGCGCTCTTAATGCGCGTCTCTTACAAATTACCAACGAAGTTAATTGTATGCAGACTAAACTGCAAATGCAACTGCAAAAGCCGTACTACCGCATGCAACGCTTCTGCGAGTTGGCCGATAAAATGGATATTTTGGCACAAAAGTATGCACTAATTTGTCTACAGTGCTCCGAGTATTTGGAGCTTTTAGCAGTGCCGTTTGTGTGCTCACTACTTTGCAATTTATTTGGCATTACGGCGGGCTTCTTTACACAGTACTTGGCAATAGCAGACGCTCTTATCAATAAGGAAAACTATGACTTCTTTGACGCATTGACAAATTCAATTTTTCTGATTATTCCTTTGGCCGACATTGCGTTCCAGGCCAATATTTGTAACGACAACTTGATGGCGGTAAGTGTTGGTGCGAAATAAACGAATCTATCTACATTATTTTTTTTAATCTACTTATATATTTAACATAATATCAATTTATGTTGCAGGTACGCGAAACCGGAATAATTTTGCAACGCATGTCTCTGGTGCATGCGGATGTGCGCTTTAAACAATCGGTAGAGGTGTTTTCTCTTCAAATCTTTGTTACAAATTATAAAATTATGCCTTTAGGATTGCTTGAGGTCAATGTGTCGCTGTTACACGATGTGAGCTAAATGTTACATTTCGTTTATTGACAACCTACAGTGTCTCTTTCTTTGTTTTATATATATTTATACAGGTACTCTCAGCCGTCACCAGTTTTTTGCTTATTTTGATACAAACTGATTTGACATTGCGATTTACATTGAAATGAACAAATTCAATATAATACCGTGGAGTAGAGAAGAGCGCTTACCTGACTGAACTGCATTAAGTTATCCGACTGCAAATAAGAAATGGCAAAACAATTAATTTATTATCAACTTTAAATATTAACAAACTTTATAACACATACATTAAGGCCCTGTAAGTAGGTAAACGGCTCTTCATTGGGTCTGGAAATGTTTAGTCCATTAGTTTCAAAAATAATAGATTAACAAAGAAATATAAACAAATAATTTGCATACTTACAGAATGCACTCAACATTGTTACCATCATCAATCATTATTGATGTATTGGCAGAGACCGCAGCCGCATGAGAAGTAATGGTTACATCGCTTGTTGCGACGTCCTGATTCGAATGATCCGTACTGGACATTGGTTCACAATCGTTTCTGAAAATTATTAATAATGTGGGTTCATATACAATACAAATCTAATGTATTTATTTTTTTAACGAGATTTTGAGCAACCAAAACTATAGCTATACTACGTTACTAGTTTTGATTATTTATTAACTTGTTTTCGCAATAAATGCTGCTCAATCTCTCATGCATTTTTATTATAATTCTTTACCGGTAGACTTTGTGCCACGTCGACATAAGTGTTTAATTTGTTTGTTTGTTTGTTATAAAGCTGCCTGCTTTAATAACAATTTTAAATAAAATATAAAATAAACACTAATTACAAGACATTAGGATTCATAAACTCACAAGATAAACAATACACAAGATACCAAACTACAAACTAACGAAAAATCTACTAAATGCGTTCCACATTTAACCAGCTGCAGCAGTGATGTTAACCATACCGAAATTACGTTATTCTACAGTAATTTGGTTGCAAATACAGTAATAAGTAATTTTTCTAGATTCTACAGTAATTTATAAAAGTATACAAAAATTCTACCGTAGTTTTCTTAGAAATATAGTAAATTTGAAAATTCGGCAGCATTTTTATTTAAAAATACAGTTTTTGTCCAAATTGCAAAATTTTTAAGATTGTGAAATATAATATATTTTTCTTTAATTATTAGTAAAAAAAAATCGAAAAGCTACTTTTTTATTATAATAAAATCGATGATGAATAATTTTTTAATATCTACAGTAATTTCTCTACAAAATACGGTAAATTCGAAAAAATTAGTTAACATCACTGATCTGATGAACGCAAGTGTTGTACAAATCCACACAAACGGTCAACGTTGCCACTTTAATTAAATAACTCGCCAAACATTGACCAAACAATATCGTATCGAAAAAAGGAGGTATACGATTCTTGACGACTAGGGAGGTACGATTATCATGTTAATTATAGTCGATTACGATTAATCGGTAGTTGTTTTCAAGTATTTTGAAAATTTTAATGTATACTAAAACACGCTTTAATATATTTTAATCAAGGAAAAAGAACCCTACGAATTTTTCATACTTTATTTATTTAAAAAAAAAAAACAAACAATAACAAATATAAATCATTCTCGATATTACATTTAAAATTTTAAAATTTTTGCTCAAAAAACACATCATCTGTGACAGTTGAAGGTATCAATTAATTACTTAATAAGTTCAACTGTGGAAAGTAGTCTTTCTGATAAATCCGAACATTGACAAACATTTGAGTTTGATTTAAGTGATTAAATGAGATTCGGAAGTTGTTCAGACATTACAGATAGATCCATAATACTAACTTCTATGGTTGATGTTGATATTTTCTATTAATAAAATAAACGTGAAAGAATTATTACCTAAATCGGCGATTAATCGCAAAAATTGCTATAAGTAAATCTTAAATTCTATAGTAGTCGTCGGAAAATTTAACAAACACGTCTCAGTAGTCTGCAATCTTTTAGTCGCGTAGTCATAGCCATTCGGCTGTCAATAAGAATTAAATACATTTTTAATGATCTAACCTTCTTCGTGGGTCCTGATAGCAACTTGCTGCGCTTTCCAACAGATGATGCGTTCCGTTATGCTGGAATATGCTATATTGTTGAATTTGATGCTGAGGATAATAATCTGGATGATATTGTTCCATCGAAATAACTTCTTCAATAAGTTGATTTTCTTCAATTCTAAAAAATTGTATTAATCGATTTGTAAATTGATTTGATAAAATAAATAAACTCGTAAACAACGCCCAAAGTCACGCCCCATTCCTTACGTAGAAGAAGCTGGAGTAGTCTGCCCACTGGCATCAAAAACTGTAGTCGAACTGCTCTCCTGGATCATCTTGCGATTTTACGGCGGCGTTTTGTAAATTCTGAAACCTCTACAATGGCAGCCTCTTTGCCTGCCGGTTGTGATGAAATTCGCGCTCCACTACCTGTAAGTAAATAAAGAATTTACAAAAATTCGATTCAGTTATTTATTTCAAGTAGATTTTCGAATTTACCATTCAAGTTTTTCATTGATTATTGTAGTATTTTTAAGTAGACTTTTTTTACAAACAATTGGAATTTTGCGACTTTTTCGTTAAAATCGTTTTGATTTTGAAGAACGAACTTGATTAAATTGAAGGAAACAACCAGAGTTGTTTTCGAATTAATCGGAATATGTCTTCAAGCACTTGTGTTTTTTTTTTGTGAACTCTTATTTTATTGCACTATATAACATTTAAACAATTAATTTTAAATTTGATATTAAAATAGTAAATGGAATAGTTAGTTCAACGAAAAAATACTCGTCTGGCCTTTTTCAACTTGCCGGCAATGTTAACCAAAGATAAACGAGATTTCACATTAGACGACCACAAAACGTAAAATGGGAACTTGACAACTCAGTTGTTGTTTTTAAGTACACCTCGATCTTTGTTGTTGGCTTTACGAAAATTAGCAAAACAAACAAGATAGTGGTGAATAAATAAACTGCTTTTAAATTTTTATGAAAATTGTAAAACAAATTTTTGAACAATTATTTTAACAAAAGTAAATAAATATGCTAACAAAACCCTATATTTTCTGAAAGATATGGATTTTGAGAATAAGTTAAGATATCAAGGACATAAATAAAAGTAAAGCAAAACATTAAAATGTGCGAAAAATATTAAAGACTTTTTAAAATCGAAGAATTTCTTGCAACCAGGAGTGTCTTTTTTTGCAATATTACGGTTTTACTTGTCGTCTGTTAATAAATTGAAGTCGTATGTGTGTATGAAATTTATAAGGATATACAACAAAATAAATACTTGAGTGATTTTATGATGTGAATATACAATGTAATATAAATTTTATACAATTTTGGTGTTTTAAAATGTATTTTTGTCTTTTATAAGTTTATTAACATAAATACATTTATAATATTACATAAAATTTTTCGTTTGCAATTATTAATGTACAGGTGGACCCAGCTGAAATGGTCATGCGGGTGCCTGCAATAAATGGGCGCGCAATGCGCTGACACTGGGAAACATCTGGAAACATTTGGAAGATCCGACTGCACTGCACACATTCGAAGATGCCGTCAGAGCCATTTAACATTTAAGAATAATTTAATTGTTTTGCAATTAACTAAATTTCATCACTTTGACAGTTGTTTTATTTACATGTTTCTCAAAAGTATGCCAACGAATTTTTTAGTATTTTTTCGCGTTTGCTATTTAGTACTTTTTTTATAAAACAAAATAATAATTATTTATGAAAATTTGAACACATTATAATCAAATTTTGATTGTAATATCATAACAAACAGTTTAAGCATATGACCGATTAATTAAATGCACTATTTGTAAAACAGAATATATATATATATCAGTTATTGTCTCTATGAAAAGCATAGTAAAGCAATTAACATGCTTATAAATAAATTTAAAAACAATTTTCAATTGACTACTAAAGGAAAATATTGAGTAACTAAAAAATGTAATAATAATTCAATGTTTTTTTTTGTATCCCCTTTAGTTTTCAATGCAATACTTTTCTGCAATATTTTAGCGCAAAGACACCCTTGGAATGACTTTTTGGTTTTTGCCACCCAGACCAGCTGAACTTAACACAGGGAACCACTTTTTATTTCATGTGGTTGTTGTAATTTTTGTGTCCCCTGTGTTGAATAAAAATTTTCCTACAACAACATTTATAGTGTTTGTTGTAACGAAAATGGAGGCAACAATACGATGAGTGTTCTCTCGTTGCTCTCTGATGTTAACTTCTCGTTATTTTTCTACTTTTCTGTCCGCAATGTTAAAAAAAAAACAATTTAGAGGCTGCCAGACTTGAAAAAAAACTACCCACCATCATTCTCGACTTGTTAAATACTTGTTGGTAACCCATCACTAATTATAACCAACTTTTCTACTTTTGTAACTTTTTCAAAAATAGTTACAAAATTTTGTAAGTTTTTCAAAAAAAGTTGCAAAACTCGCGAAAAGCCCGAAAATTTTTCAACTTTTTTTAAAAAAGAGTTTTTTGCAAAGAGTAAAAAGTTGCAAAAGACAAGAAAACGCGCGAAAAAACTTGGCAGTACTGAAAAAAAACGCCGACGTCTTCACGAAAAACGTAGTAGTAGTTAGCAGCAGGAATTTGTTGAAAATGCGCGAACAAAACAAAATTTATAAGTGTAATTAATATTAATTTATTTATTTTATGATGTCGTCGTCGAAGCAGCAGTACCAAACACCACCACCAGCAGCAGCACCAGTGCACCACCCGAATGCACCTGAACCACCACCAAGCCAGGCTCCGTTTACGTCTCCGCCTTCCACACGTAAGTAAGAACAACACCCACCCACACCACCAACCAACAGGATCATTCAACTAGACAAGATTATCGTTTAATTTTTGTATTTGTGTGGGTCGAAAAGAACTGCTTTCTGGAACCCCACTTGCTCGCTCGCTCTCCACCTACGTCTCTCTGTTTTGTATGTAATCTCGAATAGAAATTTATTTAAAGTTTTTATTTTTTCCACGTTCAGGAGGTGATTTTTTTTTATATATAAATCCCTCTCCCTCTATAGTGGGTTGCGATTTATTTTTAATTTTTATGCGTGTGTGAGATTATTATATTATTTTTTATTAATTATAATATAAATACATAATGAATATAAATTAAATTTTCGCTCAGAAGCGGTATCCGTCTGTCCGTCTGTCTGTCATCATTTCTTGTTAACAAACGGTAGCGGGAGAAACGTTGAGCTGAAACTTTGTACAATAATTGCTTTTATTTCTACGAGTGAGTGATTAGATTTTGAAGCCAATCCGCCTATGACCACGACCACTATTTCAGAAAATATTGATTTTTTGTTAACACGATATCTTGAGAACCATATGAGATATTATGTTGAAACTTTGCAGAAAAAAATCTGTTGTGCTTGGGAACAGCTGAATAAATTTTGGAAACTATTAGGGTGGTCATGTCTGTTATTGTTTTTATTTTTATGCCAAGTGACATTGATGCTTAGCAGTGATGTCTGAAACCTTCCAAACTCCTCCAAAGTTTTTCTGTCTGTCCTTATCCTACCATCTTCGCGTTGATCGCTCGTAACCCATCACTAGTTAAAACCAACCTACTAAAGTATTTTTCAGCCAAAAAAAGATAAATTTTATTAAAAAAGAAAAGAAAAATAGTTGAGTTATTTTAATATTTAAGGATAATTAATTAATAAATCAATTCGTTAAGGTAATTTTTTATTAACTAAAATCTCGTTAATATTAATAAATCAAGTGCTTCTAACATTGCTGGGTCGTCGCGTCCTCCCCTAACCCAGGACGAGTGTGTATAGAAATGGATGAATAATAAATTTATCACAAAAATGTTCACTCCATTTTTCGCGAAAAATAAAAATTTATTTACATTTTATTTCTGGTGGTGGAGGGGGTCGGTCACTTTCGACTGCGTTACAAGAAAGTGGGCGTTTTCTGGTTGAATCAATGGGACTAGAAATTTGTTTTGTTTTGCTAGCTAGCAGAGTAAAATAAATTTAATTCTACTGTAAAAAGAAACAGGTGTGTGTGTGTATATGTGCGTACGATTAAGAAATTAAAATAATAAAGTAACCCAGTGTCCTTAAATCATTTTGTTTACTAGTTTTTATTTAATGTGGATTGTCTCTCTTGCAACTGGCTCTGACAGTTAAATACAGAGAAGAAGAAGAGATCCCTTTCTGCTGACTCAAGAATAAAAGATTTAATTTTGTGTGATTGATTCAAAATGTGGTTCGCTTAATATTTTACCTCTATTTAATTAATTTGTTTAAATGCAAAATTTTACTTGGCCGGCTTCCCGGAAATGACGAAACTTCGCTAAAACGATTCCAAAGTAAAAAAAAGGTTGACGCTCGGTTGTCGGGAGCAAGTTCGTTCACAGGCCTAGAGCCCTTCAAACATAGTTCGGAAAATAATAGATTAAAACATAAGAATGCTGCTAGAAATACAAATAAATTAGGTGTCATATGAAAGGTATTGAGGAGGGCTTTAGTCCTTCATACCATGCGACATAAATAAATTTAGAAGTTATAGGCATTTTTCGAAAAAAAAATATTGTGTATATTTAGACTTTGTATTGGGTAAATTTCACGCAAAAAGACCAATACCACATAAACTGGATTTATATATGTATTACATGGTTTTTAGGAATGTTATGGAAGATTTGTATTCGTCATAACTCGGCCAAGTAAACTAAACCAAATATAATTTTTTTACAATTAAAAAACAAAACCTTCTAACGTTTTTAATGTCTGTGCTTGCAGGAATCCGCGTTACAAAATGTCTCAAAGCGGTGGCGGTGGTTGCGCAGCGACAACTCTGCAGGGCGGCTCAAATAAAGTCTTTATACAACGGGACTACAGCGAAGGCACCTCGGTCAAATTTCACACACGGCTTCCCAGCGAGTTGGAAGGCTTGGTGGGTTTTCGTTTTTCTTTGCCTTTCATCTACCCCCGAAACCTCCTAACGGTTTCTGTGGATTTTATTTCGCTTTCGCCCGCACAAGGACATACTCTAAAATAAGCTTTGCAGCGGCATGGGCGTTGCTTTCTTTGTTTTCATATTTTTTGTATTACATTTTTCTTATTAGTCTCTTTCGTTGTTTGGCTTTTCAGATTGAACGTCAAGTTTTCGAATCGACCATCAACCGACTTAACGATTTCTTTGCCGAGGCGGAGGAGGGCTCCTGCGGCACCTACTGTGAAGGGTGTATTGGCTGCATAACGGCATATTTGATTTACATGTGCTCCGAGACACACTACGAAAAAGTAAGTTTCGTCATTTGTGCCTGACGGCAATTTATTACTATGTCATGGTCATTATATGAAAACAAACAAATGCAAAAGAATGTGCTCATTCGTCTTGCTCAAAATCGTTCCTTTGGTATTTCAACGCAAAATATCCTTGCCTAAGACTTTTTAGCCATGATTTTATTGTTTACCTATAAACAAATTTGTATAACATAAAAAAAAGGAGAAGAGGGCGAAAAAATCAAATTCAAAAGTACAATTTTTATTTTTTTATAATTTAATTTGAAGATTATTTATTGATTAGACTTTGAAAAATTGTATTAAAAAAATTTTTCTTTATCAATTCTGAAAATACGAATTTAAACCAATAATATTTTTAATTGATTTCAAGCGTTGATGTTGTTGCGCATTTTTTAACAAAACCCATACATAGAAAAAGCATATAAATTAATATTTTGTAATAGATTAAACATTCACTAGGCCTAACAATGTTCTAGCTTAATTTAGATAATTTTCATTTGAATTTTATGTAAGAATTTTTGTTAAACGTATTTTCATTATTTCCCTATAGACTCTTCGCAGAATTTCCAAATTTATTGCTTCCCAAAACGAACGCATTTACAATCCGAAAGGTTTGCAGGTCATCGATCCGACTTATCGTGGACTGCGCGTTATAGAAATATCCATATTGGATCGTCCGGGCAGAACGTGACTTCCGCTTTCCCACTCAACGGAAGAATTTTTCATGTAAAACACGATTAAAAGAAACAAAACAAAATAATTCAAGTGGCCAAGTACGTTGCTCGACGATGACAACAACGACGACGCAAAGGTGGAGGAGGCCCAAAACAAGTCACAGACAAAATGTTTTTACTTTGTCGATACTTTTTTTTTAATAATTTTAAATTCTAAGCTCACGAAAAATGGGTTCAAAGTTCACATATGTTTAATTTTTATATTTTTAATTACTAAACCCAAAAATATTTATTAAAACGTGAACGAACGTTAAGTTTTATATGAAAAGTGACAAAGTCATTGAAAAGAAAATCAAACAAAAATGCAATTGCAACAAAAAGCCAAATTAGCGCAATACTTCTGGTTTGCTAATTTCAAATTTAATTGCATTTTTGACCGCTCTTCATTGTTTAAAAAATTTGAAAATAATTTCAATTAATTTGTATGTGCTTCATTGTTGGAATTCAAATGCATAGAAAAGAAAAACAAATAAAAGTAAAAAAAAATATTTTAGAGCTAAAGTAAAACTTATGGTATACAAAAATCATTGAAATGAATTCAAAACCATTGCAAATATAAAAACACAATTTACAAATACGTTTGTCTATGAAATAGCAAAATTAAAAAAACAACAAACAGTTAGTAAAACCGAATAAACAAAGATCATTCACAACAACAAACATAAAATAAACAAAAATGTTAAAATAATTATGTAAATGTTGACATCATAGTGAAAACGTATAATGAAGCATATTTCAATTATGGCAAACTAAACAAAACAAAGTGTATAAATAGTTGTTAATTACAAGGCAAACATTTATTTAAACAAATGTAAACAATTCACATATTTTGAATTGTCAAACAAAACATAAAATGCTAATAAAACAAATTACTTATATGATAAATTTCTGTGGTTTTAAAAAAATTAGTCTTACCTGCTTTCGGCGTTAAGAATAGACACTCAAAATTAAGACCCCCCTCAGCAGTCAACAATAAAAACATCGTATATTAAATATCGGTAGAATTCAGTTTATAAAATGATTTAATAATTTCGAAAGTAAATTAATTTTTATTTTTTACTAAACAAACACATTTTAATTTAACGCACGTTGAAACGAAAAATATTTAACAAATATTAACAATTTCTGTAATGTCCCTTTGAGTAACTTAATTTTTGGTTTTTACTTTTTGCAGTTCGAAAAACAAACAAAATATTCTTCGGCAATAACGATATAACAAGTTAACAGGGTATATGTAAAACACTTACAAATTATGTGCTTTTAGGCAAATAGAAAGAGGAGGGGACCTTAAGAAAATAAAAGCGTGATTTTGAGCTATACGTATGTGAGAACAGTTGGAGTCTGCCTTGAATGATGTTTTGAATTAAAAATTTTATAGTGCGCCGTTTTTTTCTTTTTAGCTTATGCTTTACTTATTTTCTAAACACACACACACAATTAAGATTTCTTTGTTTTTTGTTTTCTGTTTTCTGTTTTCTGTTTTGAGTAAATTGTATTTTAAACATAGTAAAGTTTTACATTTCTTGTATAGTATTATACGATTTTCTGTTGTATATGCTTATTTTGGTTTTCGTAAATTTAAAATTGACATGCACATTTAAGTGGAATATTATTTTTGATCTGCACTTGTAATTTCAGAAACTACACTAGGTATGTTGCACCGTAACTACGTCACGATTTTAATATATTTTATTTTGAATTTCAATTAAAACTACTTTTTAGCATTTTGGTTAAGTGTTCTCTGTCCACCGGAAATTGCATAAGGAGATTTCGGTTGTATTTTGATTTAACTAATTATCTTTTTGTTATGCGCTCTTTGTTTTGATTAACGTTAAGCTTAAAGTCGCTTTTTTAATTTTTATTTTTAAGTTTATATAAATATCATAAATATATATATTGCTATAGATTCAATATAATTTTTAAGAATGCATGTAGTAATATTTTAAATTGATTGATTCACAAATTGTCTTATTCGAGTTTTATAATATATAATTAATTTATTGCAAAAGTATAATTAAACTAAAGTGAAGTACGACTTTGAATTTATAATTCAAATTTAACAAAAATACGACAAATATTGTGAATATCCTTTTTGTTATATTTTTACAATAGTTTTCAAAAATATAAATAATTTATTATCTTTTTTTTCACTGTTAATAAGTTTGATTTGCATTTTCGTATTCACCTTGATTCCGCAAGTCGTTACGAACAAAAGTGAAGTTGACTTCGGCTTTACGCAACTCAACTTACTTAGACCGACATTTTTCTAACGACTTGTTTAATCTTAAAGGCATTAACTACTGAAAATAAATACTTAACAATTGAAACATAGCTCGAAATAAGCTTGTTGTAATACAAATCTAGCACATTTCATAAAAGTGCACATACACATTTGTCAATACATATTTCCAATGCATTTTTGTTCATCACTTAACTTTTACAAAATACATTCTCTTATTGTTTTAAAATTGTTTCTATGTCTCTAAAGATTTGAATAGGTCTGTTTTGTGATAGTTATAATTTGTTTATACTAAATAATTTAACTACTTTATAATAGATTAATCTTAAAAATACGTTTACACAAATTTGACTAGTTTCAATTTGGATTGGATTCATGTTGATTATAGTTTTACGGCTTTTCCTCTAAGCCTTCCAACCAACTTAGCACTTATTAATTAGGTAAGATCAAAGTTGAACCAAAGGCTCTGTGCGAACCTTCTCGACCTTAAATAGATCACATATTTTGACATTCACTTAAGTTTATTATTGCAGAACATATGCATTTAATTCTTGTTGAAGCGACATTTGAGGCTTTAAAAGACGGTAAGATTGTATCTATAAAGACTGGGTGAAATAGTGCCGATAAGTTTAGATTCAGAGTTTTTTTTATACGTAGTTTTTTGCTATTTTAATTTTGCATGTTTAATTTTTTTACTGACTAGCACACTGGAGGAGTGAAATATAAGAAATAATATTCAACTGATATGAATTGTATAGATCAAAATAGTACATCTATGATTTTATCTAAACGTTTTCCACATCATATCATATCTGGAAAAGAAATTTCTTATAAATATTTGTCCAGTATTAAATAAATGAATTATACAATTAAATAAACTATCGAACATTAATTGAAATTTAATCAAGATCAACAGCATCATTTTGTATCTCGAAAGAGATGCCACACGAACGATCCGTATGCAGACGAGATCGTCTGGGTCTAAGATTTTCGAATTATGTCCTTATCATTCGTAATTTCTTACGTTTTAACTTAGCCAAAACGATAGCAAATATCAGCACAGCATTGTATTTGAGTTAATTGTTTATATTTTTTCTTTCTCCTCTCGCTAAATTAAAAAATTGTTTTTTTGTATTGGTTTAAGCTTTCAAAGACAACCAAAAATAAGTATTCGTCTAATTTTTGGAGTTTTTTCCAAAACCTCTTATCGTTCGGCTGTTGTAATGGGGTTGGATACTTTAAATATACAAACGAAATGTATTAAACGAAACGAACGTTTCTTTCGAGTTACAAAATGAAGCTATAAATCACATGCTTACATCGAGGCTTTTTCACACTGACCATAATGATTCAATATCTCTACCAAATCAGGATCTATACAAATTTGCCATGTCAATTATTTACTCATTAGATTCTATATAAATAATTCGTATTCTTAAAATCACTTGCACTATAGGAAAAATTGATTTTATCATCCAATTAGAAATCGGTCGTCCCTCCTCCGGTCTTGTTGCCGGAGAAAGTCGCGAAACTCTAATTGGATGGTTTTCGTCACAAAAGCGCACACAGTTTGGAGCGTTTCTTCGTCTTGTCGGTTGTGCCGCTCGCCGAAGAGGTTGACGACGAGGCCGACATCTGCCCAGTGCCACTGCTGCTACCCGCCAATTGTTGTGATGGACTTGTCGGACTTTTATCATCCAAATCCTCGCTAACATGCGATTCAAGCAATTTTAACGATGTCTTCGGCTTTACACCGTCCATGCTGTTGTATAACGTTTTTGTCAGTTTGGAACGCACAACCTTGCCCAAAGCGCCGGTCTTTTTGATGCTCAGCCGCGAACCTCCACTACGCTGATGATGTTCGGGTGTGGCGGTATCGTCATGTTGCTGATTGCAATTCAGCGTAGTAACGGTGAATTCGATATCTTTGATTTCTTCATCTTCACAAGCTAAAAATGAAAATAACATAAATAATTAAAAAAATAAACTTACACCACATATTTAAGCAATTAGCAAACCTGCAAATTCCTCGACCGGCTTGTCAATGGTATCATGATCAATCCAAGTCAAACCCATTTCGACTTTCTCCGCTAGATCCTGCCAATTACGTCGATTTTCCAGAGTGCCCTCGTACAGCGGCGATATCCAAGGAAACGTATCGCAGAGCACACGATACAATGGCAAACAGATTACATCGATAAAACCAACCTGCATTTTAGGCAGCTCATCTTTGCGCTCCCTACAATATTTAAAGTATTTTTAGAGTTTGGTAATACGAACACTTTATTAATCGTCGACACACTTACCTATCCATCATGGCTACCGGTTGGGTATTCAGCTGCAATTTCTCTAAATCTCCTTGATCAAAAAATTCATCGGCTACCAGTTTTGCTACGCGATGTTGCACTTCCCATGGTTTGGCAATGGCGCTGACATCGCAAGCGGTCATCATCATACCACAGAGTACTGAAATTGTTTGGAAAATATAAGTATTCACTCCAATATTATGTCATGTTTAAACTTCTAGCTTACAGTCCTTCTTCTCCTCGCTCTGCCAATCAAATTCGCCATTATCGAGGAGATCCAAGAAGGCATTGCGTTTCTTAAAGTACATAGCCAAATCGGTGGAGAGTATAGCATTCTCAACGGTTTTCATAACCGAGCGATAATCGTCTGGAGAGAGAGCCTACAGAATAGATGTAAACAAAGAATAAGAATTATATACATTGAAATAGTATGCATTTATTAAATATGAAATTTGTATTGTAAGTATTTGCAAAATTTCGAAGTTACACCAAAGTTATAGTCTGCAGGTATGACAAGGCTTGAGATCCAAGTCACTTGGGGGCTATTACTCGTATGTGAACAAATTATAAAAGCAAAGAAAGACAAAGAGAAGCCCCACGCAGACTATAAGCTTTTTATAGTAGTATATGCAGTGAAGATCAAGATCGTTTCGGTTCTAAATAATTTTAGCAAGATGTTTGTTAAGTTTTGTGAAGATATTTGTTTAGAAATACGTAATTAGTTATTTTCTAACGGAAGCTTATAACATTCGCTGTTATAACAACTGTTGTTTTGTAAATACGAAAATGTATCTAAATAATATTTTATTGCCAAAAACATGTTTGCAAAATTAAGTTACTTCAAAAAAATTTTGCATTATTTGCAAAAAAATAAATAAAATAACTTACTGTCGAGTAACAGTGTTGAGTAACAGAGTTAAGTATTCGTAACTGTGTGTTGTGTATTAGCTCTGGAGTAAAAAGTTTTCTTGACATTTAGTTTGTTTATATATTGTATTTGTGACTGTAGTTTAAGAGAATTCTTAGAGGTTTTGATCAAACCTGGTTCGATTTTTGAGCTAATCGGGCTATGACCAGTATCAATCTAGTAACACACACACACACACACTATCTTAAGAATCATTGAAGATATTGGGTTGAAATTTTGTAAAAAATTGTTTTGAAAGTAACTTAAGTGCTTAATTATAAAAACATTTTGCTGGTTCAAACTTATTTAAAATAAATACACTTAAAATGGATAACTCAAAAAGGTTAGGATGGCCCATTCAAATATAAAAAAGGTACTTCTAATAATGTGGCGCATTTTTAATACCAGATAGAGTCGACTATGACTTCTTACTTATTCCACACCTATCTGCACTAAGACCGACTTTAATTGGTTCGTGGTTATATAATGTTCTTTTGTTAACCACAACAGACGGACCAGACATGTTTCCTAACTTTGGTACGCTGCTGTGCTGAAGAATTGAATTCTCTTCGTCGTTTGAGAATTAAATAAATATTTGCTTTGCATTTGCTATTTTAGAATTTGTGATATGAAAACTTTTAGCACGTATAAAAGGCGATGTGCTTGCGTTAGAAATGTCAGTCACAAATCTTTTAAAATGAAGTTCGTCGCTCTATTTTTTATTTCAACGTTGCTGCTCGTTTGGTTGGACCCAATAACAGGAACAACCCAAACAGAAGGAACAACGCAAGAAGACACACCAACACCATCAGAAACAAGCACACCATCATCTTCACCAACAGCAAGTGGTCCAAAGAGAAAAAGCATCACTATCAGAAATTTGCGATTTCAAGCAACACGCAGGATCACAAGAGGTGGATCCAATTCGACTGCCAACGGAAATCGTAATCGCAATCGGAATCTTAATCGCAACCGTAACCAAAACCGAAACCGCAATCGTAATATTAAGAAAAAGAACGTTCGCAAAGTAAAAAACGGAAAAGTTATCAATGGCTAAACAAAAAATCTGTTTATTATTCTTTTGAAGTCGTTCGTTTCAAACATTGTGAAAAATATGTATTTTTTCCCTGTTCCTTGAAATAAAAGAACTGTAAAAATTTAAAAATTTTACGCATATTTATTTTATTTATTTATTTTTTTCTCAAATCATCGCTTAAAGTGCAGAATGGATTTTTTCAAAACGAACTGAGTTACGGTTGGAAAACCGTTTAAAATCAAAACTACAGAGTTTCAGCGATTGTCATATCAGTTATAAACCAGTAGACTGGAAATAGTTTTATTCCATGGAAAAGTGTCAGTCTGACTTGAAAGCCTGTTCCGCACTTCAAACGACTTTAAATAACTAATGATATCTTTTCAATATTTTGTTTTGTCATTTCGAAAGTTTGACACAAGAGAAGCATCATTTTTATAAGAGACATTTTTCTACAAAAAAAAAACTTTGTCGTCATTTTTAACAGTATTTTAAGTGTGAACAACCTTTTGTAAACTTCGAATTTTATAATATATAAATTATTATATTGTTCGGCTCTGCCGAAACTCAAATCCCATACATCTTTTTATGGGTTCTCTATTTGGTTGCTTTTATCCGATTACGCCCATTTTTTGTCAGTTGTGATACCAAATTTGTACGCTAAAGATGGACGGGCATTATTAAATCACCTCAGTAGATACGTTTTGAATTTAGTTACAAATACAAATAAAAACAACAAACTGTATAAAACAAAACACCTTAGAGTTGAGAAGAACAATCTTTATGGTCTTTAATGATCACCACAGTTTATTTACTATGTTCATTAGTAATTACCATTGTTAGTAGGGCAAGATAAAAATAAAAATCAATTTAAGTAATTAAGTAAGTTAACAAACCTAATTTTTTTAAATCATTTTGACCATTGAAATTACTAAAATTGAACTAACATTCAAATTCATCAAGACTTCGGTGAAGTTTTCGCTTATATTCTGTATCTGTGTGATTTGTCATCACTTTCTTACGCACAAGTTGACAACGTATTGATATTTCGCTTAAATAAGTTACACATACTAGTGATATTACGTGTTATTAGACTTTCATTTAACCAGTAGACACACAAGTCAGTGTAGTCAAAAATCAAGTTAAACAGCTGTACTAAAAGAAAAAACGCATTCGAAATCTAAGAACGATTAGTCTTGATTTTAGATTGTTTTGTTCTAACTCAAATTAAGATTGCGCGGTTCCAATTTTAAATTAAAAGCGGTAACACGACCTTTGTATGTATATGTATATGTATATGTATGTATGTATGTATGTATGTATGTATGTATGTATGTATGTATGTATGTATGTATGTATGTATGTATGTATGTATGTATGTATGTATGTATGTATGTATGTATGTATGTATGTATGTATGTATGTATGTATGTGTTTGAAACTATGGTGGAATTTAAGAGAAATGGGCATTACAAATGGTAAACTAAAATCTTGGTTTTAAGAGTAAACTAAAAAAGTAATAAGAATTTTTTTTTTATTTACTTAAAACAAAGCAACAATATCGGTTTATTTTTTAAATCATTTTTCATATACAATATAATCATGACAAAGGATTCAGATTTGCTTAACCCATTCGAATTTTTCGGCTACCCGCTTTCCTGGCAATGTTTTTTCTCTGTTTGCCAGCTTTCCGGACAGTTTTCTTTCTCAGATTTTTATTATTTTTGCGTGCAAGTTTGCGATTACGGTTACGGTTGCGATTGCGGTTTGGATTGGTGCTATTTGAGCCACCTCTGCTGATTCTTCGTGTGGCGCTGTATCTTAGGTTATTGATAGTTACTCGCTTTCGGGTAGGTCCTGTTGGTGTTCCTGTTGGTGATTCCGTTGGTGTATCTGTTGGTGTTCCTGTTGGTGATTCCGTTGGTGTTGTTGGTTCCTCTTCTGATGTTGGTGTTAAATTTTCTGTTGCTGTCATTGGTCCAAATCGAACAACTAAAATTGTTGCGATGAATAGAAGAGTAGTGGTTAACTTCATTTTGAAAACTTGATTGATAATTTTGCCAAGAAGTTAGCTGCTTTTATACCGGAAAATATCTCGAAATAACTTATAGTTTAAGATAAAACTTGGTTGAATTAGCAAACAAGGTTGTTTAATAAAATTATTAGTCAAAATTGTACTCTTAAAATAATCGTAACCGTATTTGCTATAATGTGTCTTGTGACATTGACACAATTCGATTCTGTATCAAAGTGTTTTAAAGTAAACCACTAAGCAAATAAATGAAATAATACATAAATGACAATCTTTTTACACTAATGTTTTTAATATTTCCTATTGTGTTTTTTTATTTAGAATGTTGTTATTTTTAAACTTAAGCAGATATTACTTTAGGGTTAATGACTTGAGTTTTCGCAACGATTCAGTTAGTGTTAGAATTGTGTCAATGCCACCGCAATTCAATATATACGTACGTAGATGTAGATGTTGTATTCTATTATTAAAATTGAGTTGTTATATTTAATACATGAACAACTTTTAAAACAATAGAAAATTAAAAAACTATAATAAAGAACGGAGAAATTTCAGCAATTGTCATGACTGCTGTGGGATGGGAATAGGTTTTTAGTATAAAAGCAGCTAACTTCTTGGCAAAATTATCAATCAAGTTTTCAAAATGAAGTTAACCACTACTCTTCTATTCATCGCAACAATTTTAGTTGTTCGATTTGGACCAATGACAGCAACAGAAGATTTAACACCAACATCAGAAGAGGAACCAACAACACCAACGGAATCACCAACAGGAACACCAACAGACACACCAACGGAATCACCAACAGGAACACCAACAGGACCTACCCGAAGGCGAGTAACTATCAATAACCTAAGATACAGCGCCACACGAAGAATCAGCAGAGGTGGCTCAAATAGCACCAATCCAAACCGCAATCGCAACCGTAACCGTAATCGCAAACTTGCACGCAAAAATAATAAAAATCTGAGAAAGAAAACTGTCAGGAAAGCTGGCAAACAGAGAAGAAATAATGTCAAGAAAATTCAAAGAGGTTAAATTGAAAATGTGAATAATTAAGAACACTTATAAGTTATATTGTCATATTGTTATATTGTTATGTATATTGTTATATTGTTATCTGACCATAAATGTCAATTGAAAAATAAAAGTAAAATTGAAACAAAAAACTGGAAATACTTTTATATGTACATACATATATATATAAATGTCGAGAGGTATTTGTGCAAAAATCATTTTAAAATAATGTATTCTCAAATAACTACAATCATATTAACGAGATTAAGTTATGTCGTTTTTTATCAGAAGTTCTTTACAAACATACACATACCCGGTTTGAACATGGCAACAATTTAACAAGCCACGCACCAATAAAATCATACCACTTTGTGTTGGTATAGATCAACCAACAATAAACACGACATGGAAAATCGAAAAAAATCAACTATCTTACCTGAAATATATTGTTGCCCTCGGAGTTCAGAATCATGACACACTGATCAAAGTGATGATGTTCCATGGTGCTTGTCGTATAGAGAATCGCCAGTGGTGATTCAGTTTTCGTCTGGAATGCATTGTTTGTGCCGCGATGATCCAGATCGTGACACAGACAAGCGACAAGCAGACCCAAAATCTCGAGATCAGTCATGAAGCGTTCCATTTTGCCAGTTTTAAGCATGGCAAACATGGTCTGTGCCACGTTAAGGGCATGACGCCAATTGTGATATTTGACGGGACGGTAATTTTTGCGCACGCTCAACACCCAACGACAGAGCACCTAAAAATGTCAATGATATAATTAAGACTATCTACTTGTAGTTTAGAATACTCAATATAGTTTTGGTTAAACAATTATCTGAAGCAGTTCAGGATAAAGGAATATAGACTACAAAACTGGCTTCAAACGGGAGTTTGATTCATTTCATGTTCACAAATTAATATGGTTTTATTGACTTGTTTTCATTGGCGACTGGTAACTTAATTTTTATTTGATCGATAGTCATTTACATAAATAAATAAACACTGGAACTTACATCGTAGGGTATCTGAAACTGCGAGACCAAATTGCATTGCATAAACATGCGCAAGACTGCGCGCGAAGTGTCATCATCGCACAGATCAAAATCTTTTGGAAAACATCAAAGTTAATAAAATATTTTTGCAAATGCATCACTAAAGTCAACCACATCTCCTTACCAATAAATTTAAAACTATATAAATTGTATATTTCTGCCGTTTCGATGGCATCCTGCACCAATTTATCGGTGTGCTCCTGTCCGGCGGTCGCATGATATGACAGACACTCTAGTGCGACCTTTTGTTTGGCCATCAATTTGCAGGCGTTCTCGTACATCTGTGTATTGTGTATCCCAAGGCCACAGAATATCGCAAATGCCTCGAAAATGGATGCATCCGATTCGGTGAAGGGTAAACCATTGCCCTGAGGAATTACATTATTTATTCATTTATTTGGGAACAAATTTAAAACCTTCTAAACTAAACTTGAGTAATTGGTTTTTGCGAACGCACCTTATTTATTAACTGCGCCACGCCTATAACCGTCTTTTGCGCATTCACAATGGGCATACAGAGTATCGCTTTGGTGCAGTCGATTTCGTTCTCAGCGCGTATTTGATTATGTTCGCGCACCCATTCGCGTACATCGCAAATGTTCACTGTTGTTGTTGTTGTGGCGACAAATTGCGCAATTTGCGCCAGCGTCGAATTGCTTAAATCGTTGACAGAGGGTCGCGATATGTTGGCGGACTGATTTTCGGCGCCAAGTTCAAAGAGAACTGTAAAACGTGTGCGGCTCTTTTGCTGACATATAAGAATAAATTTCGGAACATTAAATTTATGAAATCATTATCACTTTTTCATAAAATATCAGCTTAAATTATATTATACACACACACACATATTCACCTTCTCATCAAAACTATCGCCGTCCTTAAGTGTGCGACTTAGACGCCGCGCTGGAGTTTGATTCGGCTTTTCAATTATTTTTTCTAAATGACTCTGAAAGTAAAAGTTTACTAAAAATATTAACTTTGAATTAATCAAACTATAGTATGAACTAAAAAAACTACAGACACTACAATACAATGTTTTCTGGTACATTTCCTTATCAGTTTCCTAAATGATTAAAATTCATTATAAAAAAATGATATAGAAGCACTGCGAACCTGAAATACATCTGTATTTGTGATTTATTTATTTTTTAAAAGAATTTTGCAGTCAACTAAAAAAATTATTTGTTTAATCAAACAAAAACATGGTAAAGGCATTTCATTTACAATGCAAATCGCAACATTGTTCAAGCCAGCTTTCAAATGTGTTGCAAATAAAACAAAAATTCCATAGGAATGTGTTCTCCCTACGGAAACGGTAGCGCGCGCAACAACAAAAAAGCACACGGCATATATTTACACAAATTTCAGCGAGCATATAAGCAATTTATGTGCAACCAAAGCGATTGCCTAGCTGTAGGAAAAAGTTATTCAAAATCCAAAACTAAAAATTCTTAGCATGGATTCTTTGGATTTCTCTGAGTGTGCTTCTTTACTGCATATGACAGTTGGGTGCCGACTTCAAAATGCTTAAAGTGACTTATAAGCTACGATTTACCTTTTGCATACGACAAACTTACATTTAAGTATTTTAGCTTAAACAATTCAAGTCTATATAAGAAGTTCGAGTAATGCGGGCGTATACGCAACTTAATTTAATTAACGAAGTTATTTGGTAAAAAACATATTTTGAAAAAAAAACAAAGACTAGACAAGACTTATGCTAACTAAGAATTCTTTAAAAAATTACATTCTTTATAAATGTAATGCAATTTCTTCAAAATAAATATTGAATAACTACATGAAATTAAAATTAAAAAAACAATATTTAAAATATTTTGTCTAAGCTTACTAACAAAGATATTTCCCTTTTTGTTTCTTAGACGAAACATTTATAAAATAATTTAAATCAAAATCGCAAATTTACAATATTTTAACATTTATTGGCATTTCTTGCTTAAATTTCAGAATACAGATACATAATAACTTTTTTATTTTTTCCATTTTTCAAGAAATGTCCTTTACCCGACATTTGGTTATTTTGTTTACGCTTTATTGAATTTATTCAATTTTAATAAAACTTCAAACTCATTTATTGTCAAATTTTTAAAACATAAATTTAAAATGGTAAATTAATATTATTTGACGTTTTAAATAAATATTTATCGACAATTACCAACCACGGCACATTCAAACTCATTTTTCAATAACTACAAATTACAAAAATGTACTCTTAACTGTTGAAATTATTCCATTTATGATTGGTTGCTCATACGTCGTGTTGTACGCAGCCACAACTTTACAAATATTTGTGTACACTTTGCGACAAAAACAAAAAATGAGCACGATTTTGTATAACGATTTTGCAAATTATTCAGAAGTCGCTCGCGTGCAAATGACTAAAAATATGATTATTATTATGCAAATATTTATACACAAAAGCTTGAACAATTGTAATTTCTGATTTCCTGAGGGAGCTCTCGAAATAAGCAAAACAAAAAAAGAAATGCTAAACGCTGAGCGATGTTGCCGAAAAATAAAATCACACAAATTCTTATTAAAAATCAAAACAGAAACAACAATTAGTTAATAAAATATCATGCGCTATGCCAAAGCGTAAATACCCGACAATAAATTAAATTAAATGTTTTTATTTGATTAATTATTTGCAAAAAGTGAGAAAACTCTTTAATCAGTTGATTGTCTGTCAGCTTTTAAAACAAATACAGAATTTTAACCGATTGACAGTACTGCAATTATTCATATTTAGTTTGATTATATACTTGAAATAGGGTATTTTATATGAAAGGCAGGTTTGATTCGCATGCGAATTGAATATCTCGAATTGAAACTTCCGCAAAAATTTGAAAGCATGGAAACGAAATTGTTACTCAATATCTTATACTGCGACAGTTCTTGTCTAGACAATTAAGCCAACAAACGTGTGTAAAATAGAACCTTGCTAAATCGATTACAAGCCAAACTTTACAATTATCGTTAGTGTTTAAAAAAATATATCCTACGATCCGTAAGTACGTCTGGTTTCGCTTATAAATTATTAATATAATCACTTCGGTATAATTTAATTAAATTGACAATTTCCATAATTGCAAAACTGGAAATCTAAATAATTATAGGCCAGAATAATTGGACGAAGCGCGGCCGCAGTAATAAACTTTATTTAATTTGATTTCTATTGTTCTACAGGAAAACTCACTCAAGTGGCAAGTGACTCTTTTCAATTTCGGGGAGAGCATCAGAAAAGGCCAAAGACCAAAATTATGCCTGACCGCTCAATAAACGACAGACATTATTTATGACAATAATTCCGCCAGAGCCAATTTGCAATTCAAATGAACCAAAGAGAATATAAAAAATTAACAAAACTTTGCTTGGGTACTCACCGCCTCGCAGCAGTCCATATCGACCAGGAACACCGAACAACGTTCGCACTTGAGCAGCTCACGCGCCTCCGTCATAATCTTTGTCACAAGACACTCCAAATTGTTTTGCTCCTCGAAAATGCTGCGCGCCAAATTTAACAAAATCTGATTGCGTCGATACTCCTGGACGGACATCTCGAATAGTTGTGCATTCTGTATGCCAATGCCGCAGAATGTCAAATAACGCCGAAATATCTCGACGTCATGTTCGTCGAATTCCAGCGAACCGTTTGTCTTGTTGATGATCTGTGCCACGCCTATTATGTCGCCCTCATAATTGCATATCGGCATCGAAAGTATTGCATGCGTCTTGTAGCCCGTCTTCAGATCGATTTCACAATTGAAGCGTGCATCCTTGTAGGCCTCTTTGATGTTGATCGTTTCTTTGGTTTGAGCGACCATGCCCGCAATGCCCACACCAAATGGTATGATTATTTCCTCGGATTTAGCCTTTTTGACGGCGTCTTTAAGCGCTGCAAAGCCGAAAAATTCAAATTGGTTTAAAGATGCAATCATTTTGATGGATTTGTCTTCTTATGAATTTGATATTTTGTATATGCTTCAAAATTGCTTAAATTATATAATTTCTTTTCTTTTCTAAGCTTTCTGTAGGAGTATTCCATAAACTTCATGAGAAGTCTTGTGCCAAAAACTTTGCAACTTTTTATAATTACTGAATTTGTAATTTGCAACACTTAAAAATTCGCTAGAGCTTAAGTAGTCGCATTCAATGTTGCAGGTTTTCGTTTTTTTTTGTATTTACACTATGTTACGTTCTTTTAGTATTACCAAACAAATCATGTTTTTTTAATCCCACAATTCCTTCGATCAAATATTATGACGCCCGACCATTTCAAGTCTCTACACTGTGCTTACATCAATTTACAATCTACACACTTTCCTTAGTTATAAGTATAGCTACATCTATCTGTAGGTTTTCTCTATGTTCCGAACATTTACCGAACACAATTTGCACCACCAAGTTTTGCATAGAAAGCAAAAAATCATTTAAATCTTGTTGATCGGTGTAAAATCATCTCATATAAAAAAAAACACGTTCACTAGTTGGCTGTTATTCGAAAAAAAACTATGCACATAAGCAAACAAACGCATGCAAGTATGTATGTGTATATTACTCGTATGTACCCAGTCGGCTCTTTTCTTAACAAAGTCCTTCTGACGTCCCTTGTAGAGAAAATGTAGTTGAAGATGTAAATTAAAATGGCTTCTGATGCAAAGCAATGTAAAAAAAACTCCGCACAATTCTCTGACTGATTGTTAAAATCAATTTTATTAAATAAAATTATGTAAAAAAATTTTTAAAAGGAAAGATGTATAAATCGAAACAATTGTGTCTGTGCAGAAGAGTGTCGCAGCCAAAAAGTCAAATGGACTCTATAGTCTTTGAGGAAGCCGAAAGTACTCTTCCAGCGCTTTATAATAATTTGCAGTTCCAGAGATAGAAAAAAGCACGGAATAATATAGTGCTTCTAAGCCACCATCTCGAAAAAAAGTTCTGCGAAAAAGTGGGACATTTTATAGAAAAAAAGAAAAAGTCTAAGGAAGTCAGAGTGGAAGGGCTTTTTAATCCTGAAATTGCCGAATGGGTAATTAATGAGCTAATGCAACTGTGTGCACATGCTGGTAATCGCATTTATTTTGCTTATATCTTTTTTTTCTCGTTGTTGTTTCACTTACAATTTGGTACTGCATTTTCACATTACTGGATTTGCAGTGTTTCTCTTGTCTTTTTGTTTCACAGTATAAAACCCAGCAAAGTTCGTTATTATTTTTTTCGCGGTTTTCTTTATTTATTTATTTGTTTTTTTTTTTTTTGTTTTTCAGCTGAAGTTAATTCAATTTTCTACTAATTTGAAGGTTTTTTAAGTGCAATTCATTTTTAAAATGAGGTCTGCAGTAAAAAATAAGCTTTATTTAATCCTTATTAGTTGGGTAGCTTGTTGTGCTTACAATGGAAATGATTGGTAAAGAGTAGAAAATATGATATGACAATGGAGAAGTTTTAGAATTAAGTAACCCTAAGCAGCTGGGAGGATGCATTAAGCCATAAGTTTTCATTTGTGCTTAATGAATACAAATAAATAATTAAATTCGTAAATGCTTTGAATAAAATGTCACAGATTTTAAGAAACTTAAAGTTTAGCCAAGGACTTTGAAAAGCTTTACTATAGAACTGAAGTTTAAGAGTAAGAAAAACTAACAACTGTATTTAGCTTAAAGTAAACAAAAGCTTTAAAAATTAGTTAATTTTAAAGTTTGTTTTTAATTATCTAACGGATTCTTTTCATGCAATATTTTATAATATATCAAATTCGGTTGATTTTTTTTATAAAACAAAAATTAAAAAAATTCTTTTTCATGCTTTTAAAATGTTATTTTTTTACCTTTGGCCCGCATTGGCTGCGACGCAAGTGGATGGCTGAAAAGTCAAGCCTAGCTAAGCCACTGAAAGATTTGCGAGCATTAAATACATACATACATACATACATACATACATACATACATACATACACAAACAGAAATACACACATTCGTATATACATATTTAAATCGCAATACGAAAATTCCTGCAGTGGATAAAAGCAAGAATAACAAAAAGTGAAAAACCCTCGCATTAACTTTAAAAACATACGCTCAAAAAATAAAAAAAATAAAACAACAATTTCAAAACCTTTTGGGAGCACAAAGCTGGAAAAGAAAAAGCTACAAAAATTGCTGCCCGGTACTTTTGATATATGTAGTGGCAAGAAGCGCACACATTACTCACATATGATTACAAGTGTGTATGCATGGGTGAGTGTATGTGTGTGAGTGTGTGTGGTAGGACCACTTGCTGACGCTGCGTATTTACTTTGGTAAATGATGCTTAAGAGCCTTAATTACGCATTTACGCGCAAATTAATTTTGTTCTCCTTTTTGATATTTTGTACAAGAAGAAAGAGAATTGCAAATGTTGCACAAAAATTGTTTAACTTTCCGTTTGGCTAATTCCACGCTGATAAACATTTGCTCACATGTTGTGAGAGAAATAGTTCGTTAAGGTAATATATTAAATTATGTATACTTAAACTAAATACATAAAATATCAAATACAATATTTAACTTCATTATAAAATCAAATATCTGCATTAACTTAGTTTTGCTCTTTTATACACTTTAATGTCTGTTGGTATTTATGACAGTCACACATGGAAATCACCGACAATTACAGTTCATAATCGAGCGGCCATTGTGCGAGTTCAAGTTAAGTGCCACTTAATTAGCCCCAAAGTATGCTTACTATTCAAAATATTCAATTACTCGCAAGTGGTACTTTCGATATTTTCATAACAAATCCTCTTTACACCAGATACTTTCAAAACCGAACGAGTTCAATTAAAATAAACTTCTTCCACTTATTCGACGCTTTTGTTGTGCTTTGATGAGGTCACTGATTGAATTGCTTTTTACAAATACAAAAAAAAAAAATGGCGCATTGCAGCTAAAAGCGTGCTTTGTGCCATAGGAAAACTATTTTTCCAACTATCACAATAGACGTTGCCGCTGCTCCTATTGTTTCCTAGCCGTCTTCAATCGAAATGCAATTCTATACAGGAAATCAATTCCCACACTCACGCTCACCTGTCTTTTGTGTTACATCGAAAAGTTTAGCCACCAAATATTTATTGTTGGGTGCTCCTTTGGCCAGAAACAATGAGCCACGATCCGCATGTGTGAGTAAACCCACATTTACAAGAATCTTGTGACAGAGCACGTCAATGTCCAATTCATTTGCTACATCACGTATCAGTTCCATGAACAGTTCACCCTCGTCCAGTTCCATCAAATGACGTCGAGTGTCCAACAGTGAGTTACCCGACGTGTTCGAGAGCGAGCGACTTTTCTGTAATAGAACACAAAACAAATTTTTAAATCAGAGTTCGAACAAAAAATCACAAAACAATAAAGTTTTTTTTTATGTTCCTGCTGATGTTGATTTGAAATGTTGAAGCTGCATAAAAGCGCAATCCAGGGAGTTGATGAACAAAAGAAGATTGTTTTCAAGATGTTGCTTTAGTTTATTTTATTTTCTAATGAAAGTGGTTTTTATATTTTTGTTATAATTCCCTTTCATCTTTTCTGTTAAATGTTGTTATTGGAATTCTTGCAAACAACAATTAAATTTTAATTAAAAGCAGCAATATTTCAATTTGAATTCTTTTTATTTTATATTTAAACGAGAATCAATGCAGGAAGGGCTTTTATGGGTCCAATGTGACGCCATCTATCGGGCATGTAACTGAGCACTATTTTAATCATACTATTGTCGAATATCTGTCTCAAATCTCGTCATGTTTGCAATATATTTTCAAACTTTACGCCAGATGGCGCAACAACTTTGTGTTAGCAGGTGAGGAGCGCTCTAGCCGTTTATTTCATAGCGGTATTTAATTAGCCACTTTTTTTTATGAACCACCCTGTTTGAAAAACGCTTATAAATATACTTATCAAAATATTGTCATAAGTTAAGCAACTGTTTAAATATTAAAATCTGTAGCTTCTTTGTTACGCATAGAATATCAGAATAGTTAAGTCTATTTCACTCGGAAGGTTAAATTTATTAAATCAACATAAGACGTAGAAACGTTTCCGTTATTATGAAGCAAGCGTAAGGTAACAATGAAGATGTTTGACTTTTAATTTGTTTTATTTGTTCCGACATAAATATTCATGAATTAAATGATATAAAAAAATATTTCATTTGAATTTGATACTCTTGGCATAAGCGGTGATCTTATTTTTTTAATATTTGGAACTATCTATATACAATATATAAAAATGAAATTTTCTATCTTTTTTTGTCCCCTATGCGCGTCTAAACCATTCATCCGATTGTGATGAAATTTTGGGGAGTTGCAGTGCTCGCGCCAACTTAGGTTTAGGGCAAAGAACATTTTGCCACGCCCACCTATTACGCCCACAATTTATAAAACTAAGTTAAAATATTCGATTATTTCGCTAATATTGCTCCAAAAAATTTGATATCTGAGTTTGTATAGACACTCTCGATAACATCCCCAAAAATGGGCGAGGTTGGATCAATTTAACGCCCATTTTGAAAAAAATAGAAAATATGCGATAACGTGGCTAATATTGCTCCTAAAAATCTGAAATTTGGTATCTGAATTTGTATTGGCACAACGTCCACGCCCACTTATTACGCCCACAACTTGATTAATTACGTGAAAATATACGATTACATTGCTAATATTGCTCCTAAAAATTTGGGATTTTGTTTCTGAGTTTGTATGCCGATAATTTCACAGCCATAACTCAGAATCGTTACAACGGTGAAAACCGAGAAGTTCCGCTAACTAACGGGAGTACCGGGAAGTACCGGGAAGTTCTGCTACCATTTTTTTTTTAAGTGGCATTGCAACGCATGCCGGGCATTTGCTAGTTGTTTATAAAAAAAGAATTAAGTTAATTGTACATGAACAAGAAATATGTTTCTGGTTTAGCGATCATTTACACGTCCCATTCAAAATCCTGCGGTTGGAAACCGAAGTCACCTAATCCCAAAACTACTTAAGGAAGAATTTAAAAAAAATTCAGAAACGAGGCGTATTAACAATTTATGCTTTGGGAATTAACTCACACAACTGACGGCAGAAATGTAAGCAAGTTTTAAGATATGAAAGAGAAAACATTTTGCAGATACAAAAGTATGTATTCAGCTAGTACATACATGCTGAAAAAATACAATTGTATACAGCTGACGCAAAACCTGAAATGTTTCTATTACAGAAGAAAACCGAAATACATAATTGAAAAAATGAGGTAAAAATGTGCAAAGGGCACGATATATTTTCAATTATGAGGCTTAAGGGACGCAGTCAGTCAGTCAGTCTTCCGCGAACGCCACTGATGGCGCTGTAACATGCAAAAATACAATTTCAACGTTGACGTTGTGGCAACAGTGCAGCGACAACACTCCTGGGTGATACTTCGTGAAAGTTACCAAAAGTGGTAAAACAAAACAAAATAACATATATATATATATATATATATATATATATATATATATATATATATATATATATATATATATATATATATATATATATATATATATATATATATATATATATATATATATATATATATATATATATATATATATATATATATATATATATATATATATATATATATATATATATATATATATATATATATATATATATATATATATATATATATATATATACAGCTGTAACTAAAACTAAAACAAAATATAAGCGAAATTGTGTCGGCATTGCTGAGGCTGCTTGTAAATTTCTATTTGCGGCTAAGCAAAACTTTTGCTTTAAAAAGTCGACAAGCGGAATCAGTCAAGCACAGCTAATTTAAGGCGCATGTTAACCGCAAATAATTCGCTTCCGGTCGCTTGTGTTTCTCCTTAACGCAGCGTATGAAATTTGCCAAAAGCCAAAAAGAAAATACAATCAAATAAAATAAAATAAAGCGCCAACTTAATTACTGTGATGAAATTTCGTTATATTTTTTTTTTCTTTGTACACACACACACCCACACACAAACACACAGGCAACACTTCACACGAAAGGGGCAACAAATTTATTTGCAAAAATGTTTTGCCTACAATTGGGCGCACACACGCGAATCTAATCGACGACTGTGCTCGGACGGGGCTCATTATAGCTACGGGCGTTTTGGTGTTGGTGTTGGTGGTGGCATTGGTGCGCCTAAAAGACGGCTTGACGGGACAAGTGTGGCATGGCACACTGTGGCAGTATGCAAAAGTAAATTATTACAAATTAACATGCGCACTTAAAGTAAAAACTAGAAGAAAAAAAACAAGGTGCACGCTCTGTCGCTTGCACGCTAGAATCGAGTGTTTGTAGTCGACGCGTCGTTGTTGTGCTGTGCAATAATAATGAAGGCATGCTCTTAGGCACTTTGTACCGGTTTTTTGCCATTCTGATATTAAATGCTAGTTTTAATATTTGTTTACATTAATTTGACACTGGATTGTATTTTCGCAGTTTAATTGTTTACTCACAAAACTATATCAGATTGAAAAAAAAAACACAATGTTCTGAAAATGTTGAAAAAAACCCAACAATTTCTTCATGGAGACTTTGTTGGTGCTTTAAAGCAAACGTTTATCACGCACAAATGTCTGTGCGTGTGTAAAGTAATTTTATGCCAATAATGAAGCTCGTATTAAATTTAAAATATAATTTTTAAAAAATATTTGCACAAATGTCTTTTATTTGATTAACTCGCAAGTTCGCAATTTTTCATTACCTTGTAGTTCAAACCTTGTTAATTTCTGAAATCATTTGTATAGACAAAAATAGTTATACGCACGCAAATGAGAAGCAACCGACTTTACTTTATCAACAAAATTTCATTTGAATCTATCTTGTACGCCCACAATAAGTGAAATTAAGTTAAAACATTCGATTATTTCGTTAACAAAGCCCGAGCGGGTATTATAAGCTAGTCTATGATAAAAGTCAGCAGAGAGCCGCAAAACCTCAAAAGTTGCCTATTCGAAGGATAAAGAACATTTGATGGTGTCTGTCGCTCGAGTCGATTTAATTAATTACTGGCCTAGCAAAGTGTTTTATAAATAATACAAAACAGGCTCATTTCAAACGAACGAACGAACGAACGAACGAACCGTTTAACCCTGCGAACAGTAAAAGTTGCTACTTTTTTTTCCTTCAATAAAACCGAAAATAACGCGACACGCAAATGCGTTGCAACATTTCCCATTTCAATATTTTTTTTCCGTTTATTTTTAATTGGTTTTTTTCTTTTCGTCTCGGCTTTTGGCTTGTACTCTACGCCTTTATTAACAGTTTAACCTTTTTTCCACCTGAACTTTTTACTCGTTTATTCGAACCAAATACAAATGAAAATCCAAATCCAATTTCATTTGAAATTGCCACGTCAAAGGTGGCTTTCAGCTGGTTTTAAATTTACCTAAGCGGTTAATGGAAAAATGAGTTCGTTTGAAAGCGGTTTCGAAATCATACGCCAAAGTGTCGTTAATGGTATCAAATTTGATATTTGTTACTGTGCAACATGTTTCTTGGCATTTAAAAAATAATAATAAAAAAAAATACAAATACAAATAATTTGTGCGTTTGGGTTTTTAGTTATATTTTTAAAAATTCATGAAAATTTCATCCATTTAATAACAAAATTTCAAAGAGTATTTTTGCAGTCTAAGCCTTCAATTATTATTTTATAATTCAAATGAATTAATTCTCTATTGGTTTGAAAAAAATTAAATTTAAAATTCATTTAAAATCTAGATTCTATTAAAGTTCGAGTTGAAATGATTCGTATACCGGAGATAATTGCCTTAACAATGCTTTAATTTCGATGATAAAGTCAAATGTCATAGGTCTGTTTTCTAGCGCTGAATTATAGCGTAAAATTTTCTTATGAATGTCCACCATTTTACAACTGAAATTTATTTAGCTACAAGCGAAAAATTAGGGCCTTAACGGGTGGAAGGTTTTAACTCCATAGTTGACTTTTAAGGACTTAAGAAGGTACCAAAAAACCCATACGGCAGACCGCTAAATGTTTATAATATTACTGGAAAATGTTTTTTTGAAAATTTTAATAAAGACTCCCCATGATTATAACCACCCAGAATTAAGTTTTGCACATCATTTTTTCATATTGATTTATACATAAAAAATTCATTATATTATATTGTGTTTAAGCTGGAAATTAACTTAATTTCAACTTGATAAGAAATGCTACACAATTCATTAAACCGCATCCATCGATTTGGGTTAAGTGGGTGCGTGGCAAGAGAAAGTTTTAGTCAAATTGGTGTTGCGTGCATGTTAATTCTAATACTAAATTCTACGTATGAACTTTTAAGTGCAAATTAAACTTTGTGCTTTTGGAAAATAGTTTCGATCGAATTAAATTAAAATCAAATCTGAGAAATTCTCGCTCACTTAAATCCTTGCATAAACAATGCAAAATTTAAATATTTAAACTTCGTTAATGCATTTGAAATATTGCTGCCCGGCACGAACAAATTTAATAAAAGAAACTAAAATCAGATTAGGATTCTTTCAGACATTTTATTTTGGTAATGAATACATTGCACAGATCAACAATATATTAAGAATATATCAAGAATATCTCGAATGTTTTATTTTCTATGTACAATATATTCTGTGAAACTACGCACCTCAGGCGAGGTCACAATTTCAAAGCAAAATTTACATTTATTCAATGCGACTATCACGATTTTCCCGTCTTTTATTTTATTTTATTAAATTTTATTCTATTTTTTTCGTATGGAGAAAAGCACTTTCTGCCATTTTCTGTACCCAGTCAGGATTGTCGATTTAAATGTCAAAGGAACATTTTCACAAAGTGCATGTGAGAGCGATCAAAGCAAACCGAAAAGTTAAAAGGAAAAGAATAATTATTTGACTTCGAGTGCTCAAAATTGGAAACAAACAATTGCCACAAATTGTTTTATTCCAGGTATTTGCTGAAATATTTCTTTTTCATCGTTGAGTGGCTTTATTATGTTTTATTTGAACTTACTCGATTGTCTTAAACAGCTGCTCGCATTTTTTTTTCAATCTTTGCATATTTTTGGGCTCAATACGTTTAGGAGTTGCCAGCTTATTTTTATAAATTTTATTAATTCATCAATCGTATAATTTAATTTCATCACATTTTGGTTAAATTTTAATATTGCAAATTGTTTAATGATATATTTGAATGACTTAAGACCAAAATTTGTTTCTCTGATTTAATATTCATTTTTACCTGACTGAAATAAAACTTCTCAAGAATAACTTTGGTGAAAAGTTCAATTTTAAATCAACAAAAACAATATGAAATATCATCTCTAAAATTAAAAAAATGAAAACCAACTCGATTTATATGAGGATGATATCATTAAAAACCAGCTTTTTTGTTTGTACCAACAAAAAAAACATGCCAAAAATTTGCTCAAAAGTCGAAGCACGCTTTCGCTGCAATGTGCATGCAATGTAAGCACTTTTGAGAGCACTACCATCGACTCTTTCATGCATTTTGTATGCTTTTAATGCTGCATACTTTTAGCAAGTTTTCCCATTTACTTTTGCCATTAAAATTTAATCTTTAAGTGGTTGGTTTCTTGCTCAAAAGACTTCCACCACTGCTCAAAATTTGCTATGCAACGTGCATGAAGCAAAAACAACAAAACGAAGAATACCTTTCGAGGGAAGAGTGCAACTTGCACAATTACTTGCGAAGTGCTCTCGGCTCTCCGCTGCTGCTGCGTTGCCACTTTTGACATTTGCGCCACTTTCTTTCATCGAAACCGCTGAAAAAAATGACTGAAATTTGCACTAAACCAAACCGAAATAAAACCATTTTCCTTTTTAAGAAACGCGCGCGAGCGTTTTGCGCTATCTTTTAAAAGTTTCGCAACATTTTGTGTGGTTTATTAATATTTTCGTGTAGAACAACTATCTACCTGAAAATCGTTGGCTTTGTTAATAAGCTGCAGCAGCAGCAGACTTCGCTTGTAGCGGAAGTAGTACGGGCGCTTAAAGTCTGCAGGTGGTGGCAAGGAAAAGTTTGCAGACTTGACTGCATAATTTTTAAGACGCGCGGTGACAAGAAATCCTATCAACAGCGACTTAGGACAATGATAAAAACAACACGCGCGAAAGGAACTAGCGATGTTAAGTGAAAACAGAAGGAAATAATAGAAAAGAAAATACAAGACACAGCCAAGCCCACTTCGACTTGGCTTTTCGACTTTTGAGCGCGAACATATTTTATGCATGTATGTGTAAAAGTGTTTGTGACGATTTGGTAACCCAGCTCAAAGAGTGCTTATAAACAATTAAGAAAACCATTTTGTTTAAATAATTTTTAAATTAATTAAATAGTAGTTTTAAGCAAAAATGTGTTATGGTTTTTTACCAAACAACAATACAAATATTTGGTTAGCAGACCAGACAGCTGTCCCTTAATGTTTAGCGTAGCTGAGAAATGTAGAGAACACAAATAATTACTGAAAAAGACCGAAAACAACTTAATTGAAACTGAATAATTTGTTGTTGTTGTTTTGGAACATTGGTTGCTGTTTCAATTTCTGCTCAAGTTCAGCTTACTGATTTTTATACAGTACATTGTTTATATTTTATTTAAACAATTTAAAACACAAATAATTTTTTAACAAAATAGAAACTCAACCACTTATTCCGTTAGTTAAACTGACAACAAAATTCCATACAAATAAAACAGTAATTAAAAGCAAAAGAAAAAAACGCCAAGTGTGCTGGTCTCACTCTTAAGTAAATTGGCGTTAATTATTTTTGCTGGGTGAAAGTGCTCTCGTCACTCGTTATTCGTGCTCCCTAGTGCATCGCAAGTGCACTTAACAAATATTTCTCACCTCACGCCTTTCTTTCGCTTTCGTTAGTATTCTGCTTTTCCGCATACTTGGCGTGTTGAGAGGAGCAGCGCACAATTGCGGCTAAAAGCACGCAACGCATGCAATTATTTTCACTTATTTTTTCTCTTCGGTATTTTCTTTTTTTGTTTGTGTGCGGTTGACGGAAAGTGGCTTCCGGTTGAAAGGTGCACGCAACAGAGCACAAACAGAGCATCGCATCACATTCTTAGCGCAACACCTCGCAAAAGCAAATATTTTAAGTGATTGTTGTTCGTTTGCAGCACGCTCTTCTGTGGCTTTGCTCCTCGTTACTTTGCGAAAATATTCGTAAGTACTTATTGACTAACTATCAGTTTGGCGTTTTATTTTTTAGTGACTTTAACACACCATGTTGGATAAAGCGAGAAGCGTTGACGCTCTTCTATAAATAAGAATAATTTCAATTTCTGTAAAACAAATTAAAAAGTAGTTTAAGCGTTAAACCATATCGAGTGGAATATTAATTCGAAATTGTGAACTAATACGCTTTAAAGCAGGCTGCCAAAGCAGACAAATGTAACAGAAGCTATATCAGTTCAATCTTACCGCCGTAAACGATAAATGCGTTTAAATAAAATGTCACAGCAATAAAGGCTTAAATAAAAGAAGTCATAAATTTTCGAGAAACTTCGTTTTCTATCAAAAAAGAAAAACGTTGGCACGGCAGAGTAAAAAAAAATCCAGAACAGAAGAACGGCTTAAAAAAAGGTAAGGACACGTTTTTCTAGAAATTATGTGTTTTTCACAGAAAGCAATTAAAGGCGGTCGTATCGACTACTGTACATGCACCGCAATGGTATAAGAAGTATTTAAATTTTGTTTATAATAACCCAGAAAAATTCAATTGAAATAAAAATATCGTGTAAATAAGAAATGAGTTAATTTCACAAAAATGGATCTGATTATATTCCAATTGAATTACACAGATCAAATAAAGAGCAAAATTTTTTCTCAATAACTGAATTGGTTCTAACGCCATCGTGCTAACATGATATGATGACTAGATCGAGATATTATTATTAATCCTGATTAAGAATTTATATGTTTATATAATTCTTGAGTATTTATCCGTGTTTCAAACTTCTACCAAAACCCAAAATGCCAACTGCATAATGGTCCATAAAAGTCACTTGAGGCAGTGAAAAAGAGCGCGTTTCGATATGCAGCAAACAATTCTAGATGCTGCCTTATTTTTTTACTTTTAACATCATAAATCTAACACTCAACTAAAAAAGCACACAACGACTAAAAAAAACTAAAACGGAAATCCGTGCAAGCGGAAACGAAAAATGAAATTTATAAAGGTAAGAAGACGAGGCAGGAGTCGAGACGCTTCCAGACACTGCGCTCACGTTTTTTACAACTTTTGAAATTTTTGTTTGTTTTTGTTGTTGTTTTGTAGTTGCTGAAGTAATTGTATAACAATAACAACAACAGCCACTAAAGTTTAAAGTAATTACAAAATTCAACACGACTAAAACGAACGGATTATTAGAGTGGTTTAAAAAGTTATTTCAATTAGACGATAAACAAAAAGTAAAAGTAAGGCAGTTAGTAAATTAGTAATTAAATAAAATGCTTCTGCTTTCATCTGTTGAAGTTAAAGTTAAATATAATATAGAATTTTTTCCCTAGATTTAAGTTGAATCTAAAAATAGTAAAACATTTTCCAAAGTCATGTCTCCATTGAAACCACTTTATTTTGTATACATGCATACGTGTATGTGCAACTGTCTGTTTTGTGTGCGTGTGTGTGTGTTGTGGCATATAAAACAATAACGAAACCTCAAACCGAAACGACAACGACAACGGAAGCGGAAACAAAATAAACCAAACCAGATAAAATAAATGAAACACACACACACATACTCAAAACGAAACATTCGAACAATGCAATGAGCATGTTTGTTTGCCTGTTAAAGTGTGGAAGTTGCGTTTGTAAATGACAGACATATATGTACATATGTACACAGTATCTGGAATATTCTTTACATGTTGCGTTTGCAATTTTTAAAATTGCATTTTTATACGTTTTCATTGAACATTTGGTGCGAGGGTGGTGGCTGATGATGTTCGGCGCCTTTGGTGCGAAACCCTTTCAATTGCCTCATCGTATTTTTGTTCGTGTTATTAATTTAAATATTCATAGCCACTCCGTCAAATGTGTCAAACAGTTCTGTAAAATTTATGAATTTCCTTTTTTTATATCATTTGTACTTTGATGAAGAGTTTGCGTTCAATTTTATTAAATTTGCATTCGTTCTGTCTGTCTGTCTGTCTGTCTGTCTGTCTTTAATTAATTAATTGGTTGTTTTTTTTCGAAGAAGAGCACAACAAATGCACAACATGCAAATGCTTGCAAATTTAATTAATTTATGATGTGATATTAAAAAATTATTTACATTGTCATTGTCAAATTTATGTCAGATCAATTAATATGTCCTTTGATTAATTTGTCCTTTTACAGCAATGCTTTAAATTAAATTCAACCTCATAATTTTAAAATAATCCTTAAGCTAGTCTTCTTTCTAACAAACTTAAACAAATAAGCTATTAAAAATGCATCGAATTTTATTCAACAAAAATTCTGCGAGCAATTAAAAATAGCAACTACCGCAGTTCCAAGTAGAAACGAGAATTTCCAGTTTACACCTATACACAGTGTGAGAGAGCTCACAAGTTGGCATTCAACTTGCGCCTGAGTACCCTGCCTCGTCGCGTTAACCATGCCACGTAAATGCCGTTGTATTAACTAACAACACGTAAACTTTCTGGTCGTAGCGTGTTTCTGAAAAGTTTCACATTGCTGTTGGCGTTGTTGCAGCAGATGTTGCTGTTGATGTTGCTGTCCCGCATTTACGTTTGCATGTTTCCGCTGCTCGTTTCATGTTTTTCATTATCCTCGTGGATGCGCATTTGGATCTTGTTTGCAATGCGGTTGGGTTTTCGGTTTGGCCGTTTCGATGTTTTTCTTTTCTTTTTTTATTTTTTAGCCACTTGAACTGACGGTCGATGTGTATCGATTTCCGGGTTAAAGTATACAAGTCTAGTGATCAGAAGATTTTTCATGCAACCAAATTGATTGTTGAAAACAAACTGTTTTTTGGGTTCGTTAGGTTTAGGAATATATTTTCAAAAGTTTCGACCTTTAAAGTTCTCCTACATCGAACATGATGAGAGATAGTTAATGAAATTATACTGAAGTATTGTCACTGGTATTTTAGAGCAACCAAATCGTTTGCCAGACTTTAACATTTCAAATCATCCATTATTTACATAACAATCTTTTAGTTCATAAATCGAATCGGTCTCTTATCAAGTCCATATCAAATTTCATTCCCACTTACCTGTATCGGTGATGAAGCCATCCACTGTTGAAACAAGTCCGAAGTGACCGATGGTCGCTTCGGCAGCTTACGACTCTCGATGAACTCATGCAGCCGCGACAGAGCTTCGGGTGGCGCGCGTTCCGTCAGCCACTTCTCAAATGCCTCTGGCTTCTCCTCATAGAGCCGTGCAACTTCATCAACATCCTGTTGCGTAACATCGCGACCATCACGTACCGGCGACTTTACTACTTTGTTGCTGCCGCCATAATTGTTTATCGACGGACTTGCACAACTCACCGGCGAACTGAGTGCTGTATTGCCGCCGCTACTTGCAGCGGAATGTGTCAGTGCCGTTGGCGACAGTTCAGCACAACTACAATCCGCCTGCGTAGGCATATTAATGAATACGCCCGAACGCGTCGGCGCAGTCGCATCAGACTGATTAGGCGTAGAGGCGGGTGATTGTGATTTCGGTGAGAGACTACTAATGCCCGCGGACATAGTGACGGTAGACGATGACAATGAGGGCGTTTGATTATTATTGCTGTTTAGCAGTTGTGAATCTAAATCTGCAGCTTTCTTGTCTCGTGTAATTGTGGGAATTTTTGTACCACTACCACCACTACTACTACTACCATTTGTAAGCGGTAAAGCGTGCGGTTCACTTGGTTCCACAACTTTTGTTGCAGCAATTACGACTAAACCATCCTGTGGATTGTGTTTTACGTCCGCAGTAACAGCTGTTGTTGACACATCTGTCATGTTTTTGCGTCGAATATGTCAATTGCCGCAGCTCGTGCGTGAAATTACTTGACGAAATCATTGGCGGATGCAGACATGCAGCAAGTTGAATATGGTTCACTCACTCAGTCTATTGCAGCAATGGTGGCTTTGAATGACCAGATGGATGGGTGCCAGAAGACCCTCGTCATCAATTGCTTAGATGTCAAAAACTAAGGAAAACTTCAAGATATCAGAGTACACTCGGATGACGTATGCGTAAGTTGAGTAATTTTAAACAGCGCTTTTGTCTTAGTAGTGGTTTTTATTTTTATTTTGAAGACATTCAAGACAAGTGAAAATCGTCTTCTCTAGTTACTCACGACTTCCGTCACGTCACTTAGCACGTGAGTGTGTTGCCTTATCCCGTTGCGTTGTGTTGTCTCGACGCGTCGTATCCTGCCCACTTAAATCGAGTAAACGACGTGGGCGTCGGCGACTTCTTTCCTTAATATCAACGGGTGCTTACCACGCGTCAATTCAACCTGTTGTTATTCTTGCTTATTCTTTGCCTGCTTTTTCCCGGGAGCGGGTAATTGATGGTGTTACTGTTGCTTTTGTTGTTAGAATTTTGCAATGCTGATAACCTCTTTCGGTTGGTTTTTTTTGTTTGTTTTTGTTTTTATTATTCTGTTATTTCGTATTTCGATGTTTCTCTGATGTCTTCTTTTGTACACATTAGCTACGTTGCCTCGGTTGTATGTCGGTTCCTTCTTCACTCCACTCTAATACGACCAGCGTGGGTTTTTCAAAGAAGACTGGATTTCGTTTGCTCTTGCGTGGTTGTTTCTTAAAATAATCAAAATCATTATCCTGGCAGCCACTTGGAAAATTATATTTGCCATTTACCAGTTCATCATTTGGGTGCGTCTTCGAACAGTTTTCGAGTGGCGCTTAAGTGATTTAGCTGACGTTGTTGGTTTTTGTTTTGGTTTTGCTCGCTTTTAGTATATTAAGTGGCTGGACGATATCAACAGGATATCATTGACATTGAAAATGCTAAAAAGAGCCAAAGAAAGAAGAAAGAAGGAATTGTAGTAGAATTCAATATATCGTATAAAAAAATTAAAGTGGGTAAATAAGTCAGTGGGAAAATAATAAAAATTGCTCTTGATAAATAGTTATTTTTATTAGGTTATTATATAAGGTTATATATATAAAATATAACCTGAAATCAGAAAAAGTTTAATTTTTTTGAAAACAATGGATGTCATTATAATTCGTGGGTCTATCCTTATTTAACTATATAACCTGTCAGTCAATTCGGAGTAAAATGGCCAACCAATTCTCTAAAAACTGTTTCTTAGATCTGTGTACTGGAAGACAACAGTTTAAAAAGGTTTCTTTGTTTTTGTAAAATATTTTAGTAGTGACGAACACCCAAACTAAGATTTAATTTCAGAAATCTTTAGGAACACACGTCTAATAAATCCCGTTAAGACAATTTCACACATACGCGCGTAAAGTCTGCAGATGTAAGCTCGTTTATTTTGAAGTGTGGGTTAGTGTGTTACTGAGTAAGGCAGTGTGTGCGAACGAAAGTAAATGACTGCACGTGTGTGTGTGTGTATTGTCGTCTTGAATTTATAACCCAATTTAAAATTGCAAACGAGCGCGTTATAAACCATTTCGTTTAAATGTACTTTATATGTGTAAAAGCGTTACCAAAGTCACAGCCAAGGAAAAAAACAAAAAACAAAGAAAAAACACGACTAACACTTGCACAAGATTTACCGGAAATTGCGAAAACGATGCAACTCAAATGACGACGTGGCATACCGCCGCTACAGACACTTCACGGCCAATGCACGGCATGTAGGAGTGGCGGCGAGGTAACACAAAAAGCAATTGCGGTTAAAACTTTATGGTTATTGCACCGCAACCAAAGCCACCGAGAAATGCAATTTCACAGAAGCTGCATACATAACGCTAAAAATAGCACATGAACACCGCCAACAACCAAAACAAAAACAAAAGCGCACACAAATTTAATGCAAATTACCACAACGGCAGATACCGGAAAAATAAAATGCACGCACCCGAGTAATAATGTCCTAAAATTTAGCATCAAACCACGTTGCGTCAACGTCATCAAGTTTGCCTGTGACGCGCATCGGAAAAATATCCGCACAAAATTCCAATTGTCTTCTACATAATGACCACGTATCATTTAAATTCTTTAGTACCAGCACTTAATCCATTGACAGTGCTTAAACATTCGCTTTAGCGGTTTTATACAAATTGACAATGCTGCACTCTTCGATTCGAATTTAAATAAACGAACGCATTTAATTCGAATGTATGTAGTAAAAGAAAAACATTTCATCCATTTGTATTTCCGAAATTATTTCTCGGATGTTCTTCTTATCATTGCTTTCTGTATTGTTACTGCAAATTCGTTTTGTTTTCGTTTAAATGATTGCATTAAAGTTTGTTTATTTTGAGTTATAACTTTATTTTTCTCTTTAAGTATTGAAGTCGACAAATTGAAAAATCAACTTAATGTTTTCTGTTGAGAAATCAGACGTACTCAAATTTAAGCTTATAATTTTTTAGAATTTCCAAAACTTCAAATAAAATTAGTTGTGCTTATTATCTTATGTAACGTATTGTAAGTATAAAGTTCTTTCGCTGCGAAACTAAATAGATACAACATAATCTTCATCTTCAACAAAGTCAACAACGTCTCGACATTCTTAGAAATTCAACTAAAAGTGTCTTACAAGTGTCGCCTGCAAATTGACTAAATTTCTACAAAAAACTTTATAAATTGATATGAATACTTTCCATCCTTTAAGGCACCAAGATATCCCGCTGCGCTTAAAATATGTACACAGGAAACTCGAGGAAATGCAGGAACATTTCGAGGAAAAAACCTACACAATGGAAAGCCATTTCCAGCAAGAAAGAAAGAAAGAACAACTATTTGCAAAACTATTACAGGACACCAGAGGAGGAGACAACTACATACATATGTACAAGATCGAACAGTGTGTACATGTTATGCGAAGGACAACATGTTGGCCAACAACTCATGTAATTGACAAATACAATTTGTACTCGAAGTGTCGGTGTTAGTTTTAAGTGTCAAAACTGCTCGTGTGAAACAAGAATTTTCAGCGTTGCATTGGCCTGTGATACACTACAAAGTGTACACAACAACATTTACCAATAACGACAGAGAATTTTTGAACATTCAATTACTGCACACAAACATATCGCAGATCAACTTCAAAAGTGACACATCACGAAAATTGACATTTTCGTGTTGACATTAAAAACTTTCTACAATTTTAATTTGTACCAACTTATTACACAAAATGTTTGTCTCTTTTAATGAAACAATTAATGCAATTCTTTATCGATGTATGGTGTGTCTCCTAATCATTCAACCCGAACCAAATTCATTTTCTTCAAATCATTCGCGTTTCATTTAAAGAAAATGTTTCATAAACTAAACAACAGGTTTTTGTGCTGTTTTGGATAAGTAAACATTTTGAGTTGTGTCACTTTTGAAGTGCTTTATTTAAACTTACACAAGCATAACATGCAGTTTATCGATTCAGTCCTTTGAAGTGTTAGCTCGTTTCGTACTGGCGTACTGGTGTTTGTCCGACCACGACTAATGGCCGCCACAGTGTGGCAGCAAAATTTGTCCAACGCCATTTTGCACGCTTTGACAACACACGTTGATACCAATCGAAGGTGCACGGATGTGGGCAACTTTGTTTGTTGCCATTGCATGTTGCTGCCTATGCGCGAACGGCAACTGTCGGCACCAGTGTTGCCTTTGTGGTAAAGCGGCACACACAATTACGACGTCGCATGCACTTCCGTTGCAAATTAGAGAATTAGTGGCGACACTAACGTATCGCGGCCTTCTGCCACCTGCTATTTGTAACGGAAGTTGTTAACATAAGTAGCAATTAGACGCCGACGCCCGCTGCGCCACAATGGCGTTGCCAGTGTGCTGAATTTACTTTGTGTCTCCGACATTGAGAACGACATTTTCTCCCTTGACTTGCAACATGCGTTTTCTACTATGTAAATTGCGTGTGTAACACTATTCCAGTCGCAAATTGAAATTGCATTATGTTGGTTTGCCACACCCACTTCATTACCGCCCACATTTTGCACATTTTTAACATTAGCATGGCCACACGTTATATCGACAAGTTGCTTTTAAAGCGAAAATCATGCCATTGGCATTTCAGGCACGTTCGCTGCAAAACGCAAATATGCCAATGTGCTTGCATCACCTCGTCGTGGCTCTTCTTTATTCATCATAACCGAGCAGCAAGCCGACTCACAATCTAACCGACGTTTCCTCTGTTACACATGGCCCTAGCATCAATATCAACATCGTCGTTGGCTGCAACTGTCTCGAGCGCTCTTTAGTTGCAGCAGAGATGTTGTGTTTAAGCTCGTCGCCTCCCTTCGGTACGGTGCGGTACGGTTTGAAAGCGTAAACAAACTTGCTACGTCAGTAAACATTGCTTCTGCCCTCTCGCTCTGCTACACGGCACTTAACATTGTGTGTGTGGTCCCGGTGTTGAGATAAGAGACGCTTGTGTGTTACTGTGGCAATTCTAATTTTGCATTCCCAGCTGAAGTTCACCTGCAATCCCCCACATACATCGTAATGTTTAGTTATGTTGGTAACCTGACATAATGTTACTTCAATAGGTTTTTGGTTTATACTCTGCACACAATCCGGCTTTGGTGATGTTGAGAAATTGCAGGGAACGAGGTTTTTCGGTGCACGATGCAATTTAATATGAAGGAATTAATTTGGGAATGGACATTATTTTTAAGTTTCAAAACAAAGGTGCACACTACTTTTTTAAAACTGTAGAATGGAATATTTTACCTTTAAAAAACAGTTTGTTTAGAATACTAAGCAACAGCTTAAGTACAGCGGTCAAGGACAAGGTGAGCTTGTTGCAATGTTAAGCAAAGTTTCATTCACAGATATTTAAAAAAGCACAGAGTACAACTTGCCAAGAGAGCTTAGACTCAACTAAAGCACTGAGACCGAATTCCTTCGAAGAAGCAATCCAGACAAGAAAATAAAACAAATAAAAAGTTATCCTTATGATCTTACTAAATTCGATTTTCTAGTGACTCTTTTTTAAAAAGAAAAATTTGTAACAGAGGAAACGTCGGTTAGATTGTGAGTCGGCTTGCTGCTCAGTTATGATGAATAAAGAAGAGCCACGACGAGGTGATGCAAGCACATTGGCATATATATTAAAAAAGTTTGAGATGACGAAAAACATTTGCTTATATGCTTTCAGTTCAGTTTTTGCATAGTTGCATGGTCTGAAGAAAAGAATGAACATATGTTGTAAATTCATTAGGAACTCCCAAGTACTTAATGCAACATTTCGTGTCTTTAAGATAGTTGGTTTTATAAGTTACAAAAGAGATAAAAATTTCAACCTAAAATTGGTTCTTTAAATCGAAAAATCATATACTAATTCTTGTTTCAACTTATTCCATCTATCTTAAATTCTAGACCAGTCAATAATAATTAAAAGCCTTAATTTTGCTAAATTAAACACACAAATACAATCATCCGAGTATTACTTAAATCAATCAATGCTAATCGAGAGTTGAACACTTTGAAATGAAATCAAATCAAACTAATAACACGATGCGCAACACCATTAATAACAAGTGTCAATAATTGAACATGTGTGAGTAAGCGACAATTCAAAATGATGCATCATTGGCAACGGCCGGAAATGAAGCCACCATTTACACGCTTGTTTAAATATTTACAATAGCACAAGTACAAGCTCATCGACATTTGCCAAGAATTTCGTGGTATTTTAATGAACATTTTCCGATACACAAAAAAGGACATTTTCGAGCGAAATTGTTGATGCTGCCGCTGGTTCTCTGATGTTGCTAATATTGTCAACCATAAAGCCGCAAATGTTGCTGATTGTAAATGTAGCGACAAACAATGTCAGCTTTAATATAGTATAAGCCAATTCTGACAGGATATACACTGCGCATCACCACATCATATACCTACAGTAAGGGTGAAAATAATGTCATGTTCAAAATGTAATATGTTATCAAACAAAGGCAATAAAATAAATTCAATTATTTGTTGTATTTAGAAATAGAGCTCTTCTGACGACTTATATGTTTAAATTTTAATTTTAGAATTATAGAATAATATTTTCCAGCAAACATTTAATGTCTTTAATTTTTGGCTGCCACTGTCGGCCACATGTACACGTTTGTATCGTTGTATTAACGCGCGCTACGAAATGATATTGACATGCATCCAGCATACTGAAACATGAATAATTGACATTTAAGTGATTGTGCGGGAACGAATCTCTGCTAGGAATATCAAAAATGAATTTCAAGTATTAACTTGTCAGCGAGATTTTTCCAAAAGTGTTTTTACAACACCACTGACATGTATGTCTTATGTATTTTGTATACATATTAAATAACAAAGTTTTGCAAGACATAAAATTCATCTTTAAGACAATAGGTTTCTTATTTGTTTAAGTATCTCGACAGTGTTTGGAAATTCATAAAACTGTAATGAGTGGCAAATGTTTGAAGCAGATATAAAGATAAAAGGATTATGATGCTTGAGAATTGAAAATTGAAAGCATGCTTAAGATTGTAATCTTTAAACCTTGAATTTAAGCATTAAGTATATCGGGCACTAAGTGTTATCCTTGTAAGATAATATTTCGAGTGTAAAGAATATGGAAAGCTGTTTAAAACCAACTCTTAAATATTTTAATGACTTTTAGAAGGGCTATAATGGACAAAAATGTCTTTAGTAAAGTCAATCAGAAGACCAGTTATTTCAGAAAACTTATTTAATTGCCCGCTGGATAATTTGTCATGTCTGTCTAATGGCTAAATGCAAGACCCAAAATATCTGCGACGTTACATAACACATACACGTACATTTAATTTTAGTTATTAAACCTTATAAATCGCATAAAACTGAAATTCGACAAGATCATAAACATAAATTGAACTTTGCTGTATTATTTGCGTGTGTTTGTAAGTAAATAACTGTAGTTTTGATATAAAAACAGGCAACATACACAAATATAAACAAGGACAAACAAACAAACAAACAAACAGGCAAGCACGTTTGTCATTACTATGCAACGCATAACTTTAGCGGTTAAAAGTCTCTCGTGACTGATGTCATTTCCTTATTTCTTTTGATTATTTTCTTCCAAGTAATTTTAACCGATTACCGCACAAATTCAGCCTTAAACGACACATACCATGCACATGCCATGCACACGTGTATGTGTGTGTATGTGTGTGTATAAGTGCTTTTGCAGTTAATTTATAGCATATTTCAGATTCCAAGTCATGTCCTTTGCAGAAACACACACACAAACATTCACGCACAAACATAAATAAGCGCCGCACATAAGCTTCATTTAGGGAATTTCATTTGCTGAATTGGCATGACTTAACTTGGCTACTGAACGCTTGCAAATGTTATTTGAATTTATATACATTTTTTGTTTTGTTTGTTTCTCTGTTTATTTATTTTTTATTTAGCTCTGCAAGGGCATAAAGTGTCACCGAGGCCAGTGAGGAATATTGTCGCTGCAGCAACGGAAGATACCACAAGCCGCATCAGCATCAAAACAATGGCCCAGCTTGCTTGGAAATGTTAATGAGACACAAGTGACCTAATTTTTTGCTTTTTGTTGTTGTTACTTAGCTACAAGGAAAATTTAATTAAATTGGTGTGAGAAACGGTCTGTAGTATTAATCATACGAGATCATATTGAAATAATAACGGACGGTTACATGTCACATAAGAAAAGTGTTCAACACGTGCGCACGTGTATGACGAAAACGAGAAAATAACTTTTCTGACTGCAGTCCGGCAATATTGGCGAGAATCTGAAGCAAGTGGAAACTCAGTTAATATATTTTTATAATATCATATTTCTCTTTATTATGGCTCTAAATTTTGTTAAACTATCGTCAGTGGAAAATTTACAATTAGAACACTCTGCATAAAAAAATTATTATTTTAAGAAAAATAAAAAGTAAGTAATTCAGCCAAAAAACAATTCTAATCAACCAAATATTTCTTCAAAATCTGAAAAAAAAAAGCTGTGTACATTCAAGCAAATCAAATTTTGTTTCTTAATTTTTATGGATTGAACGTACTTGCTTTTCCGTTCCCCCCACTCAACGTTACGTATGAACCATATACAAGAAGGCTTACAAAATCACTGAGCCAATATTGAGATTAATTAAATGAAATCGAAAATAGCAATTAAAACGCCATCATTAATTAATCAAACTTGTTTGTGCCAAACACTTAATACGTGCGTAGAACTACATGAACTACAAAGTGTTCTTAAATAATGTCCTACAGATACTCGAAGAAGAGCGCTTCCAATGCAAAATCAGAAGAGGAAAAAACAAGCAAATTCATTTATTGCACACAATTAAGCGCTTAATTAATTAAGCGCTTAAACGCAGCTGTCGTGTCGTTCGATCAATTCTCGATGATGTCCTGGAAGATTGTGTCACTTGAATGTGGCGCCATCAGCGTCTATTATTGAAGAGGCAAGCGTCGATATGTGGTGCGAACAGAGACACCTGCACAGACACGCCTCCGCCGACCGAACGAACACAAACGGAAACAGTCACAAAAATCACACATTCTGCAGGCTGCCATTCCACTCACATTTGGCATTTCGCTTTTGCCACAACAAGGACATGCGATACTTTGCGTTATAATGCCATGCGACGTGGCGTGGTATGCTGGGAAACCTCAAAATACTAATTAGCATTTCAGTTCGGGTTTTTGTTTGAAAATTTTCAAATGCGATTTTATTATCACATTCGGAAATGTTTTTGTTAATTACTTGCGGCGAAAGTTAAACAGAACCTGCACAAGAGAGAGTCGCTAATTCTGTGGCATGCAAATAACTTAATTGTTGCGAATTTTTCATTAGCCTGCGGCATATTAATTAAAACATTTCATTTCAAAATATTACTAACTAATAATGTCAAAGTAAGAACCACCAATTAAATAAATAAATAAATGCAACAACCAAATATTTAAATACCCTTTTGTTTAAAATAAAATATATAATTTTATGTACTGAACCAGTTCGGAAAATTTATTTCTACTGTATTCCGAAAATGAGCTCAAAGAGCCGTAAACTCGATTTTTTCCATGGAGTTCTTTGGAACAATTCTTCAACGATGCAATAAAAATGAAAATTTAGGTTTCTCTCACAAAAGTATTCAACGAAAAATTTTCTTTTGTGCTGTTATCCTGATTTCCGTAGTAACTGTAACATAAAAGTTTCATTTGAGGAAAAAAAATAGTCCGGAGTATTCCCAAGAACTTGTTAATGGAGTTCTTCAGAACACTTTTTCTATATCAAAGTTGTACTTTAGCTCGAAACTTTGCAATAAAATCGTACATTTCTTAATCTCTCAGCGAAATATTTAATGGAAATTTGTATTTTCATATTAAATTTGTGTTTGGTTTTATTTTCGAAAGAATGATTCCTGCGGAATAATTCAGAGCACGTTGCAGTAAAACTTAAAAAAAATGCAAATTTGTTGCATTTCAAAATCAAAATTTACTCTTTACTAGTTGCGAACAATTTGTGTGGCTTTGAGTACAAATCGCAAAATAATACAATTTTTTCTTGAGCGTATGTATGTACTTAACACAACACAACAACCACACAATAAATACAGGTATTATTATTACATGAAAGTAGTCGTACCAGTGTAAAAGTTTCTTTTTTGTTTTAGTTTTTGCGCCAGCATAACTTTTCGCAATTAAACTTTAAGCAAACGAAAAACAATACGGAACCAAAAAATTAAAAAATAAAATTACAAAAGTTTTTAAAATTAATTGTTACTCATACGCCCAGAGGGCCAGCGGCTGACGCTGCAGCTGCGGTACTTGTTGGAATGGCGCATTTCAAAAGTTATGCAAACAATAAATGAGGTATTTATTTCATTTCAGTTCATATTTTCGTTTTCGTTTTGAGGTGCGCGCGTGTGGCATCAACAATGGCTGCAACAGACACAATGCCACAACGCACACACACACACACACACAGTCACACAAAAAATCAAACAAATAAAGTTTAGTTTTTCATGCAGTCTGTATAAAAGTTGGTACACGCTCAACAGCTGTCATCGTGCTGGTGGGTTCTTTCGTTGGCGCTTTCATATGTAGCAACAAAAAGGTCAAATCACAATAAAAAAATATTTGTATGTATGTATTCGAAGTAATGCTTTTGTTTGCCTACTCAATAGTGTTTCCTGTTGGAACCGCAGAGTTGAAAGACGAGATTGCGCCTATATAGTAGAGAAATCATTTCATACTGCCATGTATTGTATAATTCAACGTCTGTCTGGCCGTCTTTCTCTCTCTCTCTGTATTTTCTTTTTTTGTCTGTTGTTCCGGGTAAACTCGAGAACCGCTAAACCAATTTCATTCAAATTTTGATACAAATCGCCCTTGGGGATCGAGACTTTATATAGGGCAAGCCCACCTATTACGCCCACATTTTGTGAAATTAAGTAAATACATTTGAATATTTTGAAAATGTTGGGTGTAAAATCTAAATTTTGTTATCTGAATTTGTTTAAACATTGTCGACAACTTCAACAAAAATAGGCGTGGTCTGCAACTTGATGTGTTATATTAAGCACACATATTGGATTGGGTCTGAAAGACTTAATAAACCATATTAGTATAAGTAGAATCAGAAAGGTCATTTAATTTTTCCACCCCCAACTTGCAAACTTAAATGAAGAATTTCGATCTTTTCGCATGAATTGTTCATAGAAATCCAAAATTTTGTCTCTGAGTAAATATCACTCTAACGGACTTGATGGACTCGATATTCTGAATCAAATAGACGCGCCGAGGGCCCAGCTTGTAAATATTTAAAATTCGTATAGTTTTTTATATTTTTTAATATAATATTTATACAAAACATTGAAATAGTCTCGAATAGCTATCATCCGTCAGCGTCTATGCAAAGTGTCGTAATGCAACTCTATTTGAGTGTTGCCAACATGTCTCTGACTGGCTGGTTGTCTTTCGTTTGCGTGTACTTTTCATTTGTATCCGCCCGTTTCGTTCGTTCGTTCGTTCGTTCGTTTCATTAATTAAACACTTGAGCGCAAATGACAGCAACAACAACAACAACTAGAATTACAGTCACTTTGGTCTTTTGACAGTGACAGTGACGCTGACACTGACATTACGTTGACATTACGTTGACATTTGTGGGTGCTGCAAAGTCAAGCAAAGCCTTAATTTACGCATGTGGCAATACATTTTGATGGCTCTCGTCTGGGCTTAAGGAAAACTTTGTTCACATTTATTCTTTGTTTTTTTTTTTGTGTTAGACGAAGTTTAAATAAGTTTATGACAAACACATCAAATTACTCCTTGAATATCATATATTGTATAATTCAATTTACTTGATTTACGTCATGTAAATATTATAATTAAATGTCAATACAATTATTTCAATGTGATGCTCAATTTAAGGTCAACATCAGAGGACCGCATCCGCATGCATTTACCTTAAATCGCATTTGTGAGTAGTTATGCTTTTGCCGGAAGCTTTGACACATGTACAGGCAATTTATGACACAGACAAACACACGGACATGTGCAAAAAACACATACACTTCCACACAACACATACGCACACATTATTGTATTAACTGTAGACAATAGGCTGGAAATAATGCCATCCAGGAATGAAAAAGTGAAGGTCAAATGAAAAATCGCTTGCCGCGTATCCTTTTGAAACGAACAGAAAACAATTTATGCAAAATTACAACTTGAAGCTGTTAGAACATTGATTTAGATACTCCCCCAATTAAGCAATAGGACGCACGCTACGTCCCAAACAATATAGAAATGTTAAAGTACACTCAATGGAAAAATTTCATATGCAAGTTATACGATAAACATTTAATAATAATATAAAAAATAATATCTTTAAATATTTTTATTGGTAACTGTTGAAGTCCAAAACTGTTCCTATTGCATCGAAATAAATATTCAAATAGCATTTATTCCATGTTGGACTTGATAAGGCTGGATAATGCTTCAATGATAATGTCAAACTTAACTAATAACTTTGAACGAGTCCGCTGCGTTTGTCCGCCTCAACCAAACCGCCAGCAAAAACTTGTCCACCATCTTGACAAGTTTTTATTTAACATTAATTTTGATTGAGATTAATTGCTAAATAAATGCGAAGGATTTTTATTGTTATTTAATGTTGCGCTTCTTTCGCTTCTTCTGCTGCTTCGTCTTGTTGTAAATTTTTTGTTGATTTTGTTTTGTGGTTGTTGTCCTTATGTCGGAACGCCTGCTGGCACCGTTATAACAACAACAAGAAAAATAGGAAGAAGAACAAGAAAATGAAGAAGAAAAAAAACAATATGCCCTGCCGCGTTTACCACTAATTGTAGTTTGTTCTAGCCGCAGGAGCAGGTCGTAATGCCGTGCAACATACACGCCATACACACTGACATACATTAGGGTATATCAATCTAAACTTAACGATGTAAATTTTGTAGGTTTTTTGTTGTAAATAGTAAATTTTATTTAAATTAAAAGTGTTGTAACTAAAAAAATTTTAAACGATAATTTATTGAATAAATAAACTAATTGTTCATAGTAATTATAATGTTTCCAAGTTTATATAGATTTACAAAAAAAAAAACAGAGTATTCATTTATATTTTACTAAAAAAACTAAAGTTTTCAAAATAAATATTTACGTAAAAGTAAAAAAAAAATTGAAAACCATTTTAGCGCTTTGACTTATTTCTATTTTTAATATATTCCTAATTTGCATTGTTAATTTCAGTATTGGCTACCCTTATCCTTACTACTTACAAGTACAAACACAAGGACACGTACGCAAGGCAAACATACACAGACGCACAAAGAAATGTTAACAAATTTATACGCCATGATTTGCGAAAATCGAGCTTGCTAATTGTCGAGACTGAACTCCGAACTTGGGGCAATGCGTGCGGACAGGATAATGTGCAAGGATAATGTTCCGCCGCAGGACATTGTGTCGCATCGCCGCGCTAACCTTCGACGCTAATTGGTTGATACTAATTTAATTGATGCTAATAAATTGAATTTCCTGTTATGCGCACGAATTATCGAACGAATGTAAATCAAATTCTTTTTTAAGCGGTGCATCCTTCAGTTTTTTTATGCGATTTAACTGCGCTTTGGACAAATGTCCTTTTTGTTGTAATCTTCGCTATTTATATCGCTTTAAGCATTTTTTGTGCATATTTCATGCGTTCGATCGAACGTTGTGGAAATAATTCATTCATCAACATTCAAAAAGTATCTATAAATAAAAGCAAAAGGACAAATAACAGCAGTAGGCAAATGCTAAAAAAACGTAGAGCGACATAAGCGCAATGGCAACCCTGACTTCAGGCTGGAATTAATTTATCATCTGCAATGCGTCTGTTTGTATTTGTATTTGTTTATCGAATGTGTTTTGTTAATTTTATTTTTTTCTATGTGTATGGGTGTATGCGCGCTATTGTCAAAAGTAACACTAACAGTTCTATTTTTGCACATTAGACTGGTTTATGTATTATTATAAAAAATATTTTTTTTCTTATTAAATATGGGAACATTTCCCCACAAAGGTATTAACAACTTTAGAAACCAGTCTGCTGCATATTTTCTGATAATATTATTTTTTGTATACATTATACAACAATAGCGAAAGAAATAGATTTCCATTTATGAAAAGTATTCGCGCCTGCCGCATAACTTTTTGTGCCATTCGGGAGCGTGTTCCAACAACGCATCGTTCTGTTCAATGCGTTTCTGTTTGCAAAAGCCAGGCAGCACGCATGATTGATGTATTTATGCATTGAATATTTACCGCCATTGTTGTTGGCTTTGTTTGCGTTGTTTTGACAAGTGTGTTATTTCAAGACGCACCCCCACCTCGCCCACTATTGCCTGGATTCTATATTTTATGGATTCACTTAAGTCAAGTGGGGTTGTTTTTCTACTTTTTTTTTTGATACACTAACTGATTTTTGTTTTTGTATGTATGTGTGTGTGTGTTTTTGTTTGTTCATAGGTCTTGATCGATATTTGCCGATAAGGATACTCGCACATGAACCAACCCAGGAAGCTTGACTAGGCGAGGAACTTTTCTGCATAATTTTAAAATATTTGCAAACAACTTCACAGACTTGCTTCTGTTTTTATTTTATTTTGTCTCTTTTTCTAGCTAGAGCCATGCTAAACTGTATAAACCAACTAGCTTATAGTACCCGCCATTGCCCGGGTTCTGTTTTGAATATAAATAAATTATATAATTAATTAACGTACATATATATATATATATATATATATATATATATATATATATATATATATATATATATATATATATATATATATATATATATATATATATATATATATATATATATATATATATATATATATATATATATATATATATATATATATATATATATATATATATATATATATATATATATATATATATATATACAGCTGCGAGCAGAATAATAGCAGTGCATATCGCAGGATATATATTGTACAAATAAAATATGGGTATACGCAGATTCAATACATTTTTATTTAAGAAGTAATTAACAAAACTTAGATATAAACTTTTATAAACAAATTAGTTTTGTTCACTTAACATTTTTAAATAAATTCAATTAATTTATGAAATAGTGCAAAATGGTATGGAGCAAAAAAATAGCAGTCTTGCTTTCATTTTCGTTTTAAGATAAAAATAAAAGTTAATTCTTGTTTTTTTTTAAGGAACACATTAATATTTAGTTGCATGGCCTTTATTTTTTATAACAGCAATGCATCTGTTCTTCATCGAGTCCACAAGGCGTTGACATCTTTCCAAGGGAATATTGTACCATGCAGTTTGGATTACTTCCCACAATTCTCTATTGTTTTTCGGTTTTTCATTCCAAACTGCTTTCTTGAGATCTGTCCACAAGTTCTCAATAGGATTGAGGTCAGGCGATTGCGCCGGCCACTCCATAACTTCAATTCTATTAGCCTGAAACCACAATCGTGCAACTTTACTTGTGTGTTTGGGATCGTTGTCCTGTTGCATGACCCATTTCAACGGCATCTCGTATTCAGCATAAGACAGCATATTATTTTCTAAAATATTTACATACAAATGTTGGTCCATAATTTGTTCAATCAAGCATATTGGACCAACGCCTTGGTACGAAAAACATGCCCATACCATCACAGACGATCCACCATGTTTGAGTGTTTTTGTTGTATACCTAGGATCGTATTCGGTGTTAGGTGGACGCCTCACATACTGTCTCGATCCTTTTCCACCATAAAGAACAATTTTGCTTTCATCAGTCCACAAAATGTTCCTCCACTTTTGAAGCGGCCAAGGCAAGTGATCGTTGGCAAACTTCAATCTTTTCACTATGTGAATTTTCTTCAAAAGTGGAACTTTACGTGGACTTCGGGCACATAAATTATTCTCTCGTAAACATCTCCTTACAGTATGAACTCCACAAGACAATTTTAATTCATCTTTAATTTCCGTTGCTGATGCTGCAGGCTTTATTCTGGAAGTCCTTGCGATTAGTCTTGCTTGAGTCGACGATAAAACTTTTTTACGCCCGCGGGTTTCCGCTTTTTTTTCATACTTTAAAGCATTGGCTATCATTTTTGCAGATCAATTTAAAAGATCCTGCACTTCTTTATAAGTTTTTCCATCTTTTATGAACTTTTTTATAAATGCACGCTTCTCATCCGAACAATGTTTTCCACGGCCCACTGTAATATAAATTATTGGATGCAAATAGATTTAGTTCATAGTAAATGTATAATAAAAATATTTCACTTACTTTTAATTATGAAATTTGTTTGATAGCGAATGTTTTGTTGAATAATTGTGAACACTGCTATTATTATGCTCGTGTCAAATATCAACTAGAATCACGGTAAAGTCCCGTTTTAAACATTTCGAAAAATTTACCGCAATTCGAATATGTCATATGAGAAAACAAGTGTTGGGTAAAGTATTTGCGCAGAAAACCAATTGAAAAACTTAAAACTAGTAAAACTACTAGCAACAATATAGTTGAATATAGAGAACTGCTATTATTTTGCTCGCAACTGTATATATATATATATATATATATATATATATATATATATATATATATATATATATATATATATATATATATATATATATATATATATATATATATATATATATATATATATATATATATATATATATATATATATATATATATATATGCATGTATTCACGTTTGTATATTAATTAACAATTTGAGTTGTACATGCTGAATTATCTCTATTACAATAACAATAACAAAGTTTTGGTTTTCCTTTTAAATATAATAACCCAAAGCACACTTTTAGGCTTATTTAAATTTACCATGTTGAAGGTATACTCGAATATAAAAATTTAAATATAACTTTGCACCAGTTTGTACATAATTTTACCAACAAAAAAACATTTGTTAAAAACTACGTCATTACGTGGGCGACAATCGTCCTCGTCGTCGTCGTCTGTTATTAACAGCCATAATAGAGCTATAAGCTGCACGATAAAAATCTTAATTATTATAACAATGTGTAAATTAAGGCATTTGCCACATTACTTATGTGGAAAGGAGTTTGTCCGGGAGTTGACCTAACAAATGAGTTGTACCCAATTTATTGGCAGCCTAGAGGTGGCCATTAAAATGCCAGTATAATGAGTTGTAGTTTCTAATAGTCGGTCGATAATGATCTCCCGGACCCAACCGGAATATACTAAATTCACATGTAATTATGCACACGTGTCCAATCAATTGTAATCAACTCCCACGACGAATACAGTATAAGAAGAAGAAAACCAAGAAAGACAGGAAAAGCAGTCAAGAAATTGTCATTGAAATTCGGTGTACAGCGTAAACAGAAATATTTAAATTTTTCCCAACGATAAGTCATAATATCGTGCCTTACCACAACATGTAGGTGTGGGTAGGGAGTATTTTGAGCAGACTAGTGTTAGCTACCTACGTAAAAGTGTTCGCTGTACACACTCAAAACTCAAAGGAATTTATGTTAATGTACAATTTACAATTTACATTCATTTAGGATATCAGAAGGCAAATCTGAGCAATACTCGCAGGTGGATAAGTTAAAACAACTCTTGTGAAAAATGTACAAAGTGTCAACCCTTTTAGTAGTGGCCGGAAATGAGTCTCAGAAATAATACAACAAGGTTCAGCTGCTGCTGTAGCCGAAAGTGTCCCAACAATAATTTAAACTTTTCTCCAGTGACATTTTTCGTTGGCGCTGAGTTAAACGTGAATGAAATAAAGTGACATTTTCTTTTTCTATCTGGAAAATGATACAGCATAATAAATGCTTTCTTTTTTTTTAAGAAGTACAAATAAAGGCTTTCCTTGTATTTTTATTATTTGAATTCCATTTCCTTTCCAAATAAAAAAATAAAATTTAAAAACATACAACTGAAAATAAAATCTGAATCAGAAAATTGTAAGCCAATTTTTAATAAAATTGCCATACGCAAATATTTTCCGAGAAACGGTCAAAGTGATGCAGCGCAGTATGAAAAATTCAATTGTGCAATAATAAAATGTGAATTCATATCAGGAACTCGTATTATATTAGACTCGTGTGACCTCGCCATAGTTTTTTTTATGTTGTCTATGTTTCAGTGGATTTTTTTTCTATTGAGACAAGAACAAAAAGAATAAAAAGTCAATTGCTGCAAATGGGCGAAAAATAGATAGCGCAATAAACTTCAACTTCAGCGCAATAAATGCGATTCGAAAGCCATTCACAAACTGCCAGGAATGCTCAGTGCAAAGCCACTCGAGCGCAAATAAAACCCTGACAGCTTACATAAAAGTTATGCACCGACAGCTGCAGCAGTAGCAGTAGCAACAGCAGCTGTTGCCGACTGCCGTTGTCAGCGGCATTGTCAATGTTCAACATGCCCGCTCAGCAGTACCAAAAGCAACAGTAGCAGCACCAACTGCAGCAGAAACAAAAGTGAACATATTGATATTGTACTACGCGGCGTATGAGTGACAAGCAACACAGTATTTCGGCGAGAGGACTTTAAATACATAAATGTATTGTAAATCACACAATTTAGTATATTTTATTTTTTTGAACACTTTTTAATTTATAAAAAAAATTAACTTTAAAATTATACAAATTAATGTTAGCCTAGTAATAGACACGCTTGAAGAAAGCTTTAAAGACTTGGCAAAGTTTAAAAGAAATGTGAATTAAAAAAATGAAATAAAAAAAAATATAATTAAGTTCTAATATTGAAAATAAACCTTATTTTTTGTAAATACTTAAATATTTTATATTAAAAATAGTTGTACACAACTTGTTTGTCACTCATACGCCACGTTGTACGCGCCAATAGTTGGATCAAAACTATTAAAAAAAATTAAATTCCAAGTTATTGCAAAAACTTTCTTTTCTTTTCGACATAATTTCAAAAGTTTCAAACTGTATTCATATATTTTTTTAAATTTTTTTGTTGTGATTTCCATGCAAGCAAAGTACTTTGATGCAGGGCGCAGTGCAACTAACACGACCCGGAAAAAATAGTTTGCGGCGGTAGTTTTTACAACAAAAAAACAACACGAAGCGTACTTTGAGTATACATTCGGAAAAGTTTGTTGCCGTCAGAAAAAATTAAAGGATGCCACTTGAGCTCCACACTTTTGCAACTGACATTCGTTTTTATTCAATTCAACAGCTTTGCAAATGTTAAAAGAACTCACATTAAATAGTCAATTCACTGTAGTTAATTTAAAACAAAAGTACATACATACATATATATATTCATATATATATATAGCTCTTCATTTGCAGTACTAGCTTATGCAAATATCTTAATGCGCTTTTATTAAAAAAAAATAAAAAGAAAAATAAAAAAGCGAGAGAAAAACTGGAATACAGTAAAGTGTAAAACAAATTGCATTTGCATTGTTAATGTTTCTTGCTTAAGAGCCAAAATGGCTAAGAAGGAATATCGCCTTTTTTAATGTTCAAATAAGTTGCAATTGCGCGCGGGTGTTTCATTTTAATGTTGCAGTTAAACTAAATGGATTTCAAATGAGTGTCATTTGGAGGTTTTAATAAAAATGCAAAGTATTGTATGCAGTAAAGAAATAAACATTTAATCGTTTTGTTTATATTTCGGATATGCTGCAGTGAAAGCAAATGAAACATACAAAATTTTTTGTTACTCATCTATTACAGCAAAGAAAGAAGCGATCGTTTCGTTTTTTAAGGCTTATCGTTCGTGCATTCAAAGTTTCTAACTCGATTACTGTGAGAAAATTCTGAAGCATGAGTGAAACAAAAAAAGAAAAACAACTAACCCAAATCGGTTTTTTGATGCTGTGTTGAAATTTTCAGTTTTCGTTTTGGATATGTTAGAACGTAAACGATTGCTAGCGAGAACAAGAATTTACAAAATCTCAATCCAAAACGAATTCGCCTGCAGACGGATCGTTTGTGTGGCCTCTCGTTCATGATACAAAAAGATGCTGTTGAGATTAAATTTTAAATTTTCACGTTTCGCAATATATCTCGGTTATTCAATGAATCATAATCAAAATCAGAATAACAACAATTTGATTTATTTTCACGAAAATTAATTATTCTGTTAGTGGTTTAAAAAATGCATTTGGCTAATGAACACAAGCAGTATTTTTTTTTCATTATATTACACAGACAGCATTTTCATAGCTTTCGCTCGAAAACAGGCGTTGTAAATGTGTTTAAAAAAAAATTAAATACACATGAAAACATTAATTCGTTTTCCACCACAAATACCACAGAAATGTAATTTTCCCTTTTGTGAAAAGAGAATTAAAAAGCACAGCCCACGGATACATCTTTTCCCCACATGTAAACAGCGCTCAGCACTCGTGAATAATGCATTGTTACGGGTATTATTGTATGAACAAAAAAATACAAAAACCACCCGAACAGTCGCGCCGAAATGCATTGTCAGTGGCGTCATTAGTTCAACTTTTCTCAAGTTCTACCATTTTTATTAACCCCTCATGTATACATCGAAATCCAATATATCCAAACAAAAAATTTAATGAGAAAAACTAAATAAATGTAATTCAAAATAATTAATCTTTTTTTAACAAACTCAGAAATATCGCGACAAAATTTGGATATATCGATTTTGTTAGTATTTGATTAGTAGGTGTTTGAAAAACCTATTGTGCATTCATCGGATTTTGATATTAAAACCGAAATTTGTTTAGCTTAAATGTGCATAAAAATAAATTTGTTATTTGTTTAAAAGCTTTAGGATTAACCGTTTTAAAATGAGTTTTGCCAAAACAAGTTTTCTGCGATTTCAAATGGTATTCGAAATTTTTTCGGTGAACAAATTAAGACAATTATTTCTATACTTATGATTATGGGGCCGGATGTACTTAATTACCGTGTAAAAAGATAATTTGTTAACCAAAATTAGATTTATTGGTTTCTGATTTACAGCACCTCATATTTAGCTATAGAATACATACATTTATATATTTACTTATTTTACAAAAAAAAAATTAAAAATTCAGTTATAGATTTAAAGAATTTTTGCAAGAAATTAAAAGCAATGTTCCAGTCTAATGCAAAAATATAAAATTTTACGCACACATACTCACTTACTTTAACAATAATTTTTTTGGTATATAAATTTTATCTGTTAGCGAAATTGCCGCCAACAGAAGCTCCGTGCTACCCTCCAAAACGGTTTTACGTCACGTCACGCTTTTATCTTTGGTAAAAATAAAAATTGCATTTATTTTACATTTGCTGGCGCTTTTTGTTGTTATTATTGTTTGTATTTGTATTTTTACTATTATTATTCGTACATTAGCGAATTATTATGTGTACTTTCGGCGCGTGCGATGAGCGTGTCAAAAAAGAAATACAACAAAAGTATTAACAATGGATTGTTAAAAAGGCGCCAAAAAATATGCAAAGAACTGAGTGCAATTACAGTCCTCCCCTCCACTACGCCGCGACGCACACACACTCGAAAATAAGCCACATCAATTCAAGCAGGAGCAAAGGCAAACAACAAAAGAACTTAAGAACTAAAGAATGGAAGACTTCAATTTGACAAATTGCAAAAAATTTCGATCGATTTATAACTGTAATTGCTTTTAGCCAAATACTCGTGCGAATAAAAAATGATTTCGAAAATGCGGGCCAAGTGTACAAATTCAATTTGCGAGGCGGAGAGAGTGTGACAACCGACAAAGCTGCGAACAGTGGGAGAAGGCGAAATTTTTGAAACATTTTTCCTTGGGCGGAATTTAGTGAGCTTTCAAAATTCATTAAAAAAAAACAATGAAACAAAATAGAAATTTTTTTTCCACAAATTTTATCAAAATTTTAGAAAAAGTATTTTTATGAATTTAGTTTGTTTAACCCATTGTACGCCACTGGCGTCGCTGCGCTACATAGCAAGAAAGCGTTAAATGTTTTCTTCTGTTAGGCGAGCAACACGACGTGCTGTCATGGCAACCAGCAACAGTCGAAAATCATGGCATAACAGACGCCGGTCGTAGCGTCGACAGCGGTGGTAGCGACGGCGGCGTCGGAACAAACATTTCGCCAAAAATACACTTGGATCGGATTGGGCGGCAGGGGAAGCGGTGTGGTGAAAATGGCTGACATAAAGATTATGGAACATACACACGCGCATGTATACACACTCACACGTTGAAACGAATGAACTTGGCTAAAAGCAAATATCTTCGGATTTCGTTACGTTTCTCGTTCGGTGACATGAAATAAAAGTCGTGAATTGAAAATTCAACAACAACAAAACTCAAACGCCGAGCAGAGCCGAGGCAATTTGTCGTCGAGGTAAGTCGATTGCGTTTTGTGTTTTTTATGTGATCAATCATTTTTCTCGTCTTCTTGAACAAACGAACGAACGAATACGAAATGCGAGAAATGCGAGAAAACGGTTAACAAGTCAAAGTCTTTTATTGCTTCTGCATCTTCGACAGTTTTTATCATTATCGAGCATCTCTATAAACGCTTTCAAATTGTCACAACTTAAGCGCTCGTTTTAGCTAAGCTTACAAAATGTCTCGGAACTTTGTTTTCTAAGTATTATTAACGTTTTTTTCTTTTAAACTTTAGTTTCTTTATTTAGGCATTTTATTGTGCATTTTATCACAACAAAATTAAAGTAAAAATGTTATGCTATAAATTAAGTCGGAGCTGTTAATTTAACACGCACACACACGCATCTACACAAAATCACACACATTCTCCTGTGCGAATACATACGAAAATGTTACATGCCAACTTTTGTTTTGCTTCGAAGAATTGATATTGGCCAAAAGGTAAACGAAGAAGAATTAATTAAATCAAAAAATTTTACAACCTATCGACAAAACAATGAAGGCCCATGTCGGTTTAGTCCAGTTAAAAAAAGTTAATGATATTGTAGTTGTACTTTTTGATTGAAATAAAAATTAATAAAATAAAAGAAAAGAAAACAAAAGAAAAGAAAACAAAGCAAAACAAAACAAAAGCATAGAAAACAAAAGTAAAGATAAGAAAAATATGAAAAATATGGAAAATCAACAATCAATGAAATAAGAGATTATAGTGGCAACTATTGTATATTAAAGCGATTGCCTCTTCAACGAATAAAAATCTTTGGCCCTATCACTAATAATATTTGCTTGGCTGTTTACAAGCTCTTGTTCGTATATCTTGCAGGTATGTATTTGATTGTATAAGCCCAATTTGTAATGTCAGATTTTGGTATCTTCTGTTCGGGGTTTTTCTTTCGATCTTAAATAAAATATATTTTTTGTTGTTGCTATTGTTGTTTTTTTTACCTTTGCCTCTTTACGTTTACTTTACAACTTGCACTTGTAATCATTTTCGGATTATTTGAAAATATTTTTTGTTGTTTGGTTCTTTTGTCCTTTTCGTGTTTCGCCACAGTCACTGATTAAAGTTCGACTGTGCGGGTTTTGAGTTTGTTAAAATTTAAAATGTGAGAGAAAGGTAAGCAGACTGTGATAGAAATATATTAAAAAATACATTTTATTTTTGATAAACTAAAAAAAAAAAGTGATTAATTGTAAACTTTTTTGGTACACATTTTATACAACAGATTTTATATGTGTCATTTGAGTAGTGAATTGCATTACAGCAGACCTGCCCATGCATTTTCCCTCAATAAATTGAATTAAACGTGACACAGCGCGTATGAGTAACATGCATTTGCGTCCAATTATTATTCAAAGCACGTATACGCCACGTGTTACTTTTGTGTGTAGTATTTGTGTTTTTTTTCTCTAGTAACTAGTGACATATAAAACGAAATGATTACACTCAAACCCTTTTAACGCTTAATTGCCACTTACAAGCGATTAGCGCACAAATATAAGCGCTTATCTGTATGTTCCAAACAATAAAAAATAAAAATAAAACCAAAATAAATAAAAAAAATTTATCAATTATTTGTTGGGTGCCGAAACGAGTAGCACACAAACAAGAGCAGGCTCTTGTTTGTGTGCAGGACCAGGTCCTGCGACCTTGACGCATTAATGCCACACGCACGCACCCGCATAAAAATAAATCACGCCTAATTGCAACACCGGCAAAAAAATCCAATTAAGCTGGAATTTAACGCGTAAAAGCGCGAAATTGTTGCAATTGCAGAGACACGAAAAAATGGGATTGCCAAAAAAGTTTTTTAAATGAGTTTGTATGTAAATGTTTTGCGCATTTGAGAGCTATCAACACATTCAGAAACTTCTCCTCTCTCCCCTCTTCTCACATACCTCTTCTTACCACGAATACATTTATACAGTTTGTATGTACAAGACGCCGCAGGTTAACTGCATTTACAAAACAATTAAATCGGCAAGGTTCCCCATTCGAGATCTCATCGCATCGCATTTCTGAGTTGTTATCGGATGCAATAAACCGCACAAATCGTTGACAAAGTGCAAAAGCGTTCGTCTGTGCTGTGCTGTGCTGTGCTATGCTGTGACTTTGTTAATTAATTCCGTTGGCAATTGGGAAAACTATTTCATATCCTCAGCGATATCCGGTATCTAAGAACACACACAACAAGACACACATGCATGCGTTTACTCGTTTACACACTTACAGGCATAAATACATACAAGTTCAATTTCAAGAACTCACTTGTCTGTATTAGAGAGGTTTTCAAAAAATCATACCAAATTCAATTTCAAGTCAAAATCTTAATTAAGCAATTAAAATATTATTTTAATATTTTATCTTTCGAGTTGATGACTTTTATTCGATAGGTTTAAATTGATTGGGCTTTGGGCACCAAAATAAATTTGTATATAAAAACCAGCCTAATGTTGCTGTTGTTACAAGTGTATGTACTCGTATGTGTGTCCCACAGTTTATTTCGAAAATTTCGGAAAAGCACACGAACGTATCTGACGTAGTGTAAAACCTGCGTCAGCACAGCTTGAGCTGCATAGCATGCATAAATACATTCGAGTGCAGTACATGTGCTTGATTTTGAATTTGATGTATTTTTTGTTTGTTTTTGTTTTTTTTTGTAATAGTCCTTGTCGAGGAGCGTGTCTCGTTGCTATATTTATCGTCAGTGGTGTTTCTCTCCACTTCACTTCCGGTGCTGTAGCTGCTGCAGATGGCTCACTTTGCCTAGCTATGCAGCTTACCTTACCTACCTTACTTCGCATGACTTGTGCCGAACCGTATCCGCATCTCTATCATTCCTATCAAATGGTAGTATACAACGCAATGCATATCGGACATCTATCAAATATTGAAGCGGAAAAAATAGTTCAACTTTTGCTCGCATTCAAACAAACAAACAAACAAACAAACAAACAAACAAACAAACAAACGTGCACAAGTGCATCTATGCATAGATACATGCATGCATGTATTGTTGCATGTGTGAAGCATATTGACATTTGTATGTTTCTAGTGCGATGTGTGTGTATGCATATGTTAGTTGTCTGTGTGTTTTTCTGTGTGTTTGTATGTTTGCTCTCCGGTTGCAATGTTGATAACCGAAACGAGATGCATGACCAAAAGTTATTTTAATCGCTTTGTTTGTTTCGCAATGTAAATTTATCGAGAAAATGAACCAATAAATTGTTTTATTTATGACCACGCACAGTGCCCGAATTTGAGCGGGCAATAAAGTTTTCGGTTACATGAGATTCCTTTGAATCGAAGTTGACTTAAGCATTTAAACTATAGAAAATAACTTTAAATACATTCAAGATTATCAGAAGAATCAAAATTTAGTATTGGCGTAGTTCTTTAAAGAATTTTATCGATATTATAAACGGTATTTTGTATGTTGTTTATTAATTATTTAAAATCCGTTCTACCTAAAAACCAACCTAGCCAATTATATACAAACTCAGGCTAAATTGGTTACTTTCATAACAGTTTATTGTGGCTTCTTTCTTGTCCCACCTCGTTTTACCTTTACGAAATGACATCAATTGCCTCAATGTGGTCAATGCAAGTTCACTCACATGGTCCTTGTTTTATTGATTAGTAAAAAGCAACCTCAGAGGTTATATTAAACACGCACGTTACTTAAGCACAAATATTTGCCCTCGGAAACCAAATGTCCTTCACCAAAATATCCTTGCACTCTCAAATACCAACACACATAAATATGTACTTTCTATTATACTACTCGCATTGAGCTCATAATCTATTTCTTAAAAAGAAAATTGATAAAACCAAACACATGTTATATCTTATACAAATACTTTAAGGTGGTCCTTATATTTTTGAAATATCAAACAGCTACGAGTATATGTTAAATGTTGCTAAATACTAATCAAAATTTTATATACACCTTGCTATACTCTACTATGTTTTAATGTATACTATTTTACTGTACACTTCTTTACTGTACTTTTTATACTCTTCTGTAATCAACTTATTGATATTTTTACCTTTTCATTGCATTTCTACGACTCTAACACTGTTGTAAAAAAGGAAAGAGTTCATGTTTTTCAAAACAGGATCCAGCCTAACGACTGCTTACACATTTTCTTAAGTAAAAATTACTGTGAAGCAAGTTAGAAGTACACAAAAAAAAAAATAAAATTCTACGAAAACATGTGTTTGTATTCATATGCCTGAGTAAGGAAAAATAAATAAATAAAGTTGAAGAAGAACACTCATGGAACAAACAAATCAAAACGTTTCGAATTTCCCACACAAGCACACACACACAGACATGCACTCTTAAAAATGTACATAAAAAATACAAAACATAAATAAGGACGAAATTTTAATATTCATATTTACACACAGCCACATGGGAAAAAAACGCAAGCAATGAATTTCACATACCCGTATATCGAAAAAGCTGCGAGATATGAGCAAGCGTCAAACGTATATTTCCAAACGCTGCCAGAATACTTTTTCTTAAGAAATAATCATGAGCCAGCTCCTTTCCTACTTTTGTATTCCGCTTGCTTTACAGCTAAGGTTAGCAAGCGGTAAGACGCTTAGGGTATATCGAGTGTAGCTTGTAGCATGTCGTGTGCCTTGAATTTAGTTCGATTGAGTTGGGGTACAAACCACAGAGTTTGCTTTTGCTTAGCTTGGCACTTAGTCTTGCCGTTGGAGGTTAGAGTTGGTAGGCGCCACAATTGGTAAATGCCGTTGGAGTAGAGCACCGATGGAAAATTCTTATGTTGGGTTTATAAAAAATAAGTTTGGAGAAACTCAAATAAATCAGAGAAATGTCGTCAATGCAAATTTGTTGAAAGTGAAGACGTTAATGCGATTTTTCGCCTTTAATTAATTTAAAATGTTTCGATCTTTATTTTATGGCAATCAAAAAAATAGTTATTCATTTGTTCTAATAAATATGTTAAATGACATTATTTTTTATTATTTGTCTATTACACATATTAGGGGAAAAGGGAAGTTGTTAGAATTCCGAATGAGAGCATTCATTTAATTAATTATTAAAACGAGTCTGCACTTCCTTCTGCATAAATATTATTCTAAATTTCTCTTCTTGTTGAGTAAGTTTGTGTTGAAATTCCGATAATTTTAAAATTATAATTCTTTGGGCAAACTTTAAGCTTTTCAAAGTTCTGCTTGTCCATTATTATTGTTTATTAAAACTGAAACTTTCTCGGGAAAAACTAAACAACGTTTTTATCCACAAACCTTTTTATTTAAATAAACAAATTTGAGTATGAATTCAACCAGGTTGTTCAAAATTCATAAAAGTGAACTCGTATACTTTAAAATTCCAAATAATTTGGCAATAGCACAAATCCAATTGGATTTCAAACGAAGCAATGCGGCCATTGTGTGTGGTTCACTTCCGGCGCGCCGCTGCTTTGTATTATTTTCTGCTGCGAGCTAATTTGTGTGGCGCGTGCGATTGTCCTGACAAATGGCGAACTGATTTCCAAAGAAGACCTCCCATTCGCATTCCTAATAAAAGTGCGCGCCGTGGCTTTGAGAACAAAAGAACAAAACAAAACAAACAAGAAAAAAAACAATGACAGCAAATTTAAAAGTAAATAAAATAAGAAATATTAAAATTTAAATGATTTGAACAGAACTTTTGCGAAATACGCGCGGAGCGGAGTAGGCCAACAAAGCGAAAGCATTTAGTTGGTTAACAGAAAAATGTTTTATTACTTATTTACAATTTTAAATAAATAAGTACTTTTGCATAAATTGTGGCCGTGATTGACATGACTTGTACATTTGTTGGATTGGTGTGACTTCATTGTGTTTATTAGACTGGTTTTTGAAAAACATATATGTGAAGTGTTTTTTTCATTAATATTGTTAAAGAAGAATTTAAAATACAGATTGAAGGCACACCTAAAATTTGTCTATTTTACGTAAATAAACAAGCAAAAAAATATATTTTGTTTTTTATTTTGAATATGAAACCTCCCTTCGTCAATTGATTCATTTTGTCGGGTCTTTCAAGTCTAACCAGCTCCTTATCCCGTCCATTATATCCGTTAAGTTCATTCAGTTTAACATAGTCTATCCATTTAGTTTATCTATTCAGTTAAATTAGTGTACCTAGTTGATCTACTCTATCCAAGTAAAATCAGTCTATTAAGTTCATCCAGTTTCAGTTCATTCGGCTAATTGTTCAATTCATTCAGATTATTCAGCACATAATTTTAGTTAAATTCTTGATTTTTCTAAAATTGGTTTGGATATTTTTAAATGGAAAATGTTGTTTGCACTATGAGCAGTTCAGTTCAGTCCAATGTAAACTTAAGCCAATTATAAAACCAGTCTATTGTGAACGTTGCTGTGGATTGAAAAGCATTTTGCTGTCATTTTCTTTATCATTAAACTTTTCGTTTTTTTTTTAGATATTTGTACCTGTTACACCTGCGGTCTGTCGCTCGTGTGGCTTGTGGTTTTTCTCAACTTGCTGTTGGTGTTGTTGTTTTGTTCATTTGCCGCTTTACTGCGGTGAATAAGTAAAACTTTTGCATATCAATCAAGTGTCACTTATCTGTCAAGTTTCGCCGGTGCAAAATGTTGGCGCGAAAGCAATTTCCACAAAAATAAACCAAAAACCAACAAACAACAACAAACATAATACGCAAAATATATAATGCTCTAGCTACACATTTTTTATTTCTTTATTTATTTATGTTTTGTATTTGTTTCACTCTACGGCTTTTATGTAAATTGAACATTTTGTGCGTCATGTTGTCAAAATTGCACATTCCACACAATTCATACAATATTTTTTTTTTGCGTATTTGCTTGTACGTTGTTTTCGCATGTTTTTGTTTCTGGTAGCTTTATCAAATATTTTCAAGATACGATTTCGAGTGCATTTTAAATTTGTTCTACTTGTGTTCTATTTTTAGTTCCAACGTTATTTCTGCTTATCAAATGCTCGAAATCAAGTGTTCTATGAGCTCTATGAAATATTTTTGTGTGGAATTCAAAATTTAGCAAGAAAGATAAAAGAAGTTTTGCGCTGCGTTGTCTAACTGCTGTTCTATCTAATTAAGTTCAGTTCAGTTCAGTCCTTGTCCTGTCCTGTCCTGTTCGCTGTACAATTCTCAAATCGAATTATTTAAAGCAGTACGTGCGTCAATTTACGAAATTGAATTGAAAATTTTATGCGCGCGCAGAGAAATGAAAACGAAACGATGGATTTTAATACTATTTTTGTTGTTTTTGTTTTTGGTTTTGTTTTTTAGTAAAATCAGTAAAACGTTTTCTCGTAAAAATCCAGTTCAGCTGCTATTTTTGTCTGTTATTTTATGATTTTATAAATATTTGTCTGTGCTTTTATGACGGACACACATTTTTGCTGTTGCTGTTGATAAAATCCGCTTTTTTTATATGTTCATCTCTTTGTTTATAATAACAATTAAAGTTTTCACTGCAGCAAATACTTTTTATTTCAATTTAAATATTTAGATCTAAGCGAAAAGCCATGTCAGCCAGGATCTTAATTTCGTGTCCAACCGATATTAATAGATTTTAATTCTTTTACTTTTTGTTTAAATTGATTCGTTTTTCTTTGCTCACATTGTAATATGCTGACGTATTTGAATAGTTGTAAGTAACATAGAAAAATACTCACAGTATCCGATTCGATTTAGCCATGTCCGTTTTTTTTTTTTTTATTTATGCCATTTTTCTGTGCGCTTGATTAGAGATATTAGGATTCAATTTTGCACATTGCCTTGGACGAACTGATTAGCTTATAACTTAAATAGGAACATGACCACGCACACTAATGTAAAAATACTCATTATATAAAAGATCATGTTCATAAACATGATCTCTTGAGAATCATTAGAGTTATTTAGCTGACATTTTGTACAAAGTTTATTTGAACTAATTCGATTTTAAATTGATCGATTTTTTATGAATTTACATTTTTAATAACAAAATATAGTCAGACTCTAAAGCACTTTCAATAAGATAGTACATATATAATAGTCATTAAAACCGACTTTAATTTCTCAATTGTATGGAAGTGGTCTTATGATAAATCAACGTTTTTTGAAAAAGTAAAGCTTCTACTTTGTAAATCAGCTACTCAATCGAACTGCAATCAAACACTTTATAAACACATTTCAAAAATCATTTTTTGTATTCCCTAATTAGAACTGTCTAAAATGCAAATTTTAATTATACACAGAAAGTTTAAAATAACAATCAAAACTTCAGCCATCAAAAACAAAACAATTGAGTTAAACAAATGCGCAGAAGCAACCACATTCGAACAAGTAACGTGTTAGGAAGGTCTTAAATTAATTGAAAAACATTTTCATATTTACTTTCGTTTTAATTGTAACTTCCGCTTGGCATGGCGGATGTGAACGAAGTGAACAGCGGATGTCAAGACTAAGTCCAAAGTAAGTACCACCTATTTTTGTTGTAGTTTTGTATTTGTTTTCGCTGTGCAAATGCACGCAAAACCAACAACAACAACAACAGCCCAAGACGATAAAACAGAAATTAATAAAGTCCTAATTAATCCTTTCATCATAAAAGCCAAGCGACGAGCAAGGATTGACGTCGCCGTAAATAAGCGCCGCAGAGTATCTTTATAAAGCAAAATTTTAAAAAAGAATTTATATATGTACATATTTTAAAAATTTATAATATTCTTAAACAAATCTTTAAAAAAAACAACAACGAAATTCAATAAGTGAAGCAAAATGTTTTTTAAACAATTTGATTGAAGTGTGAATCTGCACAATTCCGAGATTTCATTAAGTTTCGTAGTCATCCAAATAATTCCTTGAGTTTTGCTGCACTTTCGAACACACAGCAAAGTACTGTGCACTGTCGCCAGCCACCCCGACTTTGACGCGCTGAAGTTGCGACAAATTAACTCTTTGAGGGTTGGCGTTGTTCCGCGTTATAATTAAATTATTATCACAGACTCGGCTGCTGCCGTTGTTGCTGCCGTCGCCGCCGCTGCTGTTGGCTGTTGCGGCGACAGTGCGATTAAATACTGCTTTGCGTTTGTTTGGCGCTGATTAGGATGTCGTCGTTCTCGTCGTCATCGCTTGGCGAAAGTGTTATTTTACATTTTTACATGAAAAATACACAAAACCAAAAAAACAACAAAAAACTTAACACTTTTCTGAATTGTTTTTGCATGAAATTTTTGTTTGTTGTCAGCTTTTCTTTAGGATTTTTTGTACGAATTAATTTAACATGAAAAACATTTTTACTTATTTTCACTAACAGCGACGACCCAGTCAGCCACTCAATGACAACAAAGAACGACGCGATCGGACAAGGGGAGGACTTAAGTGCGCCTCCTTTCGCGTTATGAAGAAGGCAAAAAATGACTTTTTCTTTGTGTTTCCTTTGAAAAAGGATTTTCGCTTGGCAAAGCAACTTTTCTTTTCTTTATTCTATTCTATTTTATTTTGTTCGTTCTTCATTACGGCATATGATACTTAAAGGCTTACCAGCTTTCATATTTTTTATTAAATTTATTTATATTTGAAAGTTTCTCTTTTTTTACACTTTTTTAAAGCTGCGATTTCAACCGAAAACAGCACAAATAGAGTTTCTTTTGTTGGAAAATAAAAATGCCCAACAACTGGCAACAATCCGGGGTTTCAATTAAGCTGGAAGCTTTTAATATTTAAAAGGGTTTCGCTGTAGTCGCTTTTCAAATTTGAAACCGACGACTACAATATTAAATACAAAAAAAAATAAATAAATGAGCGGCGAAGGATGCGGAGTCGAAATTTTCCGCACAAAACAACAAATGCAACAATTTTTGCTGTTGGCAGTTATAAAAGCCGCAAAATAGATGCTTAGGTAAATGCACATGGATTCATATATACGTACTTCATAAAGTGTGCGTCCGGCATATACAAGGTAATGTCAAAGAAGTTCCAACCCGAGTTAACTAATATCTTGGTTAACTTTCTTAAACGCTCTGTTCTTGCAAATAACAAATTTGTGCTCCTCAATACTGTAAGTAGGCATATTCTAACAAAAGTTTAAGGAAGCCTTTTCGGTTGTTCTGTGGTCTCAAACAGACAAACTCAAGAAACTTTGACGGACTTAAAGTTTTATAATTACAAATATTTGGCAAATGTTGCAGTAAATATACTCACTCACATTGGCACACCACACTCACTCACACACCACACTCACTCACACACAAACATACACATCTTCAATGCCACTAGACTTTTGTGCAAGTTTGAGTGTTGCTTCAACATAAGCGACACACGCAGACACATAAACAGACAGACAGACAGACAAGCACAACTACAAGTGGCATTCATGCAAAACACTCGCTCGTTCACTCGCTCTTTGTTGCATTAGTTTTGGTCACATTGATGTCTGTTCGTATGTCTCTTCATGTGTCTGTATGCCTGTCCGCCTGTCGGTCGTCTTCATATTAAGTGGGAACTTGAGCAATTCAACACACGGACAGACATTTAAGTAATTCCTACAAGTCGTTTGTTCGTATGTTTGTATATGCGCATCCATATACTCATATGTGTAAATATGCTTGTACGAGTATGTGTTTCTGTTCGTGTTCGTGAAAATGTTAGTGTTTGTGTGTGTGTGTGTGCGCCGTTTTAAGCCATGCAGGGAGATAATCTTTTGCTGCTCTTGAATAATTGAGTGCAATTGTTTTGTTGCCCATTAATGTCACAATATCATTTCGTTCTCTTCTCTTCTCTGCTCACTCTTATTTATTACCTCTTTCCCATATCCAGATACCAATTCGCATGCTCTATTCTTGACGGTTTTCCGGTTTTGTTTTGCCGTTGTCTTTCATTTTAAGGTCGACATTATCAACGCTGTTTAGTGTGCATAAATCATGAGCGCGGTTTTAGGAGCCACATTTCCCACAGTCAGATTTGACAACGTTTTATTACAAGCGTTGCCATTAAATTTAGTAAAAGCTATTAAAAATGCACACAATCATTTTACGAAATGACAAAACTGAAACGTGCATCTTAATGGGCCCGGTGGTTTTAGTGCGTCATTAATGGATGCATTACCCAAGTGCAGTACATATAAAAGAAAACCAAAAAATACTTAACGACAATTCTCGCTAAAAAAATAAATAGTCGCTTGAATTTTGGAATTAACTTTCTCAGTTGACTTATTAACTGGTACATAATTCACTTCCAACATTAGCCCCAGAATAACAAATAAATGTTGCCTTGATTTTTCACAAAAGAACGAATAAAATAGAAGGGAGAGCGAATTTAATATTGTATTAACGTCATATCAATCGTATTCTCAATGCTGTTCTTATTTTGTCAGACCAATAACAACAAAATCCAAAAGTAAAAGAGAAATTATATTCCATCGCATGGTAAATCATTAAAATAAACGAAAATAAAGCAAGAGAACATTGCACCACAGTGGCTACCCGTTATTTAAAGGACAAGTGATTTTTGACTATTATACATATCAGTAGTTTACAATTTTTACCTTTATATTTCTTAAAAATATTTGTACTCTGTTTAATTATTTCAGTAGACATCAATTTTAATTTTGTCTATAATATTATTTTGAGAAAATTGTTGAATCTTGCTCAATTTGCGAACGTTTACTGTAAACAAGACACAAAAACGTGGCGTATTCATTCAAATGGAAGCGGATTTGATTTCATAATTGCCCACGCTTAATTGAAACTAAAATACCTGAAATTTAAGCAAATTGTGTTTGGCACACATGAAAACACTTTCATGGGCAAATATTTCGACTGGAATTATGCATTTCACTAAATCCGACAAAAATCAAAACACCTTTAAGACCAAACAGAACCGAACCGAACCGAAGGCGTAAAGAGCAAAAGTGGAAATAAAATTACTGTGAAAGATGTAAGTAAGGCAGTACACTATAGAAAAAAACATACCAACAGTAAAATTTTGCCGAGAGTACACGAAAATTATTTTTTTTAAATTTCGATTGTTTATAATAAAATAAGTTTACATATAACTAAATTTTAGTTAATTCAAAATTTTAATATCACATTGTTAAGGTTTTTATTACATTCAAATGGTTAACATTTATCATTAAAAAATAAAAAAAGTTTAAAAAAATGAAGCGCATCTTTTAATTAAAGTACTCCGGAGTACTCTTTGTTAAAGCAAATAACTTTTAGTATTTTATTATTAGTGTAGAGAGTGAAAAGAAGCCAACCAACTGCGAAGGTTGGCAAAAATAGTCACAAAATCGACAAAAATAAACACACGAGGAAGCTAACAATAGCACAAGACAAAAACGAATAAAAGAAATGTACCAAGGCTACGAGGACGACTAGGCGAAATGTGGAATGAAAGCGGGTATTTAGAACATGCAGCGGCGTCGCGCAATTTTACAACCTCAGACAACAGTTTCCAACGAACAAGTAACACAGAAAACCGCAAAAACAACTCAGACGAAAAGTGGAGCAAATTTTGACACTTACCGGAAACCGCTTAAAGGAAACAAAAATCGAAATATCTTGTTCGAAGGTGAAATCAGCAAAGAATCGCTGGGGAGAAAATTAAGCGAAAGAAACTTTTTCCCAGCGAGAAGACATTAACAAAACAAAACAGATCAATAAAATGACAGACAAAAAATAAAATAAAAACGCTGAGGACGACGTAATAGTGCTAGCTGAAGCAGGAATCAGGGTGAAACTCTTTAGGAATTTCACAAGCCGAAGAAGCAGCGACAGCAGCAAAACAGAAAATAGCGTCATGAAACTCGCGCGATAAAGTCAGAAGACAAACTTTTTCTATCAGTTTTGAATTGAAAGACAAATCGAACAGGCGGCAGGCAGGCAAAACCAAAAGCAAAACAACAACAACGACAACACGCCAAAGAACAAGCTCTATAAGTATAAAGCATCCAGCTTGAAGCACAAGTCAACATTGAGGACACCTCGGAGCACCACTAGTCAGTCAGTCAGGCAGGCTGGCAGCGAGGCAACTAACCAATCTGAACAAAAAATTAAAATTGTCGCGATGGCGTGCTCTATTATCTGCACTAGGTGCTTAAAATATAATTTTCTAGGTTTGTTCTTTTTTTACCGATAACTAAGAAATTTTGACCATAACAAAGTAGCTTCGATTTTATTGGAATTAACGATGAAGCCATAATATAAAATCATAAGACTATAATAAATCATTTCATCAATTTCTTACTTATATTGGTACTCTTTGATCCTTCGAATTCTGAATTAAAATCAATAAACTTAAGATTTTTATTCGCCCCGGGTTGCCAAAATATACAGAGTGCATAGAAAGATGCCCGAATCAGCGGAACCAAACTAAGACAAAAAAAAACCAAAGAAAACAAGAGAACATGGAGGAAAATGGCGTCGGTAGTTTTCAGCGCGCAATTATGCCATCGTCGTCGTCGCCGTCGTCAGTGGTAGGGATGTTAGTTGTACGAGTGAGTATGCACGGGTATAACTGATTGTGTGACATAAATAGTTTTACGGATTTTGCTGTGTCAGGACTACGATTTTTTGCACGAACGCAATGGAGGCAATTTGAAGCAGCAGCAGCAGCACGAAAACAACGTGTAAATAGTTGCAAAAGATAAAAGTTGTTTCGACAAAATGATTTTAGGGTGCTTGATGACTACGTTTAAAAAGGCATAAAATGCTGATTTGACCAGAAAAAAAAATTAAAAGTGTTAATAGTAAAACTTTAAACAACGTTTCAACGTTTTGATAGTAATAAATAATTTTCAGAAGACCTGGCACGTCGCTTTCCTGCTTCTAAAAACGTTTTTTTTTTCGAGCGTGCAAAAACTCAAATATTTTTCAATAATTCCAGAAGCGCGTACTTCAGACAAATGGCACTCCGCTTCATATTCGAGCATAAGTGCATACATAAATATTTACATTTATATTTTCTTACCTTTTATACGACTCGCGGGAGCAATTCTGCTGAAGCGCCCACTTATCAGACTGTTTGGCAGCCTCCATTTGCGTTAGGACAGCAACTTCTGGCCGCAACAATTTTATTTTTTTTCTTCAAAATATTTGCGCCTGCAACACTTTGCGCAATTTTAATTTTGTCGTAACGACTTTGTTGCTTGTCGTTACAGATTGTTGTTGTTGTTGGTTTTGGTTTTATTATCGTCACTGTTAGTTCAATGTTTTGCACACTTTCTGTCAGTGTTGCCAAATTATTCAAAATGTCCTTTTAACGCTGCTTGTTGTCGCAATTATTGTGTCGACGCCATTCAAAGGTGCTCTGGCTCTGTAAATACAAAATAACGTAAGTAAAACGCTGTTACGTAGTTATGTAATTATTTAGTTATTGTATAATCGTGACCTTTTCACTATGCATAATCCATCTGATGAATTTCATCACACTATTTTCTATTTTGAGTGTTTTTGCTATTGATTTTGATTTTTGCGTGTTGAATTTAATGCGATTCTTAATAGTTTTGCAATTAGCTTAGTCTTATTCTTGTTCTAAGAACTTGTTCTAAATGTTACTAAAAGTATTATGCTAATTTAACATTAGTCTATGTGAACAAACTTAAAACTACTAAGAGAATTTTAATTCGACTATGTCAAGGTACAAATACGAGTACAGCATTTAGAGACAACGAAATTTGCACATTTTTCATATGTTTATACTATGAGTGGGTCGTCCTTAAATTCGAACATGTCCCTAATTTGCCAGTAAAGTTGTGTTGCTGCTAAAATGTTAAATACTAAATTTATTCTAGTTATCTAGACTGCAACTATTTTTATTAATTTATAATTCACCAAATGAAAAGGGAGTGTTTGTATAGCAGGTGGAAGAAGTTTTTATCAGAATTTACTCACCGGAGAACTTAACCTCCGCTTAGAAAAATCAACTTACGTACTAAATTTCGATAGACAGACGGACAAACAGATATACGGACTAGCATCGTCAGTTCGACTCAGAATTAATGCATTAAAAATGAAGTAACAAACTTTATATATCCTATATTCCGTGCTTTCGCATAATGTAGGATTAAAAATATTCCATTGGATTAAAAATAAATCACAGGACATGTTTAATAACTGGTTTTTCGACCGAATCGATATCGGATTCATCATTCAATAACACAATCCGTTTAAGTTCTGAAACTGATTTCAGGATCTCAGGGTAGATATCAACTTGAAACTATTGAAAATTTCCGAAAGACTTTTGAGTGATTTTATTTTGATATTACGCTCAAACACTTTATCAATATTTTAATATACAAAATGGTAAAACCGAAAACATTATGACGTAAACAAGATGTGAATTTAACATTTATTTATCTAAAAAAAAAACAGAAAAATCCAATAGTTTTAAATCTAGTATAAACATAAATATTTTTCTTTGAGTCGCCTACCTAGCACACATTTCATTAGAGCAATAATCAAGATTAAACGAAAGATAAATAACAATTTACAATCACAAATTAACAAATTAAATAAATAAAATAGCAGCTATGCAAAGCAAAAAACAGAAACAACAACAACAGCAACAACAAACATAAACCCGAATGTAAACAATTTGCACGTGAATAATTTAGTGCTGACAGTTGATTCAAGCTTAAATAGAATATAACATAACAAAATAAAATACAATAAAGTAATAAACGAAAAGAAAAACCAAAAACACAATAACAACAACAACAACAACAACAACAGCGAAGCAAAAAAAAAACAAAATAAAAATATAAACAAACCAAAGCTTGAAATTAAATAATAAATGGCGAAATAGAGCAATAGAAAAAAAATGGTTAAACAGCAGCAACAAAAAGAACAACAAAAGCTAGACTATGTCAAAAACAACAACTTCAAAACAAAGCAAAACATACGAATGAACTAAGAAGATACAAACAAAACAGAGCGCAGAAAAATGGGGATAACGCAACGAAAAGCTGCGCCATATACCGCAAGTTTACTGCTGCAACAACATCAACAACAACAACATCAGCCAATGAAAGTTAACCCAACGAGTGTGTGAGTCGAGAAGAGCGAGCGGGTGCCATGAAAGCAGTTGAAACCCTAGAAAAAAGCAACGGCTATAAAATGTGTGTGCGGGGTGAATGTGATGGGACACGGCAGGGTCTGATAATGAAATGCTGTGCGTATGTGTGCGTGAGCGTTGGCTAGGGTGGCCCGAAATTTACAAACTTTATACAACATATGAAGAATGTTTTAAATCATATTACCAGTATGACACGATGCATACCGACTCGCGAATGTGGATTTCAATTTTAACTTTTTTTCAAATCTTTGATTTACTGTAAATATAAAGCTTGCAAGTATTGTCCCATATAATATTTATAAATTAGAGGGTAAAAACTGAAATTAAATATTGTATATAAATATGCTTCAAAATTAGTGTACACCTATTTTAGAGACCGACCGACCGACTGATTGTATATTTGTTTGTCGGAAGCCGATGTCAACAATTTAGGCCGATACCGGACCATTACCGACAACCTCCAGAAATTCTCAAGTTTACCCACTGAAAATAGTTACTTAGTTTTGCTGTATGTTAGGATTTTTTGACAAAAACACGAAGCGAAGTCAATACTCCTACCTTACTACCGAATAATATTGGTATCACTATGGGCCTAGACTCAACCATAACCTAACCTAGGGTTGATATTAATAAAAAACAATAGAAATATTGTAATCAAAACTAAAGTAAAACATGGAAAAAAAATTTTAAGAAGAAGAAACCAAAATAGTTTGTCCTTGAAGTTTCCTATCATGTTCTTGACGATTTTTATAATTTGAAAGGTTATTTTACCATAGGACCGTATGGACCGTAGGAAATGTATGTAAATTAAGTTTTTTATTAAGATTACAGTGTGAAGTAAAGTGAATAAATTTATTTATATTTTAAAAACCGATTTTTCAAAACTTCTTCTTTAACAAAAAAACGAATATAAATTTTTTCAGTGGTTTAGAATTAAAGTCAAAAAGTAAAGTTTGATTTTTATTCTAAAAAAAAAAATTTTGTTCTATGTTGAAAAAAATTTTGCATATATGATGTTTCAAATTATAATATCAAGACCAAAAACTGATGAGGTTTTTTTAAAACAAACAAAAGAATTGTTTTTTTTAATATAAGAAAGGACCTTGAGAACGATTAAAAATGTATTTTTTAGTATTTTTTGTTTTGTAGCAAAACATTGTTTCTGTTGGACCACCCTAGCGTGGGTGCGTAAGCGACGCTAAATAGAACGAAAGAAAAATAAAAACAAAAAATAAGTCAATAAATTTTTACAGCATTACATCGCGAAACACAGCCAAAAAATGACGAAAAAGAAGGAGAAGCACAAATATAAAGAAAAAAGCGATCATAAAAAGAAACAACAAATTTAAATGGATTTCTTTGGGAGCGTTTGGGCGCAAAAGAAGATTCGCTTTAAAGTCTCAGTCATTTAATTCGGCGAAATTACCGTCAAACTTTTCCGATTTGATGAAGCCAGCAAGCGTTCTTCTTTCTCGTCTGCGGCGCTGACGAACAAGCGTACCGGAGGCGGAAAGGGTGCAGGGTGTCTGACGACTGACGACGCGCTAAATACGAAACAAAAAAACACAAAATATCTGGGCGCAATTTCAAGGGTGAACGCAAATTGAAAGTTGCACTTGTTTTCAAATTTTTTGTTTACTTAATTTTGCACACTTTTTTGCTTTTTTTGTTTTTTAGCTCAAGTTTTTATTGTTCTTGGTTTTTTTTTTATTGTTGTTGTTGTTTCAGTTGACGCTGATAGCACATATCGCACTTGTTTCACTATCGCCGAACAACAACATTAAACAATTATTAAAAAGTTATTTTGTTTGTTTAGCTGAATTCACAATTTCTGTTAAATCATTTAAATTTTCTCAGTTTTTACTTTTATAATATTTGCAAATGTTTGTTGTTTTTTTTTCAGTAGCACTTTGGATTATGCAAAATTTTCACTTTAAACCGGCAGCAGTTCCGCATCCGCTATTTTATTTCCGGCGCTTTTGACTTTTGAACACGAACTGAGAACTTTGAATTCTGCGAGCGACTTTTGAGGAGCCAAATACACGGCGTGAAAATCTTATGCGAACGAAATGCTTGACAAGCAAGCGAGAGGCGGAGGGGCAACGAAATGTCAGTGTTGACTGCTTTTGTGGTGCAGGTTGTATGGAAATTATGGTTCAGTGGAATAAAACTTAGGAAAGCTTTTTTTTTTAAATTACTTTCGTTGAGCTTACACAAGTTAAGTTTAGCTCTTCATCGGTTCGCGAGATATAACACTTTAGAGAAACCTTTAATTAGATTTAAACTTTTACTTTTAAGACAAATTGAATTTATACTTTTTTTTATTATTATTTATTAAAAAATAGAATTTCTTCCAACTCAAAGAATAACATTTTTATGAATAAAAAAAGGATACTTAAAAAATTAAAGCTAAAGTGCAAATATATTATTTACGAGTATTCGCGAAAAATTCAAATTTAAAAAAATCGGTTTTCCAGTTTTATTTTAATTTATTTAAAATTTTAAATAATTCAAAAACTTCTACCCTACTTTTTTATACTTATATGAGCACCTTAAACAAAAGATATATCTGTCGAAAATAGAAAAGAAAAGTTGTACATTTAATATGGCAAAAGACTTCAAAAGCATCGGCAACCCTGCTAGGTTCAGAAAAACTTTCGACCTTAAAAGCCAAATGAGCTTTTTACAGCACACTGCAAGCTCAACAGCATTTGTAACGTTTATTCAAATTGCGAAATACAATATAAAGGTCAAGTTTTACAAACTCATATAATGTACGAGTACTGTGCAAACAAATGTCACAATTTATTAACATATTTAATAATAATAATATTTAGTAATAATAAATGATTTCAACAACAATGCAATTTGTATTTAAATATATTGAAAAATCGCATTTATCGCAAGTTCTGTTCATTTCAACGAACATAAAAATTCTATATAAATGTTTCGCGTATGTAAAACATATCGCACAGTCGGTAAATAAGTCAATTAACGCCGTGAGATTCAAACAACAACAACAACAACACAAGAGCAAATATCAAAATGGTCAAAGCTTGTTTAATACTGGCAACAATTTTATTGCTTTATTCGGTTTTGACTGCGGCCCAAAACTATCGAAACTGCGATTCGGTAATTAAACAACAAAAATATCGATTATATAAAAAAACAACAATACTTACTTTGTTTATAGTTTACAATAAAATAAAAATTTAATCCTTTCTCTCAAGTAATCTAAACTTTAACATTTTATGAATTTTAATTGAAATTATAATTCAAATTTTATTTTAGGGCAACTACTTCCAACGCGTTGATGGCGTTTCAACACGCGCTCTCGTTGGTGGTGACTTGCAGCAGGCGGAACATGAGCTGCGTATGATTTTGGTGCTACTGTCGGAGGACGAAGGTCCTTATTATCGGTTGGTATGTGTTGAGATGTTTTTCGCTGTTTTAATCAAATCAAATATTCGACAGAGTGGCCGAAGTCTTTGACGCTGTGGAGCAATTGGTCGCTGGTTCACTGCGTACGCTTCATGCGAAACTTATCGACTTTAATGGCATGAGTCATGACTGTCAGCTGGATATCTGGTCACGTCCATGGCTGACTGAGGGCACTGAGATCACAATCCGATGCGATTGCATCCGGACAATTGTGCGACATATTTCAAAGCACCTCAATATTTAATTTAAAAATATTTTCGTAATTTTGTTGATATTTTAACAGTTTTTGAAAACATAAAATTAAATCGATTTAAATTTATATTGCTATACTCATTTAAGCCTTGTATACCTCACAAATTTATATCGCGTAAATCAGCTGTTTTTATTTTTTATACGTAAAAATGATCAGACAAATCAGACACTAACTTCGTGAGTTTTCAAGAGTTAACAAAGCGTGCGTTACTCAAACTTTTACTTTTATGACGTGTGAAAATGTGTTGTATACGAGAACATTCGCATTGAATTTAAAATTTAGCGTGTGAAATTTTGGTTTGTTTCAATATCTAAAACAAAAAATCTCTTTTTGTATTTATATACACTCGCACATATTTACGAGTACTTACCTGCATTTCGCTTGGTTAAGCAGAGGTTCTACACACAACGAGTATTTCGAACAAACTCCGAATTCAGTTAAATGTGGCTTCTGGTCATATTCGCAAGTGTTTCAACATGCTGGCGCGGACTTCTGCTTTTGGCCTAATTTCGCTGTTATTCGTTTTGGTTTTGGTAGTGCAAACGGTGGGTTGTTAAGCAATACATTTTATTTTATAAAGGTTTTTAGTTGAACGAAGAAAGTAATTAATTTCGGTGGTACTTAACCACACCGCCCGAACTTTTGCAGCATGGCCTCTGCTTGGGAACCACACCGCCAACCTGCATTGAGAGCGTAAGTGCACGAGTACCCAAGTTAGTTTAAAAAAATTTATAAATCATGCATTAAACTATTTTCAAAGATGACAGAGGAGGAGGTCACCGAGAAGCTCAACTATGTGCTCAGCAAATACGAAGAGGTTGAAATGAAATTAATTGGCACTCCAATTGGGCAAGTTAAACAATTTACTTTTGGCAATAACTTCTTATGCTAATGACGACATTAATTACTGCAAACCTTACCTGGTCGTACCTCTTGCAGCGTATACGGCAATCGCATTACCTATGGCGAACGAGAGGAGTTGAATATAAACTTTCAGTATCTCGACAACACGCTCCACGACGTTATACAGAATTGCGTGTTTGTGATACTCAAGAAGCCGAGCGAATGCGAATCAATTAGCACAATTTGCAATACGTTTCTGGCCATAACACCACGCCCACTGTTGGCGCGCGAAGCCCTGTCGGTTTGCGACGATGATGAGGCCGCCGAAGCGGTCGAACCTGTAGAGAATCAAGAGCAGCAGCAACCAACAGAAGCGAGTGGAACACGCAATGACAGTGAAACAATATAAATAAATTGAAAAGCTTATTGAGCTTATTTAAAATTTGGACTTTCACTTTAATTTGGAAATTTTGACACCAAATCGAATTAAAAAAAGTTTTAAAAAAAAACTAAGTAATTTGTTTGTTCCAATACGAGTGTTAGTTGCCCAAGTGCCGTAGTAAATTTTAATTTTATATAAGGTATTTGGAGCTATGATTCCATTGTCTATGTAGTTTGGTCTGCGTCTTGCCACCGCTGAGCAAGTACGTATACTCGTAAAAAATATATTCTGCAGTTTTCTCTCCCTCTAGTAGAGGTTCCGGCCGATTTCTACAAAACCTTTTTTCTACAAATGGTAATTCAGTTTACAGTGTCATGCTAATATTACTTTCTGTTGAGGTGTAGAATGGCATCTCCCTTAATATGTTCAGTGTCAATGAATGAACTCAACTGCCGTATGTTGTTTGTGCTCTCCAGTAATCGAGAAGGCCTCGTTTATTCAGTTCACCAATTGAGTTATTTATGAAGTTATTGCTTAAATAGATATTTATTATAAAATGTATTTCTGCGTCGGGGTAAGTGTGGAAGAATTTGTTTACCAAATCATTTTCTTCCATCCGGTTACAGTACCTTGAAGCACCTATTTATACAAATGTCGGCGTAAAGCTCATGGTTCCACAATATTCAATAATCCTTAGTAACACAAACCGCAATACTGCAAAAGATCTTTTCCTCGAGAACTCCGAGCTGAAGCTAAGCAGCATCTTGACATCGTTCTTACTTCGGCATCATATCGCAAGACGGACATGATGAGCAACTTGTGTCAATGTGAATGTTTTTTGAACTGATCAAAATAATATTAATAAACAAAAAAGTAAGATAGCTAAAGAAATAGAGTAAAAGAACCGACCATGACAAAATTATCTCACATGTTTAAGTCGTAAAAAAATGTTCACCGGAGAGCAATATTACTCTTTGATACGCTCTTGAACGCTCCCAAGCCACAATCTATGTCTGATAAAAGAAAATAATACACACAAGCTACTCCACTTGATGATTGATCAACTAACTAATCACGTTTTTATTACAAACAATATAAACAGCATAAATTAATACTGGTTTAATATTTTTAATACAATGCAAATTTAGAAATACGGATTCCAATTAAAACTTCTTCACAACTTTCTCAGCGCCCTTGCAGTCGAAAGTGACCTGGGTGCCGTTTTCCAACCAAGGCTGCGACCAGATCTCAACAATGCAGTCATTGGATTTGCCATCCTTGTCGACGAGCACACAATCCAGTTTGGTCAAAGAGCCCGAGACGACTTGACGTGTACCCGAATTGATCTTGGAAAGTCTACAGAGAAGAAACGAAACCGAAACGAAAAATCGAAGTCAGTAAAGATGAAATCGTAACACACAAAACTTCAGGTTGGAAATTACTTGTATTCGGGACCATCACCACTGGCCAATTTGGTCAGCGTGGTTTGCAGCGAAGTCTGTTCGTCTTTGAGTTCGTCCGCGGTCAAGGGGCGGGCGCCACCAACCACTGGAGAGGGGGCCTAATTTAAAATTCATAAATAAATTTCACAAAGAAAATAATTTATTAAATTATGCAAATTGTTTTGGCATATTGTTTTTTATTTTTTTTAATATTTATCTTCACGCAAACTTACGTCATTGGCAGCGGGCAAAGCGCTGGCTACGACAAGCAAAGCGCCCAAGAAAAACAAAACTTTTGCGCTGAACATTTTGTTTAATTGTTCGTGTGTGTGTGTGTGATAGAAAAAGAAATCGATGCAATCCAAACGAAACTGGAAACACAACTGAGCGGTTCGAACTGAGCGACGCCTCTTTTATACAAATGTCAATCGCATCTTAAACGCTTTCAAAAATACGAAGAAATTCAATTACTATTAATTCCGATACGATACGATTGGATTGGATTGGATGTCTAAATAAATAAACAACATTTGCCCACTGTGTTCGACTCATATCTGTTTTGATTTGTTGTTGTGTTTCTGTTTTTTGATAAATAGAAATCATTCTGGTTATTTAGTTATTTGTTCTAGACAACAATATTTTATCTATATGTATACACGCCAGTTTACAGCAACAACGCCCCTGTAAGTTATCTTGATGTGCCGGCATTGATATCGTTTTGATGGATCGAACTGTCGATATTTATTATTTCAGGTTAGCCCTGCAAGTACTTTATCATAGAAAGTAACAGTGCAGTCGAAGAGACCGGAATCGGTTCGATTAGAGGGTGGACTGGTATAGAACACAAACACTTAGTCCACAGGACCATTTTACTATATCCAGACTGAAATCGGAATTGGACGAGAAGAGACTAAAATCATACGATAATCCCTAAACATTTTTATTTTATGAATGAACTTTAGAAGATTAGAACAAATGTATAGTAATGGAAGTGGTTTCTTATGTTTGTAATTAAATATTTATTTCTTAAACAATACATATTATTGTATATATTAATATTTAAAAAAAAATAATTCTTTTGAATATTAAAATTGGGCCCATATTTATATATTCATTCAACGCACCTGTACACTAATCATTCGGTTAGTCTGCTATTCTTGTTGAACTTAGAAACGAGTTTCAGAATAAGATTTTTTAAGTTTATAGTTCTATAAAATTTAATTATAACTAAATGCTATAAAATATAAATTAATTACTACCTGATGCTTCATTGTAAAGTAATGCCTTTTAATGGTAATACAAAGACTGGTCAAAACAACGAACACATATACAAAAGTATATAGTGGAATCAGATAAAGCTACAAATGTGTCTTAGCATATGTGTGTGTGTAGTTTTTAAAGAGAGGCTCTGTAAGACCCACTGCCACTTAACTATTTCTGTATCAGTGCAACTAATCTGTTTCTTTAATAATTTGAGAATTATACGCAGATCCATTTAAAAGAAAAAACTGTTGAAACAAAATTTTAACAAATATTATTTAATTTTAGAATCTGAATTTATGAATTCCAGTTGAAACTTTGAAAAATCACCGCAACTTCAGTTGTACAAGTTCAAAAGCAAGACAACGGCTATAGTTGGTTTCTGTATTTAAACTCAAAAACGGCAATTTCGAGATATGTCGTTCTCGTCACAAACAATTCTGAATAATATTTTGTCCAGTCATCTAGAAGTTATTTCTTTATATCTTTAAATATGCCGCTGAGGTAAGTTATACCTCTGAAACTAATAACATATCACATCATTTAATTTTATAAGTGGAAAAATTATAATTGCAATATTTAAACTAAATATTGAGAAATATTTATTAAGCAATCTGTTGTACTAAAGCGGTGCATAAATGAATATGCTAATTGGGAGAGAGAGGCCAGTGTAAATGATGACACCATTGCGGGGTTAGGTTAAGTCATTTTTATTTATATTTCTATAAATGCAATCCGAGTCGGTGTGTAATCGAAGGCGTTATTCGATTTTGACATGCCCTAAACTAGAACCAGTTCCAATCGATATATTCATTTTGGGCGCTCCGTTTATCAATTTCCGAGCAACAAATCAACAAATCGTAAAAAACTATTTTAAAAAAATCCATAAGAAATTCATACTTTTGAAAGAAAAACGTTTGTAAAAAACAGAGCAAACACAATTGTACTTTGATTCTCAATAAATAAAATATCTTGTCCGATCTTTTCAGAAATAATTATTTACACACACCTTGTGTGTGTGTAAATAATTATTTCTGTCGCACAACGTTTTGCGTTTGCGGGCGAAAATGTACAAGTGCCTCCTCTTCTACATATCAATTACATATAGGCATTTTTTTCCGTTTCTTTATCGCTTTGAAGAGAACATTTGATTTCGAAAAATTATTTATTTACTTTTTCTATATGAAATTCGAGACAGTCTTTAGAAAGATGATAAGAGGAGTTCGATCCGCAAGAGACAGAGCAATTAAATAATTAAAATGAAATGCTTTTTATAATTAAATAAACAAAAAACAGAAACTCTATAATAATTTCGATTAAAAATTTAGCTTTCTGTTCGTCCATCCGAGTGATTACTGCCGTAGTTAAAGATATATCGAATTTGGAAAAGAATAACGCTCATTTCTAATACAAGCATAAATTAAATGTGCTAAAATTACATTTTTATACAATATAGGTAGGATATTTACTAGTTAATCCAACCACGCCCTTTTTTGGTGAAGTAGTCCCCAGTGACAGCACCTCAGATAGCAAATTTCTGAATATTAGAAGCCAAATAATCGAACATTTTCACTTAATTTCACAAATTGTGGGCATATTAGGTGGGCGTGACATATATATATATATTTTTTTTTTTCCAAAAACCTTTCCGTGCGTAAACTACAGAACACTTCTCGCAAAGAACGTGTTTTCAAAAATTAAATTTCTTAAATAAATATTTAAATTCAATAACTAAGTTTGAAAAGTAATTAATTCGATTTTATATATAACTACAATATATATTTCATATTGTATATAAAAAATATTTTTTTAAATGAAACACATGATTTTCGTAATTACATTTTACAAAACTTGAAAGTTTATTATGATGCATGGTTGGGATGGTTTACAAAATGTTTATTAAAAAAAAAAAACTTAAACTTGACTTTACCTAATATCTACAATTTATAATATTAATGTTAATTTAAGAACATTATTCTTTTCTGTTTTGAAATCAAAACATCAACAATCGATTCGAGTCGGAATTCAATAAACAAACCAAATACAAATGATGTTTCTTAATTAAATACTAGAGAAACTTCTAGTATAAGATGCTAAATACTATCAACTGAAATTCACTTTGAAAAAGTAATAAAGGAAAAAATTTATATTAGGTTAATTAAGTTTTCAAGAATATAAAAAAACAGAAGCGGTTTAACTTAAAGTGAAAATTTAAATTAAATAGAGTTAATTTATGCTAAATTAAGAAGTTGTGTAGGGGGATATTTCCTCAGTGAATTAGTTTAGGTAACTTAAGACTTTTTGGCACGTTATGACAAAAAATAAAAGGCGAGCGGTGCAAACTTAAATATGTATCGGCACATGATCAAGCAACTGGGCGCGATCGGAAAACACAGCTGAACACATTTCACACTCGAAATATCGTTGCGGTTTGCGTTCGGTTGCCGAGGCGGGTACAGCCATCGCAGCAGCTGCAGCGGCAGTGGCGTCAGCGGCCGAAACAACAGCAGAGATCGAGGCAAATGAGGAGGCAACAGCGGCAGCAGTGGTTGTGGGCGAAGCAACACCAGCAGAACTGAAAGAATCAATTGTATAACTGAGATATGAAGATTTCGTAGCCGCAGACGACGAAGCAGGCGTTGTTGTGTTGGTTTCTTTTTTCGAAACTTTGGCAGATTTTGTCGCGACGGACGCGTTCCGCTTATTTGCAGCTGAAGAAGACGTTGCAATATGTGACGCTGCTACATCCGTTTCAAATTCTAAATATTTTCGATTAGCAGCAGTGGCTCTGCGCGTTGAATGACGTGCCGAACGCCGCTCCGAATCAATACCGCCCCTACCAGCGACAATATCACGTAAATCCGGTGAAGTTGGCTCGATTTTAATCAAATGTGTTTCCTCCTCACCGGCCGATAGAAATTGCGTTGTACTGGATTCACTTGTAAAACGATCGCGCCGATCCGATTTAACGGGCGAACGTAAAATCTCTTCGAGATCGTTGACAATACTAGGATTGTACTTTTCATAGGTTTGTTTGCGTAACGTGGACGCCTCCAGCAGCAATTGTGCATTATATAAATCAACAGTGCGCCCCTCTTGTTTGATGTGTAGCGGACTGGAGCTGATTTGATTTGGTGGCTGAGTATCGGGCGAAATGATTTCATAGTCATCGACAATTGTGGTTGAGGTACGCGGCATTTCGAGCGAAGAGCTGGAAATAAAAGTACTCTGACGTTTGCGTTTGTTATTGCTGCTGCTGGCGCCACCGCTGCCTGACGTATCTGCACGCCATTTTTCCGTGTGTATCATGCGCGGGCGAGTAGTGGCAGTTGTAGTTTTCTTTTCGGTCTTTTTCCGTGATTTTGTTTCTTTTGTTGGCAATATTTGCGTTTTTGTTATTTTCACCTGCTGCGTACGTTGAGCTGTCGTAGTTTCCGTCGTTTCGCTTTCAGAATATTTGGACGTACGTCTAACGTGGCTGTTGTTGTTGTTATTATTATTACTGACGACCAGCGTATCGATGCTTTGCAGCGTATTTTCCAGATTTGATAGCAGCGATTTATAAGAGTCCTCATTTGAATTCGAATTGATCAGCTTTGTTTGCCACAATTTATCTGAATTGCTGCTTGTCGAGTTGTAACGCTGTTTGCTGTTGCCATGCGTTGTTGTTACCTGTTCCGTTAGTAGCTCCTCGTCCTCCAAGTCCTTGACTTCTTCCTCTTCATCATCATCGTCGTCGTCTTCTGTCATTACTGCTGCATTGCCGCCGCCAGAAGTAGTTGCTTCTCCTCCGTTGCTGTTGTGAACTTCTCGCCCTCTGCGCGACGTTTTGTTGTTGCGTTTGGCATTTGCTGTTGTACTGTTGGTGCTTGACGTTGATGTGATAATGTTGCCGCCGGAGGTAGTCGTCGTCGTCTCGGTTATGCCCAACAAATCGTCAACGTTTTCCATATCGAAATCCGAAATGTCAATATCGCTGGCGTTCCCGTTATTTTCAGAACGCAGACGCGCGATTTCATGAGGTTTCAGCTTACGGCGGCGCTTGTATTTACGGGGTCCAGTCTAAAAATTGAAATAGTAAGTTTTTTTAATTTCTTTAATATACAATAAAACTTCATCTCAACACTCACAACTGGCTGACGCTGCATGGCGGTATTCATGTCGCTGTGCCCAATCAGATGCTGTATCAAATCACCCGAATTATTCATCTCCGCGGTACAAACGGTGCAAAAGTACGTACCACGTTTCGTATCCAATGCCGAGTGATGCGAGCGAATATGTTCGCGCAGTACGACGCGCTGATTAAAAGCACGCGGACACACGGAGCAGGCGTACGGCTTCTCGCCGGTGTGAATGCGTTCGTGCTTGCGCAGTGTACCGCCATCGGCAAAAGCCTTCCAGCAGAAGCGACAACCATACGGACGCTCGCCAGTATGAATACGTACATGAATCTGTTGCGAGGAACGTGAACCAAATGTTTTGCCACATTCGTGGCAAGGGAAGAGTTTTCCCGAGGCAGTGGCGCTATGTGAATGACGATGGTTTGAGAGGGTGCGTCCGTCAGGAAACTCTTCCTGGCAGACATCACAAGCGACCGATTTGTCACGATGTGAGGCCATATGCCGCTTAAGTCGCGCCTTATTGTGAAAATTTTTACCGCACTTCGAACACGAGTGACACTTTTCACGCGAATGATCCCAGGCATGCTTTATCAGCGCTTTGCGATCACGACACTCTTTGCCGCACAAAATGCACGAATTCACTGTCATTTCGCTGGCGTGTGTGCCCTGCAGATGGCGTTTGATGGTATGCTCCTCGAAAAATGATTCTCCGCAGAGTACGCACTTAAAGGGCGGATATCTTGCATGTATTTCAGCGTGTGCCAGCAAATCTAAAGCCTCAACAAAAGTTTCGCCGCACGTATTGCAGCAATGTTGATCGCGAGTGCTGTCGACTGCAGAAGGCTGATCGGCCGCATTCATTTTGCTGACATGCGTTGCTTTTACATGACGCCGTAGCAGATCCTGGCGATGAAAAGACATTCCACATTCGCTGCAATAGAATTCACCGTAGAGATGCTCCGATTCAGATTCGCTTTGTGTTTCATCAGCTTCACCGGGATCGTACTCCGAATTACTCTCCTCGAATTGATGGGTTTTCTGATGCTCCTGCAGACTACCGACGTCCCAAAACATTTCGTTACACTGGTTGCATTCGTAGGGCGAATCGTTGCGGTGATTCTGTAATTATACAATTTTTTAAGTTATTTTTAAACTAAAATTTAATTCAAATAAAAATTTAAAATTTATTTTAGCTGGGATCAGAAGGTTTCACGGCTGTTCATTTGGTCGTAACTTTTAGGTTTTGAGCAAACAACCCTCATGCAGTTTTGCAAGATAAAACTCAATCATCATGTCCAAAGAAAACGAAAACCATGACATGAAAAAAGCAATTCACCTTTGAATGCGACAATAGCGCCTTCTCGCGCGCAAACGCCAAACCACACTGTTGACAAACAAACGGTTTGCTATCATCGATAATGGGATAATATTGCTGATGCGCAGGCGAATGATCTTGTGTAAGTTTAACAGCCGCAGTGGACGCCTGCAACTCCTGACACTCGACATATTCCATTTCAGCAGAGTTGGTGCGCATGACGCTGTGATGTTGCTGCATGTGATGATGTTGCTGCTGTTGTTGATGATGCGGCAGTGACTCATTAATCGTGTAATTTTCCTCCTTCGGCTTGAGGCGACTAATGCGTCCACGGTGCGTTGTTGTGTTTGATGACGAGGCGGAGGAACTATTACCGCTGGTACCATTCTGCTGTGATGCTACTTTGCGACTTGTTTTCGCCGGCATTGATGACGTAATCGCGGAATCGGGCTGAATGCTCCAGTCTTGATCATAGTAGTGATCGTTGGCATGTCGCTGTTGATGTTGCTCCTGCTCGACGAAATGAACAACTGCAAATGAATATTAAATTAAATTAGTAAAACCTATTTGAAAACTTTATATTAAATTATATAAATTTTACGCACAGTCAGCATCATCGAACTCTGGATCGGGCGCCTCTGCATGCGCCTTGAGATGATTTATCAAATCAGAACGCCGAAAGAAACGCGAACCGCACAGTTTGCACAAATGCGGTCGATCGTTTTGATGCGCGACCATGTGATTCATTAGGCTGGCCTTTTTGCGAAAGCGACGGCTACAAAAGTCGCAGGGATAAGGACGCAGTGCCGTGTATTCGTCTTGAACTGTGGGCAGCGGCACTTCAATGTCCAGTAGCACCTGCGAATGAGAGCCCATAATCTGTTCTGCAGGAATTTCGACACTAAAAATAAGTTTTAAAAATATATTTTTTGCAAAAAAACAACAACAACAATAAAAGCAATTAAATTGAGTTACCGCTCCTCGCCTTGATGCTGCACCCAGTCATCGGTTATCACCTCTTCCGTGACCATTTGGGGCGTAGTCTCCGAGTAGTCTGCCGTATAAATACCAACATTATCGCAGTCGTCGTCATTGCCGCCGCCCGCATCGTCCTGCTGATGCGTCATTTCATTAACAGACGCATGCGCAGACATTGCTGCCGCTACTGCCTGCTGCAGTACCTCCTCGGTGCATTCAATGTGCGTGCCGTCACTAGCCGACACCACAACGGCACCATGCTCATCTGTAGTCGCGGACGCAATAATCTCCGATACAACTTGCCCATCGCGCATGAATATCAGATTCTCCGCTGCAATTTGATCGATGTCTTCAGCAGTAGGCACATGCACAACACCGCTCTCATCGTCATCATCGTCATCCTGCACTAAATACTCTGCACTATTGCCGTTTGCCATGATATCCTCATCTTGGGGTGGCTGGGAGTCTATAATTAGTTGACCGTCGGGAGCGTGATGTTGGATCCACTGGATACCATACGATTGTCCGTCCATATTTTAGGTTGTTACACTTTTTTCGAGTTAAGAGTGCTGCAAATAATGTAAATATTTAAATTTTTTTCTAGTTTTAGTTTATATTTGCAATTGTTTTCCCCCACACAAAAAGGAAAAAAACGAATCTGTTCTTCCATGTGGTGCAACTTCTGTGCTGCCAGACTTCCTAAAAAACGTAACAATTTCTAACTGCATAACACCTGTTCCACATCTGGCAGCATATTTTAACATTCCAGTGCACAACTGTCACATGCAACTTCACATACGCTATAGTTGTCTTTCTTGCACTAATTACACTTATCGGCAGCCGAACGAATGACCGATGGCAAACCGAACACCACAAATCCAACACGAATAATTCCAATTTTTTAGAATTTTTTACACGATAAAATTCCAATTTCCAAACGATTATTTAGGTTATGGCCGCCAAATGAGGTTAAGGCGGTTTATTTATTTATATTTTTTCTGCATTCACCACACATAACCTCAAGAGCAAAACAAAAACTCAAAATGCAGAAATACGCATTTTTGCAGAAGAATTTCACGTAATCTTTGATGTTGGGGCGGAACCACAAGACGCGATTACATCACACGGCAGGCAGCACAAGTGCTGTATATATTTTCATTTTATTCACTTGATAAACTTCATTTTTATATTGACTTTATATTATTTAATCATTACCAGTTTATAGATTAAATAAACTCAATTATGAAGCTCTTTTGTGCACTGGAGAGAGAAACTTACGCACTCACTCACTTTTAAAACATTTCCACTGCATACACTGCGTTAATAAAGAATAAAATTTAAGTTCAGAAATGGCACACACAAAATCTTGATTCGCATTGCACGACCGACGGACAAAGAGTGCTGCCAGATGACTAAACAACTGATTTTGGTAATTTCTTTGTCAGCGATGCCAACTACATGTTACCAACCATAATGCAGTTCAAAATAATTTCATTTTTTAACTTTATGTTTTTTTTAATTAGTAACAAATAATACCTATCTAATAAGAGAGAAAGTCGGATACTCACAAAAGAATCCAAGACGGTTTAGACAATACCAATATCACTCATGTGACTTCCACATGAGTTGTTCCCATTAAGAATACCTATAAAATGTCTGCAGTCACCAATGCTTTTATCCCTCCTCGCACAGTCCATAATGTATTTTATTGACATAAGAAAAGCAAGCAAACTGAAGCACACCTTCCTATATCAATCCGCAAAGACTTCAGTGCTAGCTCTATCAATATTAATTCAGACCAATCTCATTCCAGGCTCAGACTCTGAACTTATTCTGTCTTGTCTAACAGGAAAACGAATTTCAAAACTTGAGTAAAGTTTTTGTCGCTTGAATTATCTTGGATCCTTTCGTTTTGTACCATTCCTGTAGGTACGTGAAGAAAAAACGCTAATATTGAAGGATTTAACTAAGCTTAAACCAACGCTTGATACTCCTTCATTGCCGCAAACACATGGTTCAAACTTCTGGACTCCGACGAGTGATAGTCCGGCGGAAAGTTCATCACAAAACTTGTAATTTCTTTTTTTTTTTTAAAAAGCGCTCTCATTTTTATCACACACACACACACAAACACGACGCGCTAAATTGCTACGCCACATTGCGGAGACGACGAACGGCAAACTCGCATACGAATGACAAAAAAAAAGCTTGCTTGTAGCGCGAGCAACTTTTTTCAATTTGAACTATTTTTATTTTCCTTCATTTTTCCGTTCGAAGTCGAGCAATACAGTTTGGCGCGCGCAGCGGTAGTTTTTGCGAGCGTGTTTTTAATTTTTCGATTTAGAATTGTGCGTGTGCCAGAATACAACAACAAGAACAACAAAAACAATACTTAGGTGCGTGTAAACATTTTTAAGTTGATACTCGTAAAATGGTGTAAAAAGCTTGTTTCGAAGTGTGAAGGAGAAAAGTGAAAAATTGGGGAAAAACTGCTCGCGAAGAAAACGTTAGACGCCATTTTAATTTTATTTGTTTTCGGTGAGTAAACAAAGGGAAATACTTTCTATTTATTTGTGTATTCGATTAGTTTTCTTGTTTTCCTTGGTCCAATGGAGTTAAAAATAGATTTGCCCAAATACTGACAAAGGGTAGAGGGCGGACTTGGCAAAGAAACCAAAAGAACAACAACTTGTTGTTGTGTTTAAATGCGCCAACATTAAAAATAAACAGAGAATGTGAGCGAAAATTGTTTTTGACAGGCGCGACATAAACATAAAACGTCAACTGTCGATCAAAATCAAGTGAAGTAGAAGAAGCAGCGGCCGAAGCGCATGTCGCCAATGCAAAAATAAAATTGCGAGAAAAAAACAACAACAAGAACAACAAACAAACAGCAGCAGCAAAAAAATCAGTAGCAACTTTAGACAAAAAATAATCACTTAAAATGATCTGGCGACGACGCAGCTCAACATTGCAAATTCCTCTCTGCTCTTCTGCCTTGGAATGCGTTACTTTTTTTCATTTAAATCCGTTGTTGTTTTTTCTTGTTGTTGATGTTGTTGTTAATATGTATGTGTGACTCTAATGTGTTGTTGCTACTGTTCCACATGTTTTTGCCACCAACATCATTTGTCGATGTATTTAAATGTGGCTTGTGAACATTTTTTTTTAAATTTGATTTGAATTCGTTTGTGTGTAAAATTTTAATTAATATTCCGCGCAGCGTTGTTTTTTGCTGCGCATGCGCGCGCGCCGCCAACGGCAACTAAAACAACAACAACAACAACAACATTTGCATATTGTTGTTCGCATGGCACGCATGCGTTGAGTTGTTTTTGTTTGTAGTACGTAGATTTCTTAAAATTGATTTTATTTAGTTGTTATGTTTATTCGTTTGCATAAAAACTTAATTTAAAATCAATCAATAAATTCTGATATCATTTCAAAACGTTTTGGCCACTTTGAGTTTTTCATTGGAAAACAATTTTTAATGCATAAAATGAAAAATTAAAATAAAAAGATGACGACACGTTTTAAGTCGCTACACAATTTAGGCTGCACAGTGGTATTACGAAAACAAAAAAGTCGAAAAATTTTTTGGTTTTCTTATTTTAATATTTGTTTAATTTTCCAATTAATTCGAAAGCATTTTAAATAGAAAAACATATCGACCGATTACAGCCTCGGCTTCAGAGGTAATTAATTTAAAATATAATTTCCATATTAATAATAACATATTTTGTTTTTGTAATTTGAATTTGCTCTGTTTTTTTATATGTATAAAGATTATAATTTTAAATAACATTTTGTGGCACTGTGCGAGACTCTTCAAGTCCACCTCCACAAGTTGGCACAAATTCTCAAACGTATTTCGGACGACGCCGCCGTCGTCGATTGTAAAGCAGACAGAATAACAACAACAAACAGTCCAATAACTTATTTATTTAACAAAAGTAAGAATTTTCATGTGAAATCCACAACAAAAACCAATAAAGAATAATAATTTAACACAATGCAAGAACAACAACAACAAAAACCTTGGCTATTTCTGATGAATTACGTCGAAAAAATCGTGAAAACATTAAAAAGTGCAAATTTGCGAAAATATTGCAATATGAAAAAATTCCTTTAAACCGAAAAAAAAGAAATAACATAACTTTGTGCGGCAACGTTTGATGTCGATAAAAAAAAGAAAGAAGCAAATTGAATTAATTGCAAACCAAAGTGGCCAAAGTGGACGTTTTAAAAATTAGCCAACTATCTCACAAAAGCATTCAACATATTAGAGAGAGCGTATAAAAATAAAAAATAAATCAGCACAAACTGCCAAAAAATTTCATTTTCTATTTCGAGGTGCAACGCGGCGTATGAGCAATGCAAACAAACCAACGAACAAAGGAACGAACGAACGAAGGAACAAACTTAAATGAGAACAGCTGATTTTTCTAAACTCAACAAGTATTGCTCCGCTGCCGCTCGCTCTACAACGTCTTAACCAATTTGTTCCAATTTTTCGTAAATAGTTTTGCGTATTGTTGTGGTGTCTGTCTGTATGTCTGTCTGTTCCGTTTGTCTGGTCTGTGCTTTCGAAAAAATATTTCAACTATTTTTCTTGTTCACTTAAAAATAAATTAGCGTTCCACATTTCTTGCGTGGTTATTTCGTGCTCTTCGCACACTCTCTCCTCTCATTCGCTGCCATTACCGTTTCAATTCTCATTTTGAGCGCCGCACAAACGCTCACGAATCTTTTTTGGTTTTTAATTGTTTACAGACGTTTTTGTTGCGCATATAAATTAAATCATTTTATTAATAATATTTTGTTGTTATTAATTTTATTGCCAGTGTTTTGGTTGTAGTTGTTGTTTTTGGTTTATGGTTTTTGTTGTGGACGCGGTTTTGTGCGATTCGAAGTTTTTTTCGTTTTTTCATTTTTAAATAATTTTTATTGCTTGCGTGACAAATTCAAAAATGCTTCAATTGATTTATTTCGTTTTGCTAAATTAACAATGTTTGTTTGTTTTTGTTGTTTGTGTTATGAGCAAATTAATATTTGAATGGCGCCAACTCAGAATCATATTCAGAAATTACAACAACAAGTGGTTTATGGTATATAAATGTTTTCCTTATGGCCGATCATTATGGGGTATTAAACGAATGGAAACAATCTACAGTTTTATGAAAAAGTTTGTTAAAATATTTCGATAAAACGATTTCAAGTATTCCAAATTTCAAAATTAAATTAAGAATATATTTAAATGATCGTATCTATCGGTGGCACAATCGAACGACGCGCGTCTCTGACGCAGTGACCCAGGTTCGATGCCTGGCACTTGCCAACGTTTGGCATCGTGATTTAGTACGATCTAATTGCAATTAAAATATTGCTAATATTGATATTGAGCTCTTTAGAAATAAGTAAAACCTTTGCTATGCAAAGTTAAACTCTTTGATACTCACATCGGTAGGTAAAAAACTTGTATAACTTGTATGTGATTGATTACTTCCATTTGCGATATGACGAATTCTTACTTGCATTTAAAAACTGTCAAAATTTTAGTTGATTCATGTTATTTGGCAAAATAAATTTCATAGCAGATGCATTTCCTTGAAAAATTCTTCTAACATGATGAACCCCTTCAATTTAAATTTTCTTCTTTCTTCTTTTATTTGTTTATAATTTTGAGTTTCTGGCGAGTAATTATTTTGAATATGTGTTTATAAAAATAGACAATGACTTTGGGAAGGTGCCAGTCGACATCCTGTCCACATGTTGCACGCACGCAAACGAATTTCTCCAGAATTTCTTGCTGTGATACATCGGACTGTGAGTAAGAAATGAAATACCTTTACTTTCAATTTGGTATATTAAAATCACAATTTACAAGATCATTACAAATAAATTTGAGTTTATGAGCAATTTAAAAACAACAAAAATCAAATAGCATCAATTCAAGACTTTCTTTATTGCTTTGTTTTAGTTCTTTTCAAATCAGATTTTCAATTATTTTTTATTTTTCTTTTTTACTTTAGCATACAAACATTTTTTTTTTATAGATTGCGTCTCGCATATAAATCATAATTTCAGTTTACGTATTTCTGCACTTATACATTCTCGTTCGCTGTTTTTTGTTTGTTTGTATTTTTTCATGATTTGCATTCATCAACGCAGATTGACAAAATTTCGTACCCACAATTTTTTTGTTTTTTTGTTTCCATATACGAGTGAGTATACAATTTTTTGTATTCATCTTTTTTTCGGTTTTTAAGTCGCGCTCATATTTAGTCTCCCCATTGGAAATTGTCTCCAGCCTCGTCCGTCGTTTGTTCGTTTGGTTGGTCGGTCGCTCGATCGCATGCACCACTTGATCTTGTCGCGGTTGCCTTTTTTTATTAGTTTTGTATGTTGTTGTTGTTTTTCTTTTTGTGCCACTGTGGCAGCGCTTTAATCCGAGCAACCGAGAACCGTGCCAGCGTATAGCATCGAACCGCACCGAAATCGCTCGCAAACGGCGCATTTACCTAAATTGGAATTTCCGGTAAAACGTAATGAAAAACGTTGCTGCCAACCAGCAGCATCTGAAATCAAAAAAAAATAAATAAAAAAATTGTCAACACAGACGCACAAACATGCAAACCAACACTCTAAACATAGGACAGCCATTCTAAAACCATTTCTTTGAATTTATATTTTTAAAAATTTAAGCTAAATTAAAATTAAAATAAATTAAAACAAATTAAATTATTTTTGAAAAATAATGCATTCGGTGTTTTAATAAGTTGCGAATAATTCACAGCTGACTCCAAACTCAGAATCGAAAAATCAACAATTCAAATGCCAAACACAAAAAATTTACATTTCCAAAGGATTAGACTTAAAGCTTAAAAGTCCTTAATATAAATCAAAATTTTACTCTCTTTAATAAGCTCTTTCAATCGCCTAAAAATATTTGAAACTCAGAAGCTTAAAATCAAAAGCAGATAAATTTAAACTGTTGAAACAATTTTAAAGTATTAAGTAGAATTTAAATTTTGATACATATTAAGGATGCAAGATATAGTAAAACATCTTCTAAGTTTGTTTTGTTCATGAAAAACCACATAATTGATTTGCAAAAAATTGGAATGGCTAACATTACAGACGGACACACTCTTCGAGTGACATGCAAATGAATGTCATCCAGCGTCTTCAATGAAATAATAATCTGAAATATAAAGAAAATGTCTACTTAATTGCGATCTGAAGATCTTACGCAGAACTTCCACAATTTCGAGATAATTTTCGTGTGGTCATTTATTAAACTTAAAACAACAATTTTAAATAAATATGTTTCAATTTCAGCATAAATTTTGATGTTAACAGAAATTAGTTTCTGTCTTTTAAATACTAAAAATACACACAAAATTTACAACAGTAAGAAACAAATATTTTTTTTGTTTAAAACTAACTCAGCGAAATGCTTATTCTTAAATTATCATCAGACTCGCTATTTATAAAGAATATTTACAAAATACTCGTACCAAAAAAACAAAAACAAAAAAGAAATTAGGTTATACAAGTATGTAAACAAAATTACATACTTACAAAAGTTCAATTCAAAAACTTCAAGAATACTGCAGAAGTGTTTACTTATGTATATACAATTTAGTACATAAGTTCTATAAACATTTTTGGACATTTGGAGTAGCTCCTCAATTTTTGTAGCATTTCAATTCAATGTGGCAAAAGTGCATTTAAAAAATTTATTGTAAAGACTTCATAGATACAAAATACAAGAAAAAAAATGTTTTCTTTTAAACTTAATTTAATTTATTTGCTAATAATCCGCTTAAACATTTTGAGCCCAGTTAAAAAAAATTTGAACGATCTTTGAGCAAGAGAAGAACCCACAATTTCAATATTCAATGTCGCCATTAATTCCAAAACAAAAACAATTTATTTAAACAAACAAACAAACAGAAAGCTAAAAGACGCAAATAGTTGTACGCATTCGAATCGAGACGATTTGGTAAGGCTGCGACACAATTCAGTTTAAATTAATATTTTTTCTTTATTGATTTCGAGGGGGTGGGGGGAGGAAAAAATCCAACGCGAAGGTGCAACTTTATCGAAACCGTTCGTTGGCTGCAGCTGATTTGCAGTTTGTAGCGAAAGCACGTTTTGAGAATATCAAATCAATTGAATTGCTTATTGCAATCAATGCGAAATGAGGCATGGTTCGGGGCGAGAAGATAAGGAAATCTCTATGAGTATCTATGACTAAAATACAAAAATGTGTTGTGTTTCGAAAATTGTTTAATTGTTTGGTCCTACTGAAACTTTAAAAAAATAAACAAACAAGTTTATGACACTCCAAACATCATCTGCTAAATACTAAAAACTGTTCGCTTCTTATTGTTGAACTTTTGTCCTCAGTTTAAAATAAAAAACGCTACAGGAAATTGGTCCCATAAAAATCGAGCAAACGTTTGCCATACTAAACAAGCTACAACTAAAAGCAAAAACTTTACTATTAATTACTACAATTAGATATAACCGCTACGAAGTCAGCGTTAGCTCTATTTCCGCTTAAGGCCACAACGCACCTGTGCCATATCCGCTAGGTTAAAATCCAAACTGAAAAACCCAACAATAACCAAAACAAAAACAAATACAACTCATCCAGACAGACAGACAGACAAACAAACAAACACCCACCTAGTGACCTCTACTGAGAAGTCATCAAAAGTTGACAATTTATTTTAGTATTATTTTAATGCGCATTGTTGTTGGTGTTGGAAAAACTTTTGCTTCCGTTGATGGTACGACACACAAAAATATATGGAAAACTCACTTAGTATGCAGCTATAGTGCTAGAATGTTGTCATTGTTGTTGTTATTGTTATGACTTGCCCATCACTCTTTACTTTAGTTTAAATTTTTTAATGCTTTTCTTTTTCCAACATAAGCTTTGATATAACTTTGGTAATTGTCGCGCATATTTAATTGTAAACTTTAGTTAATACTTTGTTTTTATTTTTGCAGCTCGTTTTATGATTTAATCAAAAACTCGCAACACGCGTTCGAGTTTCCGCCGGAAACACTTTTTTGGTGGTCAGTTGTTGCCGTGTTGAAAGTGCCTTCTCACTGCCAAAATTATAAAACTTTGTGGAACTTTTGCATTCGTGTTCATGTGCTAAGGGCCTGGCCTGGCGTTAATTGGTGACAAGACCTCGTCTGCATTTTAACAAAATGTCTGTTGGTAAGTGTTCAAGAATATTTTTTGTATGGACAAATGAAAAATAAGATTCACATAAATCTACAATCTTACTTAATATTGCTATGTTAATGGTTTCTCCCACTTTTAAATATAATTTTCACAAACAATCTACTGGAAATCTATAATTAGATTAATGATCCTAATTAAGTAGCTCATTACCGAACATTCGTTTTATTTTTGCCAAAACATTGATTTAATGAGGTTTTGACAGTTGATCATGCATGTCCAAATCATGTTTCACCCGCCCACTGACCACGAAACAAGTGCAACACAACCTGACACCATATAAAACGAAACTCCACCGCAGCTCACAAAAACTGTGTCCTAATAACACCGTGCAAAGTATTCACATAACACGCTCACAGTGGACAGCAACGTTAGTTTACAAAAACATTAGCAATTTCCCAGAACGCCAAACAATTTATCTTACGAACGCTCTTTTAGAATACAATTTTCTGTGCTGCAAAAGAGGAGCAAATGTTTTGATAAATCATACAAGACGACAGCGATTAGTCGAGAATTTGACCCGAGTGCAATGCAGCAACCCACTGCCCAGTCGACTTCGAACAGAAGCGTTTCGTTACAAAAAGTAGGCGGGCTCGAACAGACGCATTACATGGGAAAGTTGTGCGCACCAAAACGCTTAAGTGAATTAAGTATAAGAGGCAGCAAAGTGTGGATGCCGAAGTTGATAGTCAGAATAAATGAATGAGCCCACCTAAAAACTGCAAAGATAGACTTTAAAATAAACTCAAAGTACAGAAAATATTTTTAGCGTGGAGCACTTTTAATGAAGCGTACAACTGTGACAGCACAACAACAACAACAGCAGCAACACTTGAACGTAATTTTAATATGAATCGTTTTGAAAATTCGATGGGAAAATCGGCAATGATTAGGCGCTTATCTTTGAGATGTGTAGACAAAGCAGCCACACCAACAACAACAACAACCGTGAGACAATCTGTCCCTTCGTTAGATATGTTATGTCAAAGACATGTCGCAGATACACTGTCGAAAAAAAAGCCTTCCATCATAAGTGGCTACAAATCTCATATCAACTTCAGACGTGAAGTGTCGTCCCTCCGCGTTGACTTCGAGGTCATTCGTCAATTTGTCGCGAGGTTCACGTACAGTGATCTGTATTGTGACGGTGGCATGTAGTAGATGCATAGATACTCAGATACATTTAGCCCGCATTTCAGTTGTCTCCCCTACAGTTGGATGAAACCAATTGCAGCAGCTTCAAATGTCACAATCTCTCTCATACAATCACTGCAGTACTATGCTCAAATTAGAGCGATTCGTTTTTTGTTTTCGTAAGTTTTTCGGTATTTATTGGATTGATATCTTGCTTTGAGTGTGTCCGTCTGACTTAATGCCTCAATTGCAATCTTTAATGCGAGCATTTCTCTTTTTTAACCTACATTCAAACGACATGGAAATAGTTAGCATGCTGGCGCCTTCTAAAGAAGTGTCAAGTTGCTTTACTTTTATGACTTTGCTAAACATGCTTTTAGTTTTTCGATTTGAAGTATCACTTTCGGTTTGAAACTTTTTGTCTCCGGTTCTATTTTTGCAATAAGTTTAGTTTCTATTTTTATGTATGCGTTTGTTATTTGGGATTCTCATTAATGACAACTGAATTCATTCATTTAATTCAAGCATTTTCCTTTACAATCACAATCTGTCCATTAGAGACTCTGGATTGTTCACTATTTGGGTGCAATGACTCTTTGAGCGAACCAGATTGTTTATTTTGAATGTTATGAACTGGAATGACATCAACAAAATTGTACATATGTATGTATATATTTTATATTAGATAATATTTATAATAAGAGAAACATGATGACCATAGGTTTAAAGAATAACTGGATGAGTTATTAAGAACTTTATATAGATTTTCTTGAGGAATTCTCACTTAATCAGTTTAACCATAGCACGGAATTTCAATAAAAAACTTAACTAAAAAGAAGCTAAATTGTCGTCTTAGAATGCCCGTTTTAATTTTGTAACCACTTAGATCTTAATTAGAACAAAACTAGATGCATACAAAGAAAAGAAAACCAAAAGGCAACGGGCAAAACTTCAGCCTCATGCTTAATCCGCGTTTCCTGTGATGTCTCCAAAGATACAAGCTGAAATACCTCAGCCTATTAAACAAACAAACAAACAAAAACAAAAAATAGAAAACATTAAAATGCAAAAAGTAAAAAGTAAAGTAACGCCACAATGGAACGAATGCGATTTATCAACAGATGCAGAACGCTCTAATTGTTATGTAATTAATTAAAATCCCATTCACAACTTGTGCGCACGGCCGAAGTAAAATGTTGGTAAAAGTTATATAAAAGAATATTTTCAAATAATAACTCAAAACATAAAAAAAGTATTATTAAGAGTTTTAAACAAACTCTTAAAATAACTCTTATATATAAAAATAACAAAATTTGTTGACGAAAAATTAAAATCTAAAATGGAATTTTGATAATGGAAAATATATTTTAATATTAAACTATTTCTTAGATTGCGTAGCAGCTTGCTAATATTTTACTTTGAGTGTCGCCAAGGCACACTGTCAGACAGCCAGATTCCGTCGTCCTAGTCTGTTTAAATTATTGTTGTACTTTATTTTTGCGACCGTACAACTCCCGAAGCGAGTAGTAGGTACTGCCGTGTACCGCCTGTGATAATCGCCAGCACACACACACACAGCCCCCGCACCATCACATACAGTTAAGCAAATATACGTACATAATTGTACGCACGCTGAGGAATGTAGCAGATGCCAAATGACGACGGAACAACAAAAATACAAAAATTAAAACAAATTCGAAAAACATGCAGAGACGTCAACGATGACGTTTATAGATCGCGAATTTTTTTCTTTTTTTTGTTATTTTGTTTTTTTTGCGGTTAAGTTGTGGGGAAGATGTAGATACGCGTAGACGTGCGTAGATACTCGACATTGTCTGCGGTCGGGCGCTGTAAATACTTGTACTTATACCATGATATGTAGCACGTTTTTAGGGTTCCCAGCATCTTCAGTCTAAATCGAATTATACTACTTTTGTGTAGTCATCGCAGCTTATTAACTAAGAACTAACTAAGCGTAGTTTCAAAAACTTCGTACAATCAGTTAGTTTTAAATTTAGACATTTAAACTTTTTCGTATTAGAAATTATATAATTAAATTTAGGATTTACTAAAAAAAAAGCAATTTTTTAATTCCGAGTATGAAATGAGTTGATCCACTTTAACATTTATTTTGAGTGCTTATAAAATTAATAAACTTAAAGCGTTTCCACTGCTAAGCGGATTCTCGAGTTAGATTGTTTCTGTTCGGAACTATTGATTTGTCTGTTTTCGAATTTAATGTTTACACTCGTTTATTATAATTTCTTAGTAAATATAAGCAAATATAAAAATAGTTTGGATTCGTGTAGCATTTTAAATTATTTTTATATGAACTGGATTTCTTTAAATTAGGTCATTTAAAATGTTGTTCATAAATAAACATAACCAATTTATTTGTTCTGATGTTGTGTGTAAATCTCCGGAGAACTCCTAAAAAACACAATTAAAATAACTAATTTCTTTGTGAATAAATTTGAAATCTTTCCCGCCACAAATATCACTTCCAAGTGGAACAAATGATTACTCATAATTGAATTACATGCAAAACAAGAGCGTAAAAATTTTAATTACTCACCTCATATTCATTTGCTTCAAAACAACATCTTCCACATCCCGGCTTCCTTCAGCAGCTACTCCATCAATCCAGCTCATTGGGTTTTCCATTTGAATGGCATTAATGTTCTTCTAGTTCCCTTAAAACATAAAACTTAAAATTTTGATCAAATTTCGTAAATGAAATTCAACGACGCGTGCCCCTTGCTTGGGCTGGAGTGCATTTGTTGTGGCTTTCGGTATTTGTGGGGGAAGACTACGTGGAATTCTTGAGGGAACGCACTGCAGCTTTTTTCGTTCAATTTGTTTACGCAGCTATAAGGAAGTGTTCCACAGTTATTTGTAAATGCAACTCCAAAGCGCAGCTAAGTTCATTGCAGTTTATAAATATTGTGTTTCTTTTTATGATATCTGCGTAGTGCGTTTGTTATGCCAGCGTTTTTATAAATGAGCGTAGGAGTTCAATTCAAACTATGGGATCATGTTGTTTACAAGAATATTAGAGGTTTGCTTCAAGTAAAGGAAAATTTTAGCATATCATACTTGAATCTATCGAACACACTCGTTTGTTTTGTATGTTTGGAAATATATTAAGCGTATATTTTAAAACCTCCCATGAGGAACAGCATTCTTCCCTGACAAGAACATCGTAAAAAACTTGAATCACAAGTAAACTAGTTTGCTTTGATAAAAAAAAAGCATTTGCCTAAAACTTTTTTGGAGTTTTTTAATGAAAGTTTTCCAAAGCTTTAAATTACTCAAAATCTTTTAATATTATTTTATGATAAAAAGGTTATTCTTCCTCTAAAAATTCAAATGTGTTAGATTTTGGTGAAAAGTAGTGACCAAAGTTTTGGACTTCTAGCTAAAGTGAATTAAACCAAACAACAATACTGTTGCGCTATTAGAAAATCTTGTTATTTTATTCTCCCCTAGATAAGGTGTTTTGAAAGACATAAAAGACACTCATAAATTCTTGCAACCAGACGACTATCGGCAGTAATAAACGATACAAAACTTGCTGCAACTGCTGGAAAAAAAGAACAATAAATAAAACAAGGACTCCTTTTTGAGAGAAGCCCGCAAAGCACCTCACATCTGTCGAACAGATTTCACGAGGATGAACACGAAGAAAAAGAAGAAGAATTCGAATAATAACAACAGCACCAGCAACAACAACAATAACAAAATTTTAATTATTTTCATAATAATGCGTTCTTGTGTAACGCTGACGCGCACAGCCAAAAAGAAAAAATCTTAGATGATGTCTGCGCGAGGATGGCGTAAAAAACGATCGCGCGCGACATTTCCACAAAACTGCAGCAGGCGGTTAGAAAATTGTGGCATGTTCCATCAACAACAGACACACAGCATACGTGTACATCCCCTGTGGAGCGTGTGTGTCTTGTAGAGATTTTCGGTATTTCTGGAGCAACTGTTGGAACACGAAGAAAAAAATTTAAAAATAGATATTCAGGCGATGCTCCCTTTTTTAGTCGAAATACACCAGAAACCTTAAAAATATGTCAAGATTTGGGAAAATTGACAATAATTACGTGTGACAAAAAAAAAAACAAAAAAAACTCAACCACAGGTTGATGTTAAATGTCAATTGGCATACCCCAGGGGATCAGTGCTTGATCGAAGCTTGGTTCGAATTTTTCATTTTGTTGTTAGAACGTCTGCTTTTTTTTTTGTTTTTGGTTCGAGAGAATGTTCGAATTTTCGAAATTGATTTATACGCATTACGAGAGTGCGTGTAAATCGAGATGAATGCACACGCACTTGTGCCGATCGTGCGTCTTTTTATTTTGAGGGTAGGCAACGCTGATTTCTTTGCTTCCAACTGTCGTTGCAAAGCGTAAGGGTCGAGTGACAGGTAGTCTTATAAAATTAAAAGATACATCGGTAGGCGGGCTACAGCCACCAAAGCACAGCTATGTTCTATTGTTATGACTTAGAAAACTCCCTCGATATTCTACTAATTTTATTTTAGCATGATTATCTAATGTCTTTAAGGTACAATAGTAATATGGAATATTAGTCATAATCATTAGTATATAAATATTTTCTGCTTTTTAGGGTTATATCATCAGTAAGTTAAAATTTGAAAAACTTATTCACATATTTAGTTATAGGCCTAAAAGACTTTTTTCTCTTTCTAGTCAATTTATAAACAAAGAGCATTAATCTTTTCAGATCATACTGATTAAATTAAATCTTGTTATCTCATCGAAAATCATCCCTTACCAGACAACTCAGTCAATGAATTGTCTATCTATTGACCACAAATATGCATTATTTTTCCGGTGCCACTAACGAATACGCTGCAGATCTTGCCTAGGTACACCGCAGTAGTGTAAATATTTGATAAACCCTCCTACACTGTCACAGAAAACAAACACAACCAACCACACAAAAACAATAAAAGTGTTTATTTGATTTTTTATTGCGTATTTGACACATCGCGCAGGTAGTAAAAATCGTCATTTCACACTCTCCGTGTATTTCGCTCATGCGCGATAACGATCGTATTTTCCCTTCCAGCAACGGAAAACAATCTCCCTTACATTATTTTAGAACATTTTTCCTCCAGCGTATCAGCGTATGTTGGGCATATTAAAAGTATCGGAATTTAATTTTGGCATTTCCGTATTCAATGGAAATAAACAAATCGGTACGGAGTCATTTCAAATGCGTGTGTGGAATTTTTATGGTCGAAAAGTGTTGAGTTGATATTTGAAAAGATCATTATTGAAGATCTCGACTTTAAAACTTAGTTCAAAGGAAGTAAGTGTCAAAAGAAGGGATGTGTCTGATTGAAGGACGTACAAAAAGGATTCTCATTTTAAAAATACATTTTAATTTTCTAGAACATGCCTTTACTTATATATTTTTTTATACAAATTCTTATATATTTAAATTGTTTTTCTTTAATGTGGAATGTCCGTATGTATAACTTGTACTTAATTGTGTGGCTCTTAACAAATCACTTGTCCCGCCCTTAATATGTTTAACTTTGTAAAGGTATGATACGCTTCTTTCCAGTATATTTTCTCTAAAGTAGACACACTTCCGCACTTCAAAAGTGTTCAGGCGAAGCATCCGAAAATCATTAAAAAGTGGTATTAAAAAATTTTCGGGCACAATGTTTTTATAGCAATTGTTGCTATTTTTAAAGAAAATAAGTCTTTCAAAATTTCAAAAATATTCAATTACAATGGCGGCATAGAAACACACTTCAAACATGTGCGTCGGTCATGAGTAAAAGTGGTCTAGTATAGTGTATGCAGAGGCGGAACTACTTGATTTTTATGATTGAAATTGAAATATTAAAATAACACATAAAATAAAAAAATTCACTTTTTGAATATTTCACTATTAAATAATTTTCCAAGCGATTTTTGGTTCAAGCTATGCATCCAATGCTTTTCCAGTAACACGTACTAAAAATTCTCCGATTATAATTAATGCTGGTACCCGAGATAAAGGACCTTTAATCATATTCGGTTTCAATGTAAGTACCTTGATTAAATCATGGCTAAACATGGAAAAACTTTATCCGGAATGTTTACGTTCCATAAAAGACAATCAGTGCAATTATCCATGCTACTCGGAACACTATTTCGAAAAACAATGAACAAATTTGTTGCAAAGCCCACATGCCAAAAATAAGCAAATACGAGTATGTGTGTACATATCGAGCCAACAAACTGTTCAATGACAACCAGATTTTAAGTATTAAATGTGGCAGACAAGACATTTAAAGCAGCACATTAAAGCAGAAGAATCCTCAGCGAGGCGAGAAAGGAATTCCATTCCTGCAAATGCCATTCGAAGTTAAAGAATACGCCGTGGAAAATTGCAAATACCAATGAAGAAAACAAAGGAAAATGCATTTTCACAAAAACAAAACAAAACTAAAAGAAAATCGAATCAGTTTTGAAGTGGGCAATTGCAAAGCATACGGGACACATTGTATGAAACCACGGCGGTCACATGTGGTGCTCTGCCGAAGGCAACACTTAAGTGTACGAAGCGCAGTGCAGTACAACAACAACGCAGCAATACGCGTCGCACACACATGGAAGCAACAACAACAGCAGCACCAGCACCAGCGCAGTGCGGGAAACTAGAACGAAAAAATGTCATAAACATTCTGAAAAATAAGAAAAATTGCACATTTTTGGAGTTCATTAAAAAACAAAGCGTAGCAAAGTATCGCGATACTTCCAAGTGTTTGTCTGTCTGTCTATCGGACTATCGCTGCTTGCAGTAAGGCGCACGAAGAGCGAGTATCTTGTGACTGCATCTGCATCTGATCTTGAAACTATTGTGTCTGGTTGCTCTGACACATAAAAACGCGCTTAAGTGCCGCCGTTCACAGAACCGCCAGACACGGCAGTTGCAAGATTTTCTCTTTTTGTTTCGCCCGAGCGGTTTATTGCGATCTTTACACTTTAGTTGCATCACTTTTTCGTTCCCGTTCTAAAGTGTATGCATTTTTTTTTTTAATATTATTTGATATTTTTTCCCTTCGATATTTTTAGTCGTAAATCTGTAAACGCTCAAGTGCACCACGCTTGTACTGTACTCCTCATGGAGCGCTCAGTTTAACCCTTTGGTGTCTCGAGGTAGTTCACTCTTAGGGGAAGACGTTTCATTTCAAATTATATTGCATTGCGTCGTTGACAGGTTGCTTTCAGATGCGGCTTGACTACACTTAGACGGAATACCCACTTAAAGTTGCCACCTGGATTTAGAGTTAGAGGTTTTCTACTGATGTGCTATTTGAAATCTATTTATGCAATAAGTATAATTTATTTTATCTATTTGCATAATGAATGGCAACGCTAAGCATTTGCGCATGCGCAGATGACCGCACAAATATGAATAGAGTCCAATCAAACTCTCGACATGAGGGCACATTGCGCTGTTCTTTGCTTTCAATTTTTTTTTCTGTTTTAATCAAACATTTGAAAAAGGGAAAAAATAAAAATCACGTGTAGCACAAACGAATAAAGAAAGAAAATAAACATAAAAGAAATTCTATCAATAAATGCAAAAAGAACCAAACAGGAAGAGGACGCTTTGAATTTCTGATTATAATTATGGTTGTTGGATTTGGGATTGCGACTGTTGTGGGGACACCGAACAAACAAACGTACCATCGACCGACAGACAGACAGACAGACAGACAGACAGACAGACAGACAGACGAAACGCACAAATGCCACACCAAACACATTAAACGCATGTAGACGTGCTGTGCTGCGCTGCGCTGTGCTGCACTCGGACGACCTGCAACATTTGTTGCATGCAATAGTATAACAACAAAAACAATAACAACACAGTGTTTAGTGCAGGGGCATCGCGAGTGGATGTGCCTCGGGTTTTCAATAGTCCTGCGTATGTTCGTTCCCCCAATTCTGAATTTTAATATTTTTTGCAGTTCGTTTATCTTCGAATTATTTGTTTTTCCTCGAACTGTATTTATTTACTCAAATTCATTGGAAAATTATGTTTTCCAGTACAAGTATTTCACGTTCAATTGCAGTTTTTATTTATTGTGTTTTTGTGGCCAACCCGAGGCGAGCGAGGCGTGGCGCAATATTGCCCGCTCACCCGGAAGTGTGGCAACATCATGTCGGCAGGTGATTTTCCACCGAAGCACGCTTAATTCATATGCATTTAATTTTAATAGGAATATTTTTTAATATTGTAGCATTGTTCTTTTAGTATTTATTGCATATGAAGACTTCCGCTGAAACACTTTTAATTATGTTTCGTTTTCGTGGTAATCATTTTGGGTGGCATAAAGTTGTTTTGCATATTAAAAGTGGCAAAATTTATTGTTTGTATTAATTATTATTTTGACATTTTTATAAAACTGATATTATTAAATTTTACTTAGGATACGGTAATTATAGGATGAATTAAAAAAATAAAGTCAGTAGAAAATGTTACTTCTCGAGTTGTAGAAATATTCATGCCAAATTTTAAGTCTGTTTTTATTTATATTTGTGACAACTCTTGACCATAGGAAAGTTAAAAATAAAAATAAAATAAAACGTAAGTGAATAAACTGCTAAAATGCGATTTGTTTGAGTTGCACCACTTTGCTAGTGAGTATGCGACATGATTGTTGTAAATACAACTCTTCATCATCTTTAGACTAACTCTTAGAAGTGTAATATTTAATCCTAAAAACAATTTAATTAACTACTTCCACAAATTTCCAATTATTACAAAGTAAAACTTTTTTACTTTTAAATATGTGGTGCAAGTATATAATAAAATTATTATATTGTATATCTACGATAAGAACATTGTCATTGAATTATGCTGAGTCCGTTCGACTTGATACCTACAACAACAAATCAGATATAAAGCTCCAGGTGTTTAATCTATAATGATACATCAAAAGAAAAGCCAATAGCACCGAAATATGTCTGTGTGAGAGTCAAAGAATTTCCCACACAAAAATCCCGAAGTCATATTTACGCTGATATTAAGTCTTTTGCATAAGGATTATATACAAATAACTGAGTCCTATTAGATATGCTAGACATGAAAGGAAAACAACATTTGCCTACACTTAGAAAAAAATACAAAAAGAAACAACAATTTGCTTCTAAATTTTTATACAGTGTTAAACAACTCGTTTAGCACAGATCATCGATTTCCTAAATTCTATAATTCTGCGAAATTAATATACAATAAATTTTTTTTGTTGCAATTTATGATTGGCAATCAAAAATTTTAGAACATTTTTTTTTGTGTGTATACACTAGAACAAAAATATTCATAAAGAAGGTAACACCACAAGTAAACCAAACACTCGACTTAAGACAACAACACCAATAGAACAACAACAACAATAAAAACCACTGATAAGACACCACAACAACAATTGATTACTGGACTCATTGAATATGCACGATCAGCGTGTGATGAAAACTTCGATCAAGTAACAACAAAAACACGAAGAGCCAAAACGACGATGCACACAGGTAAAAACACGACGCGACGCACCACATCCAAGACCAAACCACCAAACGATCACTGGAAATTTCTCCCTTTGCGAGTGTACGCGCAGAATTTTCCCTTTGTAACACAGAAAACAACAACACGACAACGAACCGCATTCGCATTCGGTACTCGTGAGTGGGTGCAATATGGTAACCATATTTACACATCGATCGCAGCGTATGTGAGAGAGCAGGAGAGAGCGCGCGTGCTGTTGTTCTTCTTTGGGATAATTGTTGTTGTTGTTAGTTGTTGCTCGTCGTTGCACTCGAACGCAGCAAACGCCGCACGATATTTCCATGTTGAGGAATTAAAGAACAACAACAAGAAGAAGAAGAAGAAGAACCAAAAAAAACACACACAAAAAACTTATTCGAAGCCAAGTAAATTGGAGAGGGGGAGATTGGATTCTGAACACTGAACACAAAACTCGAGTGTTGTTTGTTCTCGTTTGAAGTTTTAGAATTTATTCCGTTTCGGGATGTCAATGCAGAAGCACGCATAACGCACACGCACAAATAACAACAAAAACAAATACAAAAACTAAATCACGCACAACGTAACACAACAATTCTGTAAAGAAATACGTTAAATTTGAAAAAATAACAACAAAAAACCGACTAATTTAAACGGTCATTTTTGAATAAAAAGTTTTTAGTGAAGTGTATATATGTATGTATGTAACATTGTGGCTCTTAAATAAATAAAAAAACAAAGTTAAGTTTATGCGAAATAAACAAGCTGGTTATTGTTGTTGTTATTGACAGTGAAACTTTACAAACAACCGATGATGTTGCACAGTGCATGTGGCAATCAACAATGCAAGTAAACAGGCAATAACATTTCAAATCATTAAATTCGCATCCCCTTAGCACATTGGATTGGATTACATTTACACAAACATTCGACAAAGATAACAATTCGCCAAGATGTTTGTTACTGTGGATAATACAAACACCTTCTTCTCAGGTAATTGCAACAAGAATTTCCATTTTTGAAAGGCTTTTATTACAATTGCTAAACTGACAACTTTTCAAAAGGGTATATCAAAGCATGGTCAAGTATGGTCAAGCCTGATCGTATAACTCGTTATACTCATAAACGTCATGACAATGGTCGTTTTATTAGCAAAGGACATTATAATTTTGAGCTTACTCAAAGAGACAAGCGTTATCAGGACATAACCACTCTGAAGAACTATTCAACATCTCAATTTGGTCCTTCCTTGTCATAAGTTTTAGAGTTATAATGCGTTAATGTATTGGGTTTCATTAAGCACTGCTGGATTAAATAGGATCTAAAGTTCAGGAATCATTAAAATATAATTCTAACTATATATTGACTATGGACAATAAAATAAAAGATTATAAGGAAATCGAAGTTATCCGTCTCGAAACTTATTGTTTTTATAAAAATATATTGTATTAGCCCATTATCATCTAAGTAAAATCTTTAAACGCAATAGATACAAAAAATGTTAATTGAGTATTTTGATTTTAACAAGATTCTCAGCGTTGTCTTCGAATTATGTTTAGCTAAATTATTTTGAAATCTTCTGCTTGTATATTTTATAATTTCAGAAACATAAACTTTAACAAAATCATATTCGTAATTAATAAAATAAGATAAGACACCTTTGTAGAACAAAACCTCTGACAAAATAAGAAATTGTTTAAATCTTTTCAAATTTATTTCAGATAATCCGTACTACTTCTACAATGACAACAAATCGCCGCGAACGCCCGACTCGCAAACCTCCAGCAAAGGTTTCTCCATTTTCAAGCGACGCAACTCAAAGGGCAGCAGTCCACGAGTCATTATACCACCGGAACAAACGCGTCTAATCAATTCAGCGAATCTCGATTCAGCGGCAACAATTGCACTGGGAAGTCCACGCGGCAGCTTTGGATCTTCGCTCGGCGGTTTCTCACATGTAAGTTCCGTATAGCTTCTGCTATTCACATTAAATCATGGCATTGCCTTTCAAAATCACAACAATTCCAATTAATCTCCAAATCAACGACTTCCTATTTGCGGATTTGTGTTCTGTTTTTTTTTTTCTAATTTTGTTTTTACATTGGGCCGTCAACTCTCTTCTTGTTGCAGCAATCTTTTGAGCTGCAACCATTGATGTACCGTCAACGTTCATCGAACTCACATTCGGAAACGTTTCGCGAACGTTTGGGCTCCTACAATGAGTCCTCCAACAGCGGTGGCGGCATGATGCTCGAGCACGATGATGTCTTCAGCAATGCATCAACTGCAAGGTGAGTTCGGATCGGGTGTTAGTGGGAGCAGCGGCTCTCCATTTCGTGTTGTGTTAGAATTTTGTTGCAGGATGTTGTTGTTCATATGCAAATGTTGCAACAGATGATGTGTGTAGATGATGATGAATGCAGCTGTTGACATTTAAAATAAATTCGCTAATCGTGCGCGAAAATTTCTTCTTTTCTTTATCTTTTCGAAATGGATTTTGCAGCACGGGCCATCATCATCACACGCTGCCAAGCACCGGAATACGTCGTCATTCATTCGGAAATTGGCGTCAGACAAGCGAACGACACATGCAGCATAAGAACACTGGGTTGATTGCTCCGGACGAAGTCCCGAATATGATGGCACCACGACCGCCTGTAGTATCCCCAAACAAATATCGCGGCGTACACCGACGAAGAGGTGAGTTTTGACAAAATCTATATCCTATCTTAGTTAGTGCAGAAATATCTTTCAAACAATACAGAAATAAAACATCTTTGGACATCAGAAATAAAGTGTATATGTAATATATCCGTATGATAATATTTTAAATATTCAAAGACTGCCAACAATCTGCTTAAATATTCCAAATCCGTTTTGAATATTAAAACATAAATTGGTTGAATTGCGACAGTTGTGTGCATTAATTTGTCCATTCCGAAAGAAACTCTCAATTTCAAATGCAGTCCTCCGACTTTTATTCCACTACCGAAAGCGCATGTTCGCATTTTTACACTTCAAAAACTGTTTGGCGGCGGTAATCCTTTCACCAACTAACTTAAATCCCAGCGTTCTATTCTTTCAACCCAACCACCCCCCCCCCCCCTCTCCCTCCTCACAGACAATTACGACGCGCGTGAATGTTTTATAGAAATTTTATGCGAAAATAATTTAAACAATTGCAAATTTAATTTGAATGCAATTGTAGTCGCTTTTGCATATTAAGTCTAAAGTCTGTCCCATGGCAGCAGCAAAAGCAACAGCAGCAGCAGGCGCCATGGCGGACACATTTCTTTGGAGTATTTGTACAAGTGCAGAAATATTTATAGTACTCAGTCGTAGTGCTCGTATTTGGTATCGCAATGTATCTGTATGTGAAATGTGAGTGCTCGAGAGTAATGAGTATTGCAAAAGCGTTTAGTGTAATTTTCGTAAATAAAATGTTGTAAGTGACATTTGTTGGTTTTGTTTTGTTGTTTTTGTTGTGCCTTTGACATTGACAGCGAGAGGAAATGATTAATGACATTTGAAGTTGGCGCAGAATTGTTGATCAGTTGTGATAGGTTAGGGAGCGGCCTTCTGAATTTTTTGTTATTGATGTGCAATTTTGACGAGTAGGAAGCAGTTGTTGTTGTCTTCTGGATTTATCGATTTTATGCTCGGAATTATTAAAATGATTAACGTTAAAGCTTAAAAGTTAAGGTGCTTTAAATAAAAAAAACCATCAACTCCAATTTAAGACAAAATTGATATTTTGTATGAATAAGTTTTAACCAAGTTAAGGACAGTCGCCTCTTGATCTCTTAATGAAAGTTCTCCTAAAACGAATTATTATCGTTAATTAAAAAAAAAATAATTGCCATTGGAAAACATTTTATTTTTAGAGGAGCTGAAAAATATTTTTGAAATTATTTCCGAGTACGTATTCAGTTTTTTGTATATTTCTATGGATTTATCGGCTTTTAATTTAATGCTTCTCACTTGAGACTCTAGATTATATAAGATTACAAAACACAGTTCAGCAGAGGTTTTCCACCAGATGTCCAACGCAAATCTTATAAGAAAACGTCTGAATTGTCCAGCAGAACTTATTAGTTCAAGCTTTAAACTATCAAATTTAAATTTCAATGTCCATGATTTCATTTTCTAATCAAAATTGATTTTTTTTCTGCCAGTTTTGTTGTCAATTGACAGCCCTATTAAGCCAGAAATCACCAATGTTTCAATTGCAAAGCATTTTCCAAACTTTAGATTATATAATTAAGTTTCTTAGAAATGCAAACCAGAAGTGATTGAAAATTTACATAAATCACCACAAGAGCATTCAACGTGTCAAACAACTGTGTACGGTAACTGTTGTAAATTGGACGTTTGACCTAATATCACCTGGTTTCTGTCCAAAAAGAACCGAACGCAAAATGCTTTCAAAAGATAAACGTCTGGCAACGTTGGGCCACCGTGACAGCAATTCGAACTGAGTACAACATGAGGAAGTCATGTGTGTGTGTGTTTATTACCATACGAGTACGAGTACATTACTATCTGCTAGTAATGTAACGGAGAAATTGAAAGCGCTGGAACAAGTGTAAATTTTGCTATTTTTGGTTGCAGCTAAACAAACACAAAATGCCGCTCGTCGGAATTTTTAAGAAAAATATACAAAATTGGAAACGGTTCGCTGGAACCGTCAAAGGCGTCCGTCGGCTATTGCAATCATGAAGTAGAGTTCAAACTTTGATGCACACATTATTGACACGAGTTTGATGGAAGCGTTTTCTAAATGCCTTTTAAGTTCTTGAAGTTAATTTGTGGTTTCCCAATAATGTTTTGCTGTTGCTGTGTTTGGAATGCAAATACGAATTCAAATTGATTTGAATTTGACAATTTATATGCTCAACATCGAAATAAGAAGCCAAACGACTTATACGAAAAATAAAAATCAAATTTTACAAATATGGTAACTCTGTTGCCATTTAAGTGGCAACCGTCGAAAAAGAACGGCACGCGCCTTTTGCAATAATTTGTCGTACGTTGGGGTCGCTTGTTTGTACAATTTGACAATTTTGTGTTGGCTTCCGTGCGCCATTAACACGTATTGACAGAAAAAAGAACGACAACAAACCATTATGCAAAAAAAAAATAATAAAGTATTGTTTTTGTAATGCAATGATATGTTTTGCCATCACTGTCTTTGACTTGTTTGGCGCGTCATTCTCGTTTTACATTTGAATGTGCTTTGTGTCAATATGGCAATCGCTGGCGACCATATTGAATGGAGAAGACTAAACACGGCGGCAGCAGAAGCAGTGGCAGCAGAAGCAGTGGCAGCAGCAGCAGTAATAGCGTTTATTGAAAGCGGAAATGTACATTGAGCACACGCTTAAAACAAATGTCAATAATTATGATAAACAATAATAAATATGATTGGCAGCGTAGCAAGTTGCTGCCATATTTGTGAATGTGCTGATGGCTTTAGTGCTCGCAATCAATTTTGAACTTTATATGTTATGTTCGCTTTGGTAGTTTGTTATTTATTTGTGTTTATTTACCCTAAAACCAATATTTAATTTCAATAATTTTCAAATGTTTTGACATTGTTCATCCCAATGTTTGTCTGGCTTTTGTGTTTTGAATGTCATCATCAATTCATAGGATAGCATTTATCAGCGGATGGAATTTAATTGTGTTTGGGAAGGATTTTATTACACATTAGTTTTTATTCCGTTATGGGTTTGAGGAGCTTTAAATTGAAAACCGATAATCATCCGTAATGACAAGCATTACGAACATAAATTGACAAAAATATTGATAGCATAATATCGTATATTTAGATTTTTATAAATCCGCCACTGGACGCTCATATTCAGTGCTATAAAAATTTGAAAAATATATATATTAATAAAACAAGCAGATAACTTGATAAGACTTGAACTAAAATAGAAATACCTGCATAAATGCATAAACTATAAAAGGAATTCTAATTTTCCTAGCACAAATCAAAAAAAAAATTGTATAAATTCTTCAATTCTCTCCTTATCCAACTTTATCTTACCTTACCTTCTTACCGTACCTTTAATCAATTGCGGCAAGTCCTTAAGTCGCCAAATCGTGACGTACATAAACTCCACACATTACATAGCCTAGGCGGCTTTCGTAATCCACGGATCCTTTAAAGAACTTTTTAGTTTTTCAAACACGTTTCAAGTGTTGTTCTTTCTTAAGGCCCGAAGGCCTGCTAAAATGCATTTGATATAAAGAAATACAAAAAATTCGAATTAATTAAATATGCGAGACCTCAAAATTAACTACCAACGAACAAATAAATTGACAAACCTTTTTAAGACCGTTGATTATTTCGTTTGATTCTTTCGTTTTTGTAAATATTGCAACCCCCAAAAGTTATTTAATAAAAGTTCAACTCTTTGTTCGAATCGAAATTTAAATATTCTCCAAGACTGCTTGTGGTATCGAAAATGCTTCGGAGGTTATTTCGATCACGTTTCGTACGCAACGTTAAAGTGTTTCCTTTTTTATTCAGTTGTTTCTTTTTTTTCTTCTTGCTTTTTCGACGACTCCTCAACTTCTTGGCGACTTGCTGATCATAAACAATAAATGTCTTGTTGCCCTTGTCTACAGTTTCTTGCCACTTAAATCAAAATTGTAATTCAAAATTGTATTTTATTATTATTTTTTTGGTGTTGCATTTTATACAGAATTCAACATTTTTGCATATTATGACAGGCCAGACCAGCCATCATAAAGTAACAAAAATAATGTTCAGTATGGCAGAACACTGGCAGCACTTCATGGCCTATTAAAGCCACAACAACAGTTGTCGCCATTTTAATTGTTGCCGTTTCACCCGCACATTTCTAACTGTCAAATGGCCATTTTGAATTCATGCTTTAAGCCATAATATTTAACCATAAATTGTGCAGAATTTCTAATGCCAAACATCAAAACGCAAAACCCGCTATTGTCATTAATTAAGCCGCTTCCATTTTAAACGCCATTATTTAGCCATAACTTTTTAGTGTGATTGCATTTTCGAATTGTGATGGCTCCGCGAGCCTAATTTATAGGCGACGACCGGTGCTAGGGGATCTTTCCGAGCACGTACCGCAACGCTGAACGCTGCTTGTCGTTGACACTTTTTTTGTTCTTTTTTTTGTAGTTTGTTTCTGCTTTGTTTTTGTTTTATTCGTCGTTGGTTGTTCGTCGTTCCTTACGATCATCGATTCTTCATTTTATTATCGCTGTTGTTCGTTCGATTTGTTTCTTTTATTTGCTTACTTACTTATTTTCATTAACAACTTTTCTCAGTCATTTGTGTGTGCTGCGCTTTTTTGAAGTTGGCGTTTCGAACACTTTTTCGCGCAGATATCTCAAGGATAGTTCGGCGTTCAGTTGTGCCGCTTAAGAAGCGCGTAACGTCGGTTCAAGCTTTTGCATATAGAATGGCATAGAAATATTTTCTCTTTATGTGGATATGTGAAATATTTGATTTTATTGTGCAGTGTTAAAAGTTTTGAATTTTCCTAATGGAATTGTGCAAACATTAAAAATTTGCATTGAAATTATAAAGTTTTGTAATCTGAGCATTGCCTTGCGCATTGAATTGATTTGCAAAAATGGAGAACATTGAACTTGAAACTTTTTGTTGCGGTGAGTTTCGAAAAAGTTTTATACGATTTCGTTAAAAATATTTTAAATAATGAATACTTAAGAGTTAATATTATTTTATGAAAAATTTACTTTAACGATATTTTTAAAAAATATAAATTTTTTTATAGTTTTATCTTTAGACTTTGATTTGATGAATTATTTCAGTCGGTTTCTGAAACACTTTACCATCAAATGACTTTCTCTTGCAACAACTAAATCACATGATTGCCGCATTAAACTCTCGATCGCAGTTGCTGATTCCACATAGAGACATTTCCAAGGTGCAACTTGACATTAGTCCTCAAGTGGTACTTATGTCACCAACTCGTTCGTTTACAGCTCACGTGTACGAGGCGAATGTATACTCATCTATTTCGACGCGCGGTACTCCTTCACATCTTTGACGGACGGCTAAGTTCTAAGAGCGTTTCCAATTGAGGCATAAATACCGCAGCCAAAGCAATTGAAATTGCATTCAAGTGTGTTTTTTTGTTTTTTTGTTAACGTGCGATTACCTTTAAGTAGTACTGCTGCTTCTCTCCGCTGCACTTGGTGGGCTTTGCATCCAACAGAAGCCAACGTATAAAAGTGTTCCACTTAAAAATGCTCCACACGAATACACGAATTCAGTCGCTCAAGTTGACGGCGACATTCTTTTTTACAATGGGTCACATGTTTCTCAAATTCAAATTCAAATATTGCGCGCTTTAATTTGAACAATAATTTTGATTTGATTTTAAAGTGGTTTACTAACGTGCGCATTAGTGCTGCACGATATGAGTATGTGTGTGAGTGTGACTGCTTTAGTTACTACTACACAAATGCGTCCAATTTATGAATACGAGAAATTCTTTTGTTGGGGTTTTGGCTTTTGTAATTCCATCGCATTCTGAAGGATTGAATCTGTGAAATACAAAAATTGATATACGAATTAAAATTTCTAAAAACCAATATCATATTTTTTTCTAATACTATATCGTATTTTCAAATATTGTCATTTATTTATAGGATAGTTTATTAATTTCCGTTTAATTTAAATTTTCCTCATCATTGATTTACTTCCTGTTACGTGCGCTCAATCACAGATTTGACGACTTTTATAACTTTGATCTCCAAAAATTCAACAATAATGAAATTTTCAAACCTTTCCGCTTAAACTGAAATCAATTTCCGTTTTTTTATTAAATAAAAAAAAAACTGAACAGACTTGAAATACAAAAGCAACACGTGTTTAAACTCCAATTCGTCAGTTTCGAAAATAACTCACTGAACCCTTTCGGTGATGTCGACTAATGTTATCAGATTAAATTTCCTATGAACGCGTGTAATTTAAAAGTCTAGACATGAGCTCAGTTCTTCTTTCTTTTTTTAATTACAAAAAAACATCAGAATCCTTAAAGAAGGGCGATGTAACAGAAGAAAAATACAACAGTGCAATAAAACTCCCCCACGAATTGTTTTCACTTGATTTCTGATATTTTAGACAGACAGCAGATGCGCATTCTAAGATCCCCAGAACAAGCGCGTGCCTCGCTACCACAAAAATGAAATAACAAAACATTTCCAAACTCAAAAACAGTTTTCCAAAAAACTAAACAATTGCTTTAAACAGTTTTTTAAACAAAGTAGGTACTGGCAGGCACTTTCGAAAAGTATCTAAAAACAAATATGATTGAAAGGACGCCAATGTTACTGCACATAAAAAAGGGGAAAAAGCCGCGACGCGTTATTAAACGCGGTTTTATGAGCTCCCTCCGCCGTCCGCACTTGCTATGCGCATAACGATACGCACGCGTATGCATTGCATATGTATGTATTATAATAACAAAACTTGAGGAATAGGATATCTGCTTTTGCACATGAAAATTTAATATTTTACTTTTGCTATTATTTGTTTTTGTGATGGTTGTTGTAGCATAAATTCATAAATTGTAGGTACCCAATCAAAATACAAAAACAATGAGTACGCGCGTCGCGTGGTTGTGCGTATTTGTGCATAAGTAATGCACGCACCGGAAATTGTTCATATCCACACACACAAAAAAAAACAACAATAACAATAACGGCCACCACTACAACAAACTCTTCGGTAGTGGTTCTGGTGGTACGATGGACGCCAGATGAGGCAGGAAGCCCGTGCAACGCACTTTGCCAATGTTTTTATATTTTTGAATTTTTCAACATTCTCATTTTAGTTTTTTTATGTTTGGCTTCAGTTAAATTTCGTACTCGTTTATAACGGAAATGCTGAATTTTAGATGATTTTTTGTTAAACTGTATGAAGAGTTAGGAAATTTATGGTTACAAGAAAAGTTATGCCAAGGATATAAATGTAAACAATTGTTTTTAAAAATTATATTCTACAACTTGTACTATAACTACTTAAAAAATGTCATAACATAGAGTTCGCCTTGTGACCTCTTACAATGAATTTTAGTTTTCTTAAAAAATTAAACAACCTCAAAGAGTTTTAAAGAAACGTTAAATGCATCTAAAAAATACATTTGTTACTTTGTATTGTTTTCAGACACTTTCTACAGAATACATGTAATTTATTGCTCGTCAGTCCATTAATGCTAGCAGTCGAGAACCTTCAATGGCAAGCATATGTTGTTCTTATGCTAAACCTCTTGATCCTTATTAGATTTCAAATAGGCCACATGCCGCGCAACTTCACTTAAATTGAAGTCCTGTCAAATAACTTCACAAAGAAGATATATATATATATAAATACGATATATCTCATGTACTTGAACCAAATCTTTTCGAACTCTTCAAGAAATATTAAACGAATTAAATTTTGACTTGTCTTGCTGTTTCGATTTTTCTGCTTACCAATTCCAGGACAAAGATCTTTGAAATTGAACTTGATAGTTTGCTTGAGTCACACAGCAAACACGCAATTTTCTGACACAGCCACGCTGCCAAATATGCGTGAAAAACTCCATTCGAATAAAAAGAAAATTCAGCACGTGCGATACAAGTTGTTTCCGGTATGTTGTGCACTCTGACGACTAGGTAACTACATCTTGGACCAACAATAGCAGCTGCTGCTAATAGCCACTTTCAACAGTTTTGTGGTTGCTTTCAAGTAGAAAAAAGAATGCTTGAAAGACGCTTTTATTTGCGTGAAAAGCAAATGAAAATAAGTCTGCCACTTGCCACTTGCCACAAGTGCACAATTTCCGTTCCGTACAACTGCTAAAAAAGAAGCAAAAAACTATATTCAAAAAAATAAAAAATAATAGCAACTTCCGCACACATGCAAAGCAAAAGAATTTCATCTACAAAACCAACAAAGTGCGACCGAATTTTCAACACTTTCGCTTTTCGCTTTTCGTTTTTTTTTTTTTTTTAAAAACGAAAATTATTTGTTGAACAATTTTTTAATTAAGCATTGAGGAATTTATGCACCTCAACGCAGCAGCAGCAGTTCCAAATGCTTCCATGACAATGTAGCAGCCCCAGTCAGACAGGGTGCGGCGTGAATTTATGTGGACATTTATTAGCAGCAGCGCGCATCGACGGCGTCCATCAACTTGAGTGCTTTTGCTTTTGATTTTGCTCTTAGGCGGGAGCGTGTTTTGTGGAAAACTTGAACAAATTTGGGCACATTTTCGTAGAACAGTTCGTGTTGCAGTCGATACTTTATGTTTGGGTGGCGGTGGTGGTGGTATGTTGCCGCAACAACAACAACAAACGCAACAACAACTCGAACAACAACAAGATGATGATCAAATGTCACACGGGAAATTTATAATACCACATCCGTAGCAAAATTTATGTTCAGCAAAAAGAAATTAAATCAAATCAAGATTGAGCATTTGACACAGTTGTCAGTTGTCGTCTTGCAGCCAACAAAATTTAAACAAAACAACAACAACAAAAATATAAGACAAACAAGTTCGAGAACAGTGTTGCCCATCATTTCCGCGCATTAATCACGGCCGTGTTATGATGGAAGAAAAGCGCGGAAATATCACACGAAATGTCAGCAGTCTTTTATCTAACATGCTGAAGAGGAAGTTTTGCTGCAACTTGCGCGCTCGATTCAAAGTAGCTCATACACACATACACACTCATATGTATTTTTTTGTCATTTTTATTATGTGAGTTTTGAAAGATTTTTAAATAGTTTTGGAGATCTCCGCTTGTTGAAATGTGAAATTTGTATGACTGCGTGAGGCGTTCGAGCGTTGCGTTGCGTTTGTATGAGTAATTGCCGCTTCCTGTTGCAGTTTTGTTTTTTCGTTGATAAAAAGGAAAACTCAAACTTTTTTGGGGTTAATTTAGAAATATTTACGTTGGTTTTTATGTTTATTAGCGGGCGTGGTAAATGTGTGGGACTTATGAGCGCTCTTATGGAGATTTTTGTTAGTCGATGCTTTGTGGGCATTCGTGTGACATTTTTAGTTATGTTTGGTTTTGTTTTGTTTTATTGAAGCCGAAATTTTCGTTTTAAAAATTATAACTTTTTGTATGTAAATAGAGAATTTATTTTTGTATTATTTAAAAATTAAAAATGTTGCTCACTTGTTCTAATTTAGTTAAACCTTGACATAAAATACAAAGTATTGAAAAAAAAAACAATTAATTTTTTAAAAGCATTCCCAAATGCAATTAAATTGTAAATTGTAATGATATTTTATGTCACTTTTAAACTGTCACCAAACGCTTGCAGCCTCAAGAAACTTAACACCTGCTGCACAATTACTCACAGTCTGCACTGGGCCTGCCTGCTTAGGTAATCCTAAAAAATCAAATTCAGCACGCGCCTTTAAAAAAAAAAACCTACTTTAAAATTAAGAAATTTTCAATAAGGAAAGCACCACCTACACACCCAACAACAACAATAACAACTTTGTTTATTTTACAACAAAATCAAAGCCCTTTCCCATCTTATGTATGTATATATGTACGTACGCCCCTCAACAAACTAAATACTCGTACACACAATTGTTCAACAACTTCAACGACAACAAAAACAAAAACAGTTACAACAAAAAACAAAACAAACAAAAACAACACAGCACAATACATTAATGTCAAAAACGTCAGAAACAATGACATCGCGTAACCCTTCGATATAATGGACCTCCCTGTTGTTAAAAATGCATTAAAATGCGTTTAGTCTAACCGCGAAAGAGCGCTACCTCCGCTGGTCCCCCCCCCCACTCTACAACTCGGGCACGCCTATTGCGTACATCAGAGTATTATTTGAAAATCATTTGAGATTGACAGTTTGTTTAATACAATTTGATATTTTATGATGGCGATCATATGTGCTGCACGCGCACTGTCGTTTAACATGATCGGTGCACGATTTCCTTATTGGAAATCGTTGATTGTTGCTTGTTATTGCGGCTGGGCGTGCACAAAATTCAAAAGAGCAAATTTTTACTTTAAATTAAGTCAAATTTAATTAAATTCAATAGATGACTGCCAGGATCCGAAGTGAATTTTGCAAACTTTACTTTTGTAAAAGACTTGTTCAACTTCATTTATTTATATTCTTCAAGAAGCATTCATTCTTGACCAAAGTAGTATTGTAGAAAATACCATAAATCAACAGGAAACAGCTTGTTTACGCGTTATGCTATTGTAATAATCATCGCTATCATCATCATCAGCATCAGCATCATATTTTCTTGCTCTAACATATTGTGATGATCATGTTGATCGTCATTATCATTCTCATCATAAATAGCCTCGCAAGTATTTTTATATACTCCTACAACTAGCAGACCATAGTTTATGAACTGCAACACAGTCGAGACTCCTCCAGCATGTGCGTGTCTGCCAACGACCACGAGAATCACGGCGTTTATACTACCAGACAAACAGACAGACAAGTAGACAGACGTACGGACAAACAGCAACACCGACAAATTCTCCAACGTTTGTTTTAAAGAATTTGTTGTGCAGATGTGCTTCTTTCTTCCTTAAGCGTTTGGAAGCTCGTTCAAGAAATTTATGTTTTGCTCCCGTTTTCTTACGTAGAATAAAATTGTTTTTTTTTTGTTGTTTTTGTTGTTTTGTTTTATAAAACGTTTTTAAAAGCATGCCGCGTGAAAATGCCTGGAATTAGGCAAATGTTTATGTAGAAAATATATATTTCGTTGGTTTTTTTTTCGTTTGTTTCTTCGGAATGGAATTCTCGGAGTTGTTTATGTACATTTTAGCCAGAGATTATATTATTAATGCGATATTTTGTATAAATGATATATGCGATTTCTGAAAACAAAGCCTTCATTAATGAAATTCTTTGAAGAATTCATAAAAAATGAAAAAATATGGCATAGTAGATATAGTTTATACTTTTCAAGATATTGATGCATGCTGCAACCAAGGCGCAACAACAAAATCCGATTTTCTTTATAACCAAATCAGAAAACATAAATTTAATTGTTTCTATCATAGATATTCCACATAAATAAACACTTCATTGTCTACATCATAATTAAGTTTATTTTTTATTGAACATTATCGGAATTATGCTGGTCTATTCATCGCTCAACGGTTTATAATTCTCATTCGGTTTATGCTTCATGTCACAAATAATATCCATGCGATCGTTGTCCAACTGTCCAACTAGCTGACGACAGTAATAATCGTTCCGAGAGAGAGTCGAGTGTAAAACAACAACAATTACCATTTAACTGCCATTAAAACCGTTTTACTTAGTTCAACTTGTGGGCGGAAACGCGTTATTTCGTCTAACGCATTTTTAACTGGGGTAGATTATTATTATTCTTATGATTATTTATTTAGCACTGTCCATGCTCGTAGTCGTACTCGAATGTTCCAACATGCTGCATGCGATGTGCCAAACCTCGTCGAGGTTTTTTTTTCATGTGAAGCGTCGTGAAACAATTTAAATCATTTATGATTTATGCATATGGAAATTATTCAAACACTTTGTCGTTGTTTGCTCTACTGTACATAAGTACATACATATATGTACGTACGAGTATGTACATATGTGTAAATGTATACATGTGTGAATGTGTTCATCATTTTTTAATGGCGTTAAATGATTAGATGAGTCGCGTTAAGCTGAGCTGTGTGATAAAAAGTTTAGCCGCAAACATAAATCTGTGTTAGGCATCATATTTCAGATGATATCGTTTACAACTTTTTTTTTAGGTCAAATTATTTGCAAATGCGAATTATGGTAGATATATTATTCGGTTTATTTTTGTTTCTTGTATCTGACGTTGGTCACATTTTTCAGTTTTGTTGTATTTGTTTAACTACAAACACGCTTTAAAGTATAACCGAATTAAATTCACAGATATCAGCAATTAAAGCTGAAGAAGTTTTATTATATAGGCAATATATGTCATATTGGAATTTAAGCTTTTCGGCCTTATAACAACCTTGACATATTGTCCAATTTGATTGGATACATTTTGACGATTTGTTTTTTCACTTGTCATTCAAATAAAACCGTTTAATATAAAAGAAAACAATCTCTACACATCGGTATCTTTCGTCCCTTGTACTTGTCGTGCATTTAATTAAGTTACAGTTTTGACATTATTAAGCAATTATTGCAGTTTGTCATACACTGCTTAAGATTTTTTTTTCTTTTTTGGGTTAATTTGTTGTGGTCGCTTTGGTGTAGTTTATATGCACGATTTTTATTTTTTTTTGTGAATAAAATCTTAATCCCGCATTTCTGTTGATTTATGTTATGTGCCCTGACAATGGCATCAATTCAAATTGACCCATGCTCTGCGCGAGGTTTCTTGCCTTAAGTAGGATATGATGAGTTGTGATTCGCTGCACTGCTCTGCTTTCGGTTAAAGTAAAATTGAGACAAAGCTGAATTTAATTCATCGCGGTTATCTTTAAGCGGACAACTCTTGGTTCGTCTGATTGTCACTGATTTTTCATGGTAAAGTTATCTTTTTTGTTTATCAAAGAATTAAATTATACAAAATTAATAAATCGTCTGCCTTCATTACAGTTGGTCAGAACTGAAAAATCTTAAACGCTTGTGATTAGATACTCTTAATACATATTTTGACTGTTTTCACGTTTTAAACGTGCTAAAATACAAACAATGTAAATTTTTTTTAAACTTTTCGGTCATTAAAAGCACCTTTAAACGCTTGTTAAACCAACGATAACCAACTTCAGAACTGTTTTGTAAAAGTGAAATTCTTTCCTTAGAAGTACTTTTGAACCTATTTTTTAACCTGAACTAATTTAGTCCTTGTGAAATTATAAGTCTGCAACTTCTGAAATAACTCATGTCAGTTTTTTATTAATAAGAACATAAGCGTTGCATTAAACGGTTTAAAAAAATTAACAACGAATGTTTACGCTATTTCATACTTTCCAAGTTGCCGCTCATATCTCATCCAACTAAGGATTTAATTAATTAATTAAGCAAAAGAATGTCTAAGCTAGACAAACATCAGTTCAAAATTGAGTTCAGTTTGGAAACGCTGCGAAATTGCGTCTCTAGCTTCAGTTGTAGTTTCATTGTCAAACTGACAATTAGTCAACGGATACTCGCTTAAAAATTTCTTAAAGGCGAAAATGACGGAAAACCGCAGGAAAGCGTCTCGAACTTGCAATATTTTTTGTGTGTTTGCAAAGAAGCCCACCAACGAAATCTACGAATACGTCGAAATGCCCGAAATTCCAATTTCTGGTGAGCTATAAAAATCAAATCGATCACGATCACTCTCGAGGTAGTCAGTCAGTCAGTCAGTGTTTTGTTGTTGTGGTTGTTTTTCTTAGACAGTCTTTTGTTGTTGCATTTTTGTATATATTTTGTAAAGTTCCTTGAACTTTTGAATTTTAGCGCAAATACTTTAAATTGTTTTAAATTAGCGTAGAGCAATTTTTGTAAATTGGCACATACACAAGAATCACAAAAAAAAAACAACAACATTAAAAAAAAAAAGTTAAACAATAAAGTGCAAAATTTTCGCGCTGATTTGCGAACAAGCTCACGCGAAACTTACGAAATTTAAGTGAACTTTATTTTAAGTTTTCCTTCTTGTTTTTTCGTTTTTTTTTTGGGAATTTCGCGCATCTGCATTAAATCGGCTACACTGTAATTTGATGACCGCTGCACAAAAGCCAACACAGACACACACACACAAAAAAGAAAGAAATCGGTTTAAAGATTTCAAAACGCAAACATTTGCTTAAACAAAGGGGCGCTCTTTGCTCGCAGTTTTTTTTATTTTAGTCAATCTTAACACTTCGCAGATGTTTCTTCATTCCTTCGAACGTTCGAACGTTTGGCTGCAATTTATTTTTACAGATTAAAAGCGCATTTGCGCGCAATCGTCTTTAGCGTCTCGAGCAAATGCTGCTTGGGCGCGTACTTTATTTCAGTCCTTTTGGGTCGTATGTATTGAGAGATTTAAATTTTTTTACTTCTTCTATAAATGTGGAATATTCTTCAAATGTCACAAATGTGTAATCGATTGTGCCACATCTCGTTTGTAATTGGAATGTTAATAATTTATTTATGAATTTGTAAATAATAAACTGCAAAATAAAAGAAAAGTTGTTCACAAAATGTTGTTTGTTCTTTTTAACAAAATCACGATTTTTGAATTTTAAAATGGTAACTTAAATCGGTTTTAATAAAACAGGACAACAGTAGAAATTTATTATATAAAAACTGTCATAAGTATGTGTTCTACTAATCCTATTTCAGCCATGTACCAGACTGTATTTAAATTTAAAAAATCAACTTAAGTTTAACCCTTTAAAGTCGGTTGTACCAGATCAAATCCAGAAAAATGGCTGACCTTCGAGGATGGTCTTTAGGATTAAGAGACTACAAACAGATAGTTCAGTTATCATATGTTAAAGGATTATGTGAGCCGGCGGTAAAAGGTTAAACTAAATTATATTTAAAATAAAGAAAAAAACTTGTTTTTCTGAATTAAAATCTTTAAAAAATAATTTTTGAAAACAATATTTTCAATTTTGATTACTTCCGAAAATGTGCCTCCTGAAATTCTGCACAGCCCTGATTGGCTCTTGCTAGCAATCCTTTGGCAACTCGCAAACTTTTATAATTAATGTTCGCTGCAAAGACAGAAAGAAACTTTTTAAAAATCATTACTCAAAATATCTGAAACTTATTTTTCGACTTAATTATGTTGTCATCTGGTTTTGTATAACTTTGCTGCTTTAAGAAGTTACCAAACAAATAAAACGAACAAAAAAAGTTTGAGAACATAAACGAAAGGAAACAAAAAAAAATTACAGTGCACGCGATTTAAATGACGCCGCTGAGGGGGAAGCGCAAAAAATCTGCATCTGGCATCAAGTTGGCAGACATGTCATGCCATGGCAGCCTGTAGTGCCTACCGAAGACCAAAAACTCAAACAACAAAAAAAGCAAACACTCATAATGAGCGCTACAAAAATGGGATTTTGTCGCTATTTTTGCATCTTTTCCTTTGGTTGAAAACATGATTTGCTTTTTGTTTTTGTTTGGGTTTTTTATTTATAATTTTATAATGAGCAAGGAAGGAAGACACTTTCGCTGCGCTTCTGCCTTTCGTGTTGGGGGCTGTCGCGGTTGATGCCGCCGCTGCTGACTGTTGTTTGGTCGTTGGTGGGTGTCAAAAAGTTCAGCAACAGCCGCCAAATGCCGCAGTGAACAGTGATTTTGCGCTTGGCCAAGAGATAACATCGTCGTCGTCGTCGCAGTTTGTCGCAGTTTGTCGCAGTATTCTTAAATCGCTTTCCGACTTCTGTATTCGCGCCCAAATAGAATTTCGAAATTTCGTTCTTTAGAAATTTTAAGTGTTGCTAAGTTTTCCGTTTTTTTGTTTAAATATATATTTTGTTGTTGTTGTGCATATAAACAAACAATACTAAATTGTGTTGTCACGCTTGTTGTTATTTTTGTTGCTTCTTAATGTTTGTTTAAGATTTATTTAAATGCGTGAAACGTGACTGAATTTATGTGTGCGTTAGTGTATTCGGAAGGATTTGAATGTTGTTATGGTTTGGCGCTTAAATCGAAATTTATTAATGTTTTCATTTGAATAAAAGTGTTGCCGAAAACGTTGTCGTAAAAAATAAATGCTTGAAATTTTAAATGGATTACGCGTTATTTGTAAATGGGTGCAAGTAAATGAAGCAACTTCATTTAGAATGGCTCCGATAAAAGGTAAAATCTAAATACTAAAGTTTCTATAAACTTATTTAAAGACTTCTTAGTACAATTTTTAACCAAAGTAAATAATGTTTAAAAAATTTACATAAGTTACAAATTAAAGAAACTCGAAGCAAACACTTTTGATGTAGTCGTTGGCTTTAGCTATCGTAAGATTTTGTTTACAATATTAACAGTGCCAAGGGATAATTTATAATTCTCAACACATGTGCAACATATACTTAGTATATACTCGAAGTATCTGGAAACCTTTTCAAAAATGTATAAACTTATTTTCAAAAGTCCTTGAAACACTGCAAGCACACAAAACGGATTCAACACTGAAATATATATTTTAAATTTACACAATTTAATTGCAAAACACTTAAAGAACTCCCTTAATGCACTTGAGTATTCGTATTCGTTCCAAAAGAAACAACCGAGCAACAGTTAAAAGTAAAAATAGCACCAGCAAGCGCAAAAGCAACAACAAAAACCAATTGCAATATAACAAAACAAAAGCAACACAACACAACACCCTCATCATAATTTAATAAAAAATCACAAATCCAAAGTGATAGTCTTTGGGGACAGCCCTGCAAACCACGACGCAGAGGCAGACACGTCTCACGAGTGACGACTACTGCGACAACAACGACAATGTCGACGACTATGACGACTACGACGACGCTAAGGCAGGGCAGTGCAGGACAGGACAGGGTAGGGTAAGGCAGCGCCACATCTCAAAAGATGGCATCAGTCAAGTTAGCGCGCGCTTGTGTAAACACTGCGACGACATATTATAGCGCCAACATTTTTATGATACCTACTCACACTCCTTCTACGCGTATACTTGATCAGTTGTGCTTGCTTGCTTCTTTAGTTAATATTAGATGATGATGATGATGCTATTTATATGGGAATACAAATATTTTTATATACTCGTATTTTGTCACCATAACATAATCATTATTAGCACTGTGATATTTATTTAAATAAACAAAATGTACCACTGTGGTAGATTCTGCAAATTCTTCGTGCTACGGACAGTAATATGCAAAAAGACCGCGGATGGGGAATGGTAGCGAATTCCTAAAAGGCGCTGTCCGGTCTGCCGAATTGGTCAGTTTTTAGTAATTGTTCAAAAAAGTATAAGTCAGTGCAGCCGATTCAAATTCTTATTAAAATGGAGAAAATGTCAAATTTAATTTTTTAGAAAAAATTGATTTTAATGTGTGTGTGATTTGCAGCATTTGGTTATGATAAATGAGCCTGACAGGATGTTAATTTGTTATTTGTTAAAATTTTTTTCGATTACTACACTAAATAAAAATCGTTTATACTGAAATTAGTTTACTTACCCATGTGGCCACTTCCTTTCTAGGCGCGTTGAAATCAATTTTAAATCCTAAGTACTAGCAGATTCCTTAGAATCTGGTCCTGGTGTTTACAATGCAAAGTTTCGTGCAAAACACTTTACACCGGAGTACCTTCAGTACAGTTCGTGGATTCACAATTGGTAACGCAAACCAGAGCATAATTCTTGCATGAATTCTTTCTTTCGAATGCGATTAAAACTCATTAAAGCTATCGAAGATTTCAGAAACTATTTTTGCTAAAACCAATTCAAACTTGTATTCAAAATATTTCAAAACTTTAGAGAATTTTCTTTCTTCAAATGTTTATTTGACCGAGATGTGGCGTTATATCAAAATAAATGAAGACCAAAGAAAAGAAATATTTCAAAAGACCATTTCGCAAACGGTTTTTCAAAAGAAAACAATTGCTCGATCAAAGCCTCGTTGTGCTTGTGTTTGTGTTTACATCAAAATCCAACGAATTCACAACAACAACAACAAAAACAACTGCGAAAACATTACTTCCGTCACAACATGTCACTTTGACAGTCGATGTATGTATGTATGTATGTATGTATGTATGTATGTATGTATGTATGTATGTATGTATGTATGTATGTATGTATGTATGTATGTATGTATGTATGTATGTATGTATGTATGTATGTATGTATGTTATTTCTGCGCTCGTTCTATTTATCCTGACGTTGCAGCAGAGCGGCTAATCTTAGAATGTTACATTTTTTATGCAACTGCATAAACTGTCAACTGTCAGCAAAATGTCGTGTGACATATTTGCCGTCACATACCATTATTTTGTTCACTCATTTGCCAGCGAACAAACACAGTCCATCCATCCACAAACACACTCACACACATACACATACACACACACATAAATGCATGCAATAAATCGCCACAAAGTCAAATCCTAAGTAAATACTATAAATTATCACTTTTGTGTTTGGCATGCCGGGGGGCTTATCAGCAAAGCAAAAGAATTTCGAATTTTCGAAATTTCGAATACAATACACAAATGTTTCGAATACATGGAAGTGCACCTTTAACGATCGCTCACTAATTGACTTTTGTTCATGTGCGCTTTCTTTTATTTTCCAGATAACTGTGGAACCATCAACAACTCAGCGGCATCGGCGATTACAGGTTCATACAACATGGATGATATTTTGATTATAACGGCCAAGCATAGCGAACGCGCCATTTTGCGCGCCAATTTTTTGAAAAATCATTTCGATAAGATCACCAAACAGCGTGGACGCAAGCCATTCAAGTAAGTGTTGACTGAAAATTGCATAAAGTTCAATGAAATTATTAATAGACTTTGTTGTCGAACAGTTTTCTTCATATCAAAATTGAGGACGGACCTTTTAGCGAGGAAATTGCCCACAAATACCAAAATACTGCGCTGCAAATTGTCATTTTGTGTCCGGCGCTGCTGGCGCTTTCGCACTCCTTTCTGATGTCACAATTGTCGGCGATTATACGTGTGGAAAAAGTTTTAGGCATTCTACTGGATGTCAGTGAGGAACGGGTTAAGGAGATACAAAAATCTGGTTAGTTTCATTCTTCTTTTGATAAACTTTCTAAAAGTTAAAAAAAAATGTCACAAAAAATCCCTAGACCGGTAAAGAAATTCTTATTAATATCTTTGGTTTTATTTTTAGCGCTTCCCAGTTACTACAAATGGCGACGCTGTGTCATACGCGATAATGATCAGGCGCAAATCAGCAACATACTCGGCATTGCCACTGACATACTAGGACGTGCTTTGTGTCAGCGACCACCTTGTCACGATACCAGCAACAGTATTTCCCGAAGTTTTTCCAGCTGCTCCGAGGGTTTTACTATTCTGCCGAAGAAAGTCAAGTTGGGACAGAATAAAGTGGTCGCCATGTTGGCTGAGCCATTGGAGAAGGACGATGTTCTAAAAATTGTTGTTGAGAAATCTGGAGAACTGATTGAAATACGCAACTTTAAGTGTCGCAATCCCTTTACCGTGCAATTCTCAATACCAGGTGTGTAAAACTTTATAACATATTTTAATTCCGAAATCTATTTTAATAATTTTACTCTCTCACATGTTTTAGAATCCTGCATGGAGATCTCTACCATGATTGAGATACGCATGGACAAAAATGAGAAGAGCCTGGGTGCACGTCCGATTAAATGCGAGAGTCGCCTACGCGAGTTAGAACAGTTGCTGCGCACTGAAGACTCTCCCATTGAGTTTATGTGCCATTCGCTGGGCATTGGACCAACCGAACGTGATGCTTTGGACCTGCATCTATTGCAGTGCTTCCAAAAGAATATGCCGCCCAACTTTCATCTGCTCAATGGACCGTACGAAAAACAACAACAATTCCTTACCATACGCGAATCAAGTCCCGAAGAGTATCCCACTTTGTTGCATTTCGCCGCACGTTGGGGTCTCAATCGACTTTGTATACAGCTAATGGAGTGTCCGGGCGGCGATACGGCATGCGGCATACGTAATTGTGTTGGTAAGACCCCTGCGGAACTGGCTGAACAGGAAGGTCATCACAAGCTTGCGCAGAACATTGTCAGCTTCTCAGAGTTTCATGAGCTGACAACAATGTATCACTACTTCAAGGGTGTCAGCAGCACAGGTGTAAATAATCAAAATAATACCGCTATGGCGAATGGCAAAGCCACGGGTGGTGGTAAAATTGTTATCGAAGCAGTAAAATCGAATCCAACATCACCGAAAACCAAACAACCCAAACCGCATAAAACTCATCAACACGAGCTTCAGAAACAAGAACAAGTATCCGCCGAGTATATGGAAATGTCAAGTGGTTCGGAGCGTGAGAATACACCCGAAGCGAAGCCGAAACTGGCGGAAACAATGGCGGTCTCCAATCTCAACTACATAAGCGTCGAAACAGAAGATGAGAACTTGCAAGGGTCTTCCGCAGATGTCTGCAAGAACTTCGATTCGAACAAAGTGGTAACCAGTTCCGAAGTAACAACGAATGAGTTGCGCATTAGTGAGCCACCCTACTATCAATCGAAGGAAAAGAACAAATCAGTTGATGTCACCGATTCACCCTACCAAACCGACAAATTCAGTCAAGAGTGTTCGCAATTGCTCGAAAACTGCACCAACACAACATCGGGCAATGACTACGTACTGCAGCCATCTAATGTGCCCGTTGTCGTACCATTATCACCGGCACCAACCGAAGCTGATGATGGGAACTACCTCTTTCAGCCATCGAATCGTCCCGTCGAAGAGGAACTGCTGCCACAATCGCGCAACAGTCTTAACCGTTCGATGGGCTCAACATCACGACTCGGACACAATCCTACATATGGCACACTGAAACGCACTGCTTCCGATGCTTCAAGCACAACTCGCGCTAATGCTGATGATGAACTCGCCGAAATAATGCACGACTTCAAGAATAACGTACTCTCAATACGCGATGTCGAAATTCTAGTCGAAAAATGGAAACATCGCAACGATGTGCAACAGAGTTTCCGCGAGAAACAGGAGCAGATCGATCAGCTGCGCAAGGAATACGAACGCATACAGGATCAGGTCAAATCACAACTAAAGCGTGAGACGCCTTTTGAAAAAATCAAAAAACTATTTTCGCGGCACAAGTCCACGCCGCATCTGGCGGATAGCGTTCTCGACGAGACGAAGTCCTCAATAACGACTAGCTCCAGTTTCAAGTCCTCACAACGTCCGATCAGCTCATTGAGTCTGCAAAGTGTCTCGTCGTCGTCATCCTCGGGCCGTCTAAGTACGGGCAGCAATTGCAGCGGCACCTCACTCGGTGATTCTGGCACTCATTCTGATCATGAAGAGCGCACAGGCGGACGTTTCGGTTGTCGTCTTGGTTCACCAGGTTCGCTAATGGATAATTATCTTGTACCACCACCACCGCGTCCAGTTTTCACTCCGAATTCAACGCCTGGCGCTGATGAACGCCATCATATCGTCTTTCCCTCGCCCATGTCCGCCTCCTCCTGCTCCTCATCCACATCCTGCCAACCGCCTGGACGTCTGAACACACCAACTAGTCCAACCTGTTCGGAGCATTATCAGATGTTTCCATCGAATATACCCGTCTACAATAGTCAAAATCTCTCGACATCGTCGCAAAGCAACAATTACTTGAATACGATTATGGAGGCCAAGGAACAGGACCATCAGCAATATCAAAATGGCGGTGTAGGTGTTACGCTGCAGCCAATTAAAGTCAACGAACGCTCAAATATTATCTATGGTAAATTGTTGAAGGCCTCGCCGACATGTAGCTCTTTCAAACCCAAACAGGTGGCATCACCGCAAGTCGGTCATATTGAAGTACAAGCGGAAGTCTATCAAAATGTGTGCAGCAATGCTGGTCAGGTGACTCGAAAAGAGACTGAGGGCGTGGTGCTCGGTGACAGTAAAGTAGAACAGGTGGATGCAGCGGCGGCTGAAGGTGATGATCATAACTACATGAATTGCTAGTGCTAAAGCTTGGCTAGAGACTGTAGGGTGGCCTAATGTCTAAAAATATTAAGTCTAAATATAGTATGTATATGTATCTAGTATTAAAAATATATACATATATTTTCAAGTTGAATAAATGAACACAAAAAGTAAGGTATATAAAAATAGTTAACATAATGCGAAAGTATTATAAATTTAAACATTTTGCATATTGCTAACTATAGAATTGAGTGACTAGTGCAATAATGACATTTTTATTTTGAAACTTTGTATAAATTTGTTTTTTTTTTTTTTTGTTTTTTTAATTGAACAAAAATGAGTATAAACTAGTTAACATTTACAGAAGTTACGAGTATTCGAAATATTTATATGACATACAAATCTTTAAATGTTTTCTTAAGACTGTAAGCAATAAAATAAAATTATTGAAAGATATTCTAATTCTCATTTACATTTACATTTAGAACATAAGCATTTGTTTACTTGTAATGTATTTCAAACGGTATTTAAATATATACGTATGGTTTTTGTAATAATAATCTTTAACGCAAAATGACTTGTAAATTTAATGGCGCAACCAAACATTTAAAAACATATCAAATTACTTGCTAATTTATTTTTAAATATTTTCACAATGCACCTTGGGACTCTCTTTTAGCAAAGGGTAACAAAATTATATTTAAATGTTTTTACTATGGAATAGAATCGAATGTTAGCAGATAATTTCTCAGATCACACAAGTCGTTAACGACAAATAAAAAGAAAAAATCGTTTTAAGATATATTTGACTCAGTATTTTGCTTGTTGGATATAAAACCAAAACATTGACTTGAACAATAAGAACAACAATATGTGGCGCAGGACATGTGTAAAACTGAAGTCATTAACGACATGACGTGGCGGACTATAAAATAATTTATATTTTATTCTCTAAAATCAAAATTGTCCCAAAGCAAATCGTAATTTCTTAAATTAATTATGAGCAAACGAACAAACCAACGAAATTGTATTTAAATTATATTTTCTACTTGTATTTCTGCTCTACTCGATAATTGTAAAGTTTATATATATTCTAAAAATATTTGATTGCTATGTTCTTTACAGAATTAAAAATTATATACATAAATACATACATATATACGCATACGTAATGGACTTACTTATGCCCTTTTAAATTTCTAATAAATACTTTTTAGTTACGCAGAATTAACAAATGGCTTTTTTATTACTTTGATCTCGAATTTAGTCCGCATTTCCACTTGTAAAACTTTTCATTTGAAAAAAAGTGACTCTTCAATTTTGCAACATTGTGCTTTTACGATTTAACGGAACGTTTGCCGCTGCGCTGCCACTTCTTTTATGCGCTCAGTTATTTCCATACAAGAACCGTCGTATTAGCTTTTGCACTATGCACAAATCTCGCAAAAGTTTCAAATAGCAACTTTCTATTTTAAATTCGTTGGTGCAAAAAGAAACAAATTAAAAAATAAATACTTCACGGAAAAGTGGAAAAACGCTCACATTTGTACGTGTGTGTGTGTACATAAAAAGGCCACCGGAAGTTTGGGTCAAAGCATGCAACTCAATACAATCACAAATTCTTTAAACCAAAGCATAAGCGCACACATACATTAGGTTGGCTCGTATTTAAAAGGAAGCAAAAGCTTTACCAACCCAAACACAGATACTTTTTTTTAGTTGTTAAGCTGCAACAGTATCTTACAGTAGCTCTGTGATTATATTGCAACCCCGTTTCGAAACGACAATTTCTTTGTAATGTAGTTGAATGTCACAGTGTTTGTTTTTTAAGTTTTGTTTTAAGAAGTTAGTTTTTTTTAAAGATCTGGTAACATTGCCACAGTGACCCTCTCCTCCTAACGACATTCATACGTGTATCCGGTATACACCAACATACACACGCACACATACATACTTTTAGGCACTCGTCAAACTAGTGTAAGTGTCTCCAGCAGTTAATTTTTTTTTTATTTGTTAATTCGCTCAATCGTGTTCCACCCTCAATCGTTCGTGGCTTCAGTACTCGTAGTAGTTTTAATTTTCAGCTGGTTACACACCAACCCACAACAAACAAAAAACGGCTAAAGTTGTCGGTTTCTATTTTTTTTCGTTTGCTGTCGCCGCTTCCCGCCGCATCGACAACCGGAAGCGTTCGTGTATTAGTTTTTCGAAACGGTTTCCGGTTGCATTTACCGCTCAGCTGATGGATGTTACTGCTGTTGTAGGTTGTGGAATTTTTCGGTTTGTTTTTGTTTTTATTTCGTGGTATGTGCCGAAGTGTGATGGTTTCAAATGTGCGTTTCAATTGAAAAGCTTTTAATTTCAAACTGGCGCTCTTTTCTCTTGAACTTGAACAGTGTGATTCGTATTTTATAAAAGTGCAAGAGAATATCAATTAAAAATAAAAAACAACAAATTAAAAAATAGTTTATATTAAATCCATTTTAGTTTTTTTTTATCATTTAATAAATATATACTATATATATATAATATATAATTATTGCACTATAATTTTAACATACAAAATTTAAGTTATTGTGAAATTATTTTCTTTTGTATCAACCTGTTCAGACATGCGCATTGTTCACATTTATACAAAGCTTTCTTTCTCTCTGCTTGCATCTGATGCGCTCGCTCTCTTTCTCTTACTCTCACAATTACAATTACTATGATGATACTAAACCCAATTGCAATATTGCAACAACACGCAACACCGATACAAAGTCGGATACCGAACAATAAACACAGCAACAACAACAACAATAGCACAGAAAAAGCTCTCCATCCAAGCCAGCCAAATAATGCGAACAAGTGTGTAGACAGGATATTTCAGTTTTCAATTTTCAGTCTTGGACGTTAATTAAGCGTGAGAACGACGCAATAAGTGAAAAAACTGAGAAAAATGTTAAATCGCAAATAGTTTTCTTATTAAATTCTTATAAAGTTTTGAGCATGTTTATTAAATTTTTTAAATAAAGCTAAACTTAAAATAAACGCACAACAACAAAAATACTTGAAAAGTTTCTTAAAAATCGCAAAAATATTAAAGTAAAAAATTTAAACATTAAATTCTCTAAACACCAACACACGCACACACACGCTCGCTAACTCACAAACACACGCAAATACAAAACGTAATCGAGATGCAAGGATACGCAGTTTAACGCAAGAAAGCAACAACAACAAAACAACGACAGCTTCACTCGAAGGACCACTACTGAGTCTCCTCTGAGTGCCGCTGCACTCAGTCAAAAAAGTTTCAGAGACACCCCATGCAAAAGTAAAAGTTTCGCTCTTTCTTTATTTGTTTTTGCGTCCGTTCGGTTTGTTCCGTTTGTTCGAACCTGTTAATTAAATTGTTGAATTTTTAAACGAATTGCGTGAATGTTGATGCGTCCGTGTGTGTTTTTGTGAAAACTCAAAACCTTGAAAAAGGCGAAAAACAAATTTTGAAGAAAAAAAGAAGAAGTAATTAAACACAAAGCAAACATTCTTTCGGCTTTTGGACGACCGTCGCCGAGCAGCGCAGCCACTTTGAATACATTTTCCACACTTTACAATACAACAAACAAAAAAATAAGAAATATACAAACAAAAACAAATACAAATACAAACCAAAGCCAGCCACCGCTTGTAAATTATTTAAGGTAGGTCGTACCCAGCCTTCGTCTGTTTTTCCACGCTGCAAGGCAAATTCATAGCCACATTTTCACATTTTCCATTTTCCGTCGACGACAACCGACGACACACACACATACCAAAACAGAATAACAGAGTAGAATATGTCGTTAATGTGAAATTGACATTGTAAACTTTCGTTGGTGTCATTTTTAATTTATTCGTTAACTATTTTTTAAATTTGTAAACATTTCTTGAGCAGATGAGTTCTTGCCTTAAGAACTTCTTTCTTATTTGCAACTGTTTATCATGCAATTGTTTATTTCATTTGGACAAATAAGGTTATATAATAACATAAAGATTACAATAGTAAATATTTACTTGTTTAAAACTTTATACGAATTATTATACATACATCAAAAGTTTTCTTTTGAATTGGTATCACAATCACTTTAAATTTGATTAACATTTACTTGGAATTAGGTATTTAAAAATAAAAATTCAATTTCGAACTATGTGAACTATTTTATCCAAAAATTAATTTATCTCAAAATCAATACAAATTCATGCAGATGTATAAAAAAATCTCGTTATTTTAATGGTATACACATATTTAGCTTAATTGTGGAAAATAATAATGACAAGATTAAGAAGTAATGGGAAATATTTGAATCAAACATTTATGGTGCTCATCAAACGGCGAAAGTTTTCAAATTAGAAAACTATTTAAACGACCAAATATAAATTTATGTAAAATGTTTGCATATATAAAATTTCACTAAATTTTCACGAAGCTTTACTAAACTATTGCAACCATGACATTGGGACAAAGAAAACTCATCTTCATTATCTCAAAAGAAAAAACTTAAATAAAGCCAAAATCAACTCTTATGCAGTTGGATATGTTCAAAGGTGGGTGGTATCCAATACTTGAGCGACTGCGTGCCAAAGTGGCTATTTTTAATGATGCACCAACCTGCAACTTTTCACACTAACGATCCCATCTGCCCCGAAGCCGGTGATTATGACTTTTTCCATACAATACGGAAAAAGAAACGAAACAAAAACTTTGCACTATAAAACACTATAATATTTAAAAAGTTTCTAAATGTTTGCATTTTTATAGTTATCTCTGCTCAAACAAAGGAAAAAACGTCCTTGATCTTTGCCACACACGCAAAGATTTATCTTTAAACACTTTTGACCAAACGCCTGGGTCAGCTTTGAGAAGTCGATTTTTTTTTGTTTCCAACAAAATATTTTTCTTAACTTGCAAAATGAATTTGGGTCGAACAAAGATTCGCTGCTGGAACGTTTGTCTATACGATGTCCTCAACGGATCGTGTTAAGAAGAAGAGCTTTGAAATATTAAAGATAGTTGGAATATGTTTTGAGTTAAAAAAATTTATATTTTCTTTTTCAAGTCGGTTACTATTTAATACACTCTGTACTTAACTTGTTAACCTAAATCCGAAATGCCTAAAATTAACAATTTATTAATAATTTGTACTTGCCTATTAAACTTTACGAACATTTTTGTGAAGTCGGACATTGGATATTTTATATTTAAGAATTTTAAATAAATTTTAATATATTTCAAATTGAATTGATTAAAATTAAAAGTAGAAAAACGACTTAAACTACAAAACTGATGATGATCTAGTCTTTGGGTCATAACTGCATGTGTGTGTAAGAATTGAGAGTGAATTTAGATGTTACAGTCGTAGTCGTCGTTTGTCGCCGTCATTGGGTCGAGTTGAAATACTCATAAATATTTCAAGATGCCAAAGAATATAAACAAAAGACGCTTTGGCCCTTATTCTGTGACGTAGTTGTGCTCCATGCCGGCTTTGTTCTGTGTTATTCGTTGTGGCACTTCTGCTGCAACGAGCGCATCATGAAGCATGCGGCATGCGGCATACTGCATGCGACATGCCGTATCTCGATTTCCATGGGGGGCGAGATACAAATGAATGCGTCGTCGTAGTCGTAGTCGTGAATAGAAACCGAGGCTCTGCAAACAAGTGCGACTATAATAATTTTAATTACCACTTGAGCTGGTTCTGCCAGCTCTGAATGAAAGCAGAAGCTGCATTAGCACATTCAAAAAACAATGAAGTGCTTTTCTCTATGTCGAGTCGTTATATATTTGTTTTTTTTTTTAAAGGGGCATACAATTTTTATTATTATGTTATGCAGCGTATACTCGTACTTAACATTGTTTCGGTGCAGTGCTGTCATTGACTTGAATGCTTTCTATTTGGCTAATTTTGAATGCATGCACATTTTCACATATAAAAAATTAACAAAAATAAATTTAGAATTTCTCTTTATTAAAACCTATACTAAAAAGCTTTAAGCAGAACAATCTTTTTATACGTCCAAGAGTAAATGAATGTTTTGCAAAAGAAACCAAAGTCCAAAACAAAAATTCTATACTTGAAAAACGACAATAAAGAAAACGCGAAATAGATATTATGATATGTACATGAGAAGTGGTAGAGCAGTTAAAATTGACTATCTCAAAAGTTAAGATTAACAAATTTGCTTATCTACAACCTTAAAGTTTTGAAATACGAATACCAAAAATATTCAAAATTAAAAATATTTCTTGTTTATAAAATAAAATTGTTAAAACTATAATACTAAAAATCAAAGTAATAATCTTACTTAATATTTTTCATCAAAAATAAAAGTAATTTTGTGATTTTAATAATTTCGGCGGAATAAAAGTTTACTTTTTGATTATTTTTGACTCTTTGGATTATCAGTGCCTGTATAAAATATGCAAATTGTTGCAACAGATAAGTTTATGGCCATAACAATGAGTAGCAAATAATACACGGATTAGCATGAAGGGCAAAATAGCCTGAAAACAATATTTAAATTAATTAAAGTTAAAAAAAGAGACATTTACAAATTTGTAGATTGTCTGACGATAAATGATATTTTGGAAACGAAAATTTTCAGAAATGTCATGCACATTAATTAACCTTTAAGTTGGCTTTAATTAACTTTAATTAAACAAGTTAAAAAAATAATTATAGAATAATGGTTATGGAATCTATGGAACCGGATGGTATTTAAATCAAGAATAACTAAAGACTATATTAAATTGGTGTTTGTGAGGTTGTACTTTGATCACTTATCGATTTCAACCATAACTCGATAATGATCGCATTTAATAATTAGAGAAAACTTTTTTCTTTTTGTCCCATCTACATAAAAATAATTTGTTTACTTCTTTACACACTCAAAATAAGTGAACATATGCCAGCGATTATACAAATTCTCACATAAGCACAACAATGCCAGCGAACGCGCGGACACAGGACACAGCCACAAAGAGTCAGACATTTAAACGCAGACACAGACACGGACACACACTTTCACACTGTCCAGGCAGCAAATAAAAGTGGCGCTTGCAAAACGAGCCTCACAATGTCATTATCCAAAAATTTAATAAACGCGCATTGCATGCCACACACACACACACATACACTTACACAAACACACGCATACATACATCCATTCAAATATACATGAATAACATATACATGCATACACAAACAGTCGATTTGGTATTCGCAGCTGTCGCGATGGGTTGCGGCGCATTGCCGGCAGTCGATGCAAATATCCAGCTATGTATATCGACAACAACAACAACAAAAGCACAAAATTGCATTCAAAAAATTGTTTAAAGTGAATTTGCCACTAATCGCCAATTTACAGATGAATGGCTTTAAAAGCGGCCAAAAGCGTTGGTCAAAAATAGGCCTTGAAACGAGGCCGGCTGCTGTTAGCGGAAATTAAAAATCCGCAATACTGTTAGCTGTGTTTGGAGGCGGAGTAAGTCCATTGTGCACATGTATTGATGCGGAAATTTACAAAAACAATATGGCATAGCGAAACAACAAACAACAATATGTAAAATCAACTACGAAAATAATTTTTCTTGATTACGCCGATACTGAAGTACTCTACGTTATAGCAAAATTAATGTTTATATATTATACATATTGCGTAAAATTCACTAGGACATATATTGTCATATCTACCATGTCTCCTTGTGGGATCAGACTAAATGTAGCCTACGGACCGTGGGTTCACATGCTGTTGGGTATTAAAAGTCAAACACAAACTCTCCAATATTAAAAATCACACAAATATGTAGCGCAGTGTACTTAGTACATGGCAAACATTTTCATATTCAAATTGTTTGTAAACACTGTGTCTGTGTCTGTTTATTATATATATTTTTTTAATTAACTAATCGTATTCTGTGTCATTTGACTGAAACTGAAATTTCACTTGAAAATGAATTTCCACACTTGTCAGACTAAATTAATTTGTGTCAGTCTGAATAATATAAAATAAACAACTTTAGTTCCAGGTGTAAATTATATTTGAAACTATCAAAAAATCCTTTGATGTTTAAAACTATATCATGGCTTAAATATTCCTTTGTCATCAAAAAAAACCTCACAAACAAAACGCAAACTAAAAATGTAAGACCAGAAAAACTATTTCACAAATAAAAAAAATCGTAAGAAACTGAGAAATACACGCGGAACTCAAAACCATTGATTGAGTTTTCGATCCTAGTTAAAATATTGAATTAGCTTAAAAATAGCAGAGCTGTGGTTTGGAAATTGGGATGAGTCGAAAAAATCAGTTTTTTACTATAGATAATTCGATTTTAGTGTATACGATTTACCCAATCTAACTTAAAAAAATACTTTCAACTCTCACAGGGTGTATCTAATCATCATAATAATATTACACTATAGCACTTATATTACGAAGTGAGCAAACATGTTTTGGCACTTATGCACTTTTGATAATAATGACCAAAAATTGCTCAATTGTAATATTTCAACCCAAATGACTTGGCATCGAGTCAAAAGGTATGAAAAATCAAATAATCATAATATTCGAATATTCGAATATTCGTCTGGAATGGAAAAGTGCACAAAGTGCATTTTAAATAAGTCGAGAACGAAAAACCACAATTGTACTCGACGTACGGATAGTTTCAAAGTTGTGCGCTGTTGAACTTCATAAATTCACGATTTATTTCGTGCGGTGTGGTGTGGTGTGGCGTCATGTGACATTGATAGTCTTTAGGTTGACAATAATGCCAATAAACACAAATACTAATAATAATAACTGAAAAAAATTCAAGGCAAGACAAAATAGTGTACGTTTTTTGTATTTTCTGGATATACAACAAATTTACTTCAATACTTGAGGACATGGCAAGATAAAAAGTCTACAAGTACTTTTACAGTAGTTCATCTAACCAGGAATGTTCTTGTGTCCTGTCGACGAAATATTTCACAGATCAATATCAATAAAGTTGCAACAGTGTATCGTTGCACTTTTGTATTTTGCATCGTTGTTTATGTATGTACATACCTGAATAATATATACTCATTGGACTTTTGCTTGATGTGACCTATCCTTACAATTGAATATTGAAAATTTCAAAGGCTATGCAAATGAGTTTGTTACTAATAACATTACAAGACAGTAATTGAAATTTAATTTTTTTAGTTTTATTTATAAATGAGCTTAAATATTGTAGACAATAAATTTGTTCAAACAAAAAGTTTAAGCCAAATCACTTTCAAAACAGCCGTTGTCTACTTTCGCAAATGGCACAGCACCAAAACCAAGTCAAGCCATTCCAATTGAGGTACCCTCAAAATCTAATTTGCAAAGTATGGCCTGCTTTGCAAGCGAAAAAGCTCTTAACAGCGCCACACAATTTCACATAAGTACAACAAGCGCCCATTTGCGCTAAATGCGACTTAATAAATTTTTCTGCACTTTTTGAGGCCGACTACTGCCTTCAGTTAATGTGTCCCAGCGACGACAACGACGCCTATTTCTGGCAGTGTACACAGCCAAAGTGTATTTTTTTTATTTTTTTTTATTTCAAGTGAATATCCGCAGCTGACGGGACAGACAAATCGACAGCGTCGTCGTTGTTGTCGTCGTGCCACAAGCGCCAATTTTTCGCCAACTCGACGGGCGGCTTTCTTGCATCTTCGTTGCTGTAATTGTTAGTTATAAATTATTCGCGCATTTCCGGCACCCTTTTTCGTCCTGTTCGAGGCTGCGGTGACATTTAAATGCCACCGTCGAAACATTTGCGCAGACCTGCTGTAAAATTATTTAGTACCGGTTGCATGAAATGCATTTGCAACTCTCATATCACTGGATGTGTCTAATAGAATGAAAAGTGGCTTTCAGCGATTTAAAATATGTTAAATGAATATAATAAAAAAATCCATATTTAAGAGATTGTGTTTAGTTTGTATTTTACTGTGCATTTGAACTTTTTAGATATTGGAACTTTTTGCTGGTATCTTTGAGGGTCTTGAAAAACTAAAAGTTCAGCAAGTCGGAGTCAACCAAACACAAATGTATATGAATAATTCGTTGCTAGCAAAGAAAGAAATGTATCACCCTGTATGATATGAGGACTATACATACAAAATTTTTGCAAATAAAATTCGTTTGAAACCCAAAGGAAGTCCAACCAAAAACTGTTGATCTCCTATTGTCATAAATAAATTTCCTCTTGTTCTAAATTAATTACTGCTTAGAAATGGCTTTTAAATGTAAAACAACCTAAGTTTTGTCTGTATTGCGTAAACTTTGACCTTTCTTAATAGATTTCATGTTAATAATTAAATTTGCAATCTCTAATCCCAAGTTAATTGAATGTTGTTGTTTTTCATTTATCCAATTGTCTGGACTTTCAAATCTAGTCAATGAAATCAATATCTGCTTGTTTGAGTATCCAACAAGAGCAGAGTAAATTGGCAAGTAAACTTAAAATTGAGTTAAGGGCAGAAGTGCAGCTAATAGCTACAATCTGAACGACCACTATGCACACACACATACACCCATTCCACATTAGAGCAATATGCGCTCACAAATGCAGCTAACTACCAGCAGGGGTAAAAATGTAAAAATAGCAAATGAAAAGTTACAAAGAAAACGGATAGAAAAAAAAAGGAAAATTTCTTGTTGTACTTGCAGCTGCACTTAATTGTATTTGGAACACGTTTAGAAATCGGTTTTGTTGTGGTCTTTCGCAGACATATTGTGTTTGTGTTTGTGTTTGTGTCTGTGTCTATGAAAAAGCGGACGGTCAAAGGTCATATACGTCACTCAATTGTCTGTAGTTTTAATTGATCCTTACTTGAATTTTAATTACTTGTCTCGATTTTGTCTCGATTTTTATTAGAACTGTCAACAGGCTTTAAGAACAAAATGTTGACAAGATTTTTTTTTTGTTAAAATTGTATTTAATAATCAATTCAAACCAATATTTGTTTTTATTATAAACATTTAATATTTTTAATCCAAAAAAATTAAGACAAAAACAATATTTTTTACATTTTCCAATGGTGTTGAGGTGTAGACCAAGCTAAAAATTCTTATGAAAATGTATCCTAAAATATTATAAATTTTCTTGGAACCAAATATGAACACTTTATGCCGCACGAATAGTTTCACTGTCGTCCTGTTTTGTAATTATTGTTTGTTCGTAAATAAACTCAAACTCCTCATGACGTTGCCGTTGCCGTCTGTCCGACCGTCACTCAGTCACGCAAATGGAAAGTCCACTTCCGCATCAGACATTTACTATTTTCGCTTTTATGTTGGCGAGACGAGACGGTTTTTTTGTTTTGACTTTCGTTCCGCCGACTTCAACAATTTCAGCACATGCCATTGTTTCGTTGTATTGTGTTGCATATTTAAAGGCGATTAATAGCAGTGGCAGCATTTACAGCTGCTGCTGCGATAACAAGTGGCATAAAGTCGGGCAGGTCGGCAGACATTCAACCAGGCAGCAGCAGCAGCTGCAACTGAAGAAGAGTTCCTTCGAGTGTTTTGTGAAATGTGAATGTGACGTGTGCTGTGCTGCCTGCATTTTTCCCAGCGCCGCCGAAAATGCAAATTTTCATGTTTTGGCACGCAAAGAGAATATCACAGCACAACACAGAACAACAACAACTGCAACAGCATTAGCAACGCAGTAGAACGTCTACAAAAGTTTTAAACATTTCCTCGCCATTACTTAACCACGTGACATGAAATTCATTTGCGTCTTGTGTGAAGTGGCTTCTCGATTTCCATTTGCATTCACCGAGTATTTGTATGTTTGTATTTGCATTTCTGTTTAAATTTCCATTTTGCAAACTGCAACAAATTGTGCGACATTTTTGTGTGGAAATTAAATTTGCTTTCAGCTTCCTCCTGCCGAAGCAGAAAATCAAAGGAATTTTGTTTCGCATTTAAAGGAGGACTTAATTAAAAAAATTAAATGTGCACATTCGTTCGCTTAGTTCAGAAGGCAAATTTGGCACGTTTTCAATTAAGAAAATATCACTCACAGACACATAATGCGGGCGGATTTTGTTGCATGCTGGCTCTGGTCTGCATGGCGTATGAGTGTTAATTTCGTTGGTTTTCAAAAGTTTTCTGTACATTGCCAAAATGTTAAGATAAGTTTTAAGCTTGCATATGACAATTGTTGGCATGGACAAATTTAATTAAACACAGTTTAAAATTGATGAATATCCCTTTTCCGCCTTGTATACCTTACAAATTAATGCCTCGTAAATCCGCTGTTTTTTGTATTTTTCATTTTTTCGGCATCTTGACTATTATTAAGTTTTTTTTCCATATTTTACAAACCTTATACAAAGTTACAGTGCTATGAGCCTTTTTTGTTTATGTCGGTTCCAAAGTACCAGCGATAGCTCTAATAATTAAATTAAGCTAGTTTTTGCTTTATTTGCGAATGTGACTTCTCCTAAACTAACAAATATTGGTCGAATGCTGATTATTCGTTTCACTCGACTTGGTTTGTCTAGATTTTCAAGCTGTTTATTTGATTTTTTTTTTATTATTTATTATTTTGTTTGTCTTTCAACCCCTAAAAGAATCGCTCTTTCGTGCATACTTGTTGCCATTTCGTAATCAATAACTCAAAGAGTCCTTGACAGTAAAAAACCACTTACGAGTACACTTCAGGCAGATCTCCCCCTCCTTAATATCGTCTTCTCCTTCTATTTGGACGATTTTAACTAACGCTCACTACAAAAAAAAAAAGGAATAACATTTTGTAACGTTTAAAACTCTCTCAAAGCCGTCGGTTAGGAAAAAAATATTGCAAAAGGCATTCAAACCTCACCACACACTTACAAGTATATGTGTACATTAACACACACACAACACATGCAAACGCAGACAGCGCCGACAAGTACTATACATTGCATATTAAATCATTACCTGCCCACCGGCGCGGTGCATGACTGCCGCCAATTATCGTCGTCGCAACATCAATTTTCGGTCGAAATGGAATTTTTTCAAACGAATGTTTCACTCGTTTTTCGCAAGCATTTAAATTTCACTTCTGGGGGCGTATACGCGAACTGCCACAAGCGGTTTGATAGGGAAAGAGAAGAATGCAGCATAAATGAATGAATGAATGGAAATGCATGAAATGTTTGATATGTATGAACTAACACGAGCACAAAATCGACGGCGACTAATGGAATTAAAATGCTCCGATTTTTTTCGAAAGCTATTTTTGTTTACCTTTGAAACAGTGTTTGGCATTTGCATTTCACAGTTCAGTTGTTTTAAAGGTCGAATGTGGAATCCAATTAGTGATAAGCATCTTTTGAGGCACATACTGCGGCGTCATTGGAGGTTAACGAGGGTGTGGGGCGGTATGGCGGACTGCGGTGATATAATGCTCTCATTTAGCTTGTTACATTTCGTTATTTTGGGTTTAAGACGTTTGTTTTGCCAATGAAAAACGTTGAAGAACCTTCAATGGGCTTTTAAGGTTACCAAATTTAGAAACTACCGATGCCAAAGATTATACTCGTACCAATTTGTTATTATATGAAAATCGATTTTTTTGAAATGTGAGCCAATCTTTAAGTTTATTTAAATTTAAAACACTATCATTATAAAGAGTAAACAAATTTGCTCCAAATTTATTTAATTGTGGAAGTCCTGACGCATACATTAAACGCATTAGGCCCAAAAACATTTTCGTTTAAGTTCATTAAAACTGAAACGAATCATTTTGAGCTTCTCGTAATTTATTCAATCTCGACTTGAATGCTATCTAAACAATAATTCAAATACGAATTAATTGTGAAATTCAACCAAATCCAATTTAATTTCATTCATTTTGTACTTGTATGTATCTGGCTAACAATATTTCAATATGTTAATATATATTTTTTTTATTTCCTACAAAGACAAAGGAAAACTTTAAATTAGTTTTTTGCGATTTTATAGAAAGTTTTGCATTTTCAATGCATAAGTACATACTCGTATAGGTAGAATAGAAACATAAATACTATGTACACTCGTATATAAGGATTATATATCTATTTATCCTTTTCTTTGCAGACAATCTACAAAATGCAACTCGTTTCTGTCCAGCTGTAAGAACTGAAGAATAATAACCAACATTTGCAATAACCACAACAATAACAACAACAAAAACAACAATACACACACCCACATTAAATAATAACAACAAAATAAGAAATCCACAGTATCTGGAGTGGAAGAAAATACCCGGAGTAGAAAAAAGTTGCAAAGGAAAACCAGAAAAGCAGAAAAGCAAAAACAAATTAGTGGGCGGAAACGGAAAGCAGCTCAGCCAGCTCAGGCGTTTCACATAAAAACCAACACAAAATGTCCAATGTTAGTTTGCAAAAAGAAAACAACAACAACAACAAAATTCTTTACAAAATATTTCTACTTAAATAAACATAAACTTTTAAATTCTACTTCCACTATTTGCGCGCAAAACTAAAGTTACTCTACATGGACGAGTCGAATGGCAACGGCGTCTACGCAGCCAAGACCAACAATACCGCAGGAACACTGGCCGCAGCAACAGCAACAACTAATATCAACAACATTATAATGTCTGCTACAACAACGGCAGCAGCTGCTGCTGTTGCCGCGGCAGCGTCGACGACGATGACGACGCTGCCCACTTCCGTCTCCAATGAGGATCTCAGCCAGAGCCTATCCGAATACACAGATGCCGACGAAAGCATATCAGCACCGACAGAATTTCTCGCTGAGGTGAGTCCAAATCCAAAACGACTCCTCCTAATCCTTTGCACAACGCCACTTTCGCAGAAGCAGCAATTCTCATTCTGCAATGCTTTGTCAACGGATTTGCGAATGTTTTGTAAGTCCATTGTTGCCATCGAGGCTATGTCAGCTTATTGATTGGACATAATTTTAGAGCATTGTTCGCCAACTTTGTTCCTTTCTTTTATTTAACTGCGATAAGTTTTCGATTATATTTTATGTTTGGCACAAACTAAGATAGTCAAAATTGAGAAATGCTCTTCCGAGTGCATGGTACATGGCACAGAGGCGAACGCTCATCCTTGCGCATTCTTTTGTGCGTTTTTGTGCATTGTTTGGGTTAAACTTTATTACAAAACTTCATTTTATTCGGGAGCTTTGGATTACTATGTCCAGTTTATTATATAAGATTGCTAGAGTGTATCTTAATTATTATTAATTATTATTAATTCCACTATGAAAATCGATGGAACTCAAAACGAGACTATCTCATTTCAGTTTCTCTCAGCAGTGATGCTCAAGGACTACAAGAAAGCTTTAAAATACTGCAAACTTAGTAAGTTAAACTCAATCCTCTAACACCAAGTTAAACTATAATTTTTTAAAAACTAATTTAAAAACTTTAACCCATTATCGTCCGCATTCCTACTCAAAAACAGTTTTGCAATACGAACCGCACAACGCAACGGCCAAGGAGTTCTATCCGCTTATACTAGACAAATTACGAGGTAAGTCCAGCATGGCACTTGACGAACGAAAGGAATGTTTATAGATTGCTCATTAAAAATGTCATTTTTGTGTGTGACCGCAGGTGCGACCTCCAGTGACAGCGACGAAAACTACAATAAATCTTCATCACCCGAATTAGTGTTAGAGCTGCAATCCTCGGATCCCTCGGCGGGCGAGAGTGATGAAGCCGGCTCGGATGACCAACGTGGTGTGGAGTATGTCGAAGACGGCTGTGGCGGCGATGAGTATGGACTGAACGATGACAATTACAATTCATCTGGGGAGCCACACAGCCAGGCGTCGAATGTGTGCAGCAACAGTAGTTGTGGTTCGGCAGGCGCTAGCCTCAGTGAATCGGTGGATGATGACGAGGAGGACGATGCAGATGAAGACGATGTAGAGGAAATTGATGAAGAGGAGGACGAGGACGAAGAAGACGATGAAGAGGATGTCATTAGCAGTAGTGGAGATGATTTGCCGATCGATGAACAGCATGGAAGTGGTACTGATGGTATCTGCGTCGTCGACGGAGGAGATGGAAGCGCCGGAGGCATTGGCTCGCACAATTCATCGCGAAATTCGTCCAGTGGTGGCGGTAGACGCAGTCGCAGCGACAACACCACACATTCGTATTCCAGTTTGCTGCTGGAGGAGGAAGACGATATTGTGGCAGTGAGTTTACACTTCCCAAAGGATTTGTCTACACCGGACTTGGACGTGAGCAATGGTGGGCTTATAATTTTTTTTATGATTTTGAATTTACCGAAAATTAGTCATTAATATTTTTTTTACTTTCATTATTTTCTTTAGGAAATAAAATTCCCTCGACTTCGTGCAGTGATTCGGAATCGCCAACGGAGCCGCTAACGCAACGTTTAGCCGCGATTTTGCGCTCCAAATGCGGCGTCTCCAGCAACGATGCGCAATATTAATTCTGTAAATATCATGGAAACCATTATATAACATATAGTCGCATAAATTGCATAATAACCGAATTGACTATTTCGAAACGAACCAACCGACAATTCCTTATGTTCAAAATTTGATTTTTGACCTCAAACACATTTCCAATTTTATCGTTTAATTGTAATACAACAATTAAGATTCAGAAGCAACCATCTTCTCCTCCACAAGCAAACCAGCAAAATCCTGGCGTACGAGAAACTATATAACTGCAATAAAAAAATTTGAGCGCACTCATTTTCCTGGTAACTTTGATCACTAACATTAAAAAAATATTAAAATTATGTCTCTCCTTAAATTTAAAGATCGTTTTCAAATAGTCAAATGGATCCTTATGAACTTTAAGCGACGGTATATAAATTTAAATAAACTTGAACACTTTTACTTACAAGTATAACATTTTTTTTTAACAAATATAAAATACATACGTATATATTTTCTTGTACACTTCGTAGTAAATAAATGTAATTGAAAGAAGAAAAAAACATACATATATAATATATATATAGAGAAACTTTAAATTCCTGTAATCATGTACTTTATAATGTAATCGCATATACTCAATAGGCGTACATAACTAAGATGACATTTATAACTTTAACTCTATATACGCAATTTACGTATGTATGTCTACTACATTCTTATACATATAAAAGTAAACATAAATATATATATTTATATTTATTAAACAAGCGTAACTGATATTTTTAAATTTCTTTAAATACTTAAGCTTCTAAATAAAAAAAAACAATATGTACGTACTTTAGGAAAATACTTAACATATATACCAAACATATATATACATACATACTTTCTTAAATTTAAAAGGTCTGCTTATAGTTTAGTACTTTTAGTACAACAGTGGAATAGTCTTAGTTAATTGAGTTTTAGGTAAATTAGTTTGGTTGATTTCAAGGTTGCATACTTATACAGACCTTATAACCAACACATTGACAATAGTGCTTACTGTACCGAGCGACTTGTCTTTATAAACTTTTATTATAAATAATTAATTATTCAGTCAAATTTAATCATAATAAAATACAAATTATTTTTTTTCTTTTCTTTTTATAAATCTTTTCAATTATATTGTATGTGAGCAGCTTAAAATCAAAACGCGATAAATCCATAAGAAACGTTATTAAAAATAACTCATGAAACTGACTACGCTCTGCAGTATAACTTCAAAAATATTTGCTTCTAAATTAAGTTTACGTAATGTCGAATAAACTACTGAGAGCAGTACGAAAATATCTTCTACATATAAACTCACACAAAAATTTCGAAACAAATTCTGGATATATCGGTTTTTGATTTCTAAGTGTTAAAAAAATATAGTTTGGATTCATATTAAGGACCTTTTGAGCTCTATGATCGACGGTTCTACAGTTTACGTTTTACAAAGGAATCGAAATAAGTAGTTTGTTAAATTCTGGGGATGTGATCAGTGGAAGACTACCCTCAACTTTACAAATATTTAAATGGTTTATATAAAATGGTTCATATTTATTCTTAACTGGATTTTCAGAGTCTTTTATAGCGAATCCAAACTAAATTTTAGATTATTTTGTAGTGTTTTTTTTTTTAATTAAGCCGTTTTTTGTAATTTAGTTTATTACAAGTTTAATTATGTATCATTAGGCAACACTATATTGATAGTTAAACATATCGTACAAAATTATAAATTTTAGAATAGACAACCCGAAAAATAATACGCACAGGGTTAATAAATTCATAAGTTATCCTTGCAACAAATAAACGAAAAGAAATTATTAAACAAAAAAGTACCACTTAAATAATGAATATCTCTTGTCAATGTGAAGGAAATGTCCATCAGTAGGCAGGATGTTACCTACAAGTAATATAAATTTTACACGAGCACATTTCGCCCAGAAAGAAAAGCCAAAAGAATTTGTCAAACCCAAATGGACCTTTAAGACGGCTGATTATGTACTTGCTGACTATTGTTTGGGCGGAATTGTGTTTTCCGTTTTAAACACATTCACAAATGTCATTTCTTCTACAGATTCTTATTGTTTAAGCCATCACAAAGATAGACTTTACCTTAGTTTGATTGAAACATAAAACTCATACGCAGAAAACTTTAAAAAATTATTTAATTGTAACCGTCATAAGACCCACAAACTTGATTTAGTGTTAAAATTTAACTACTTACAACAAAGTTATTTAATTTAGAAATTGTAATGGTCCAACTGCATTTCAAAAGTAATCTTTCTAAATATAATGCATAATACTAGACTTAGTTAAAAATATAACTTAACCATACCTACATACATATATAAATATATATACAATACATACTATAGTATATTTACTTACAATTAAGAAAATATCGAAGAAGTGTATAAAAGGTATAACCGAACTAAAATTTGAAAGGCTTTAAGCGTTCATATACGAGTATATTGTAAATGTATAGAAAGACTTTTTGCTAATGGCTAAAACCGAAAAGGAAGGCTCCAATTGTGTACTACAACATACATACCAGTTGAACTGATCCATACCTAACTAAAGTCAGAGACATTATTTGCAACGCTTATTTCATATTAGCACACATGTATTTAATTTCTTCTTAACGAGTATTTTTAAAAACAACTAAAGTCAAATTTGTTTCTACATCATATACAAATACAACAAGTATGAATTTCAAATAATATTATACAAAATAAAAAATGGACACTGAGTTTGGAAACCAGAATGCGATAACATTTTTAAAAAATATTGCAATAAAATATTTTATAAAATGCAGCGGAAGCAGGAATTCATTTGTTTTATTTGAGAGCAAACAGATGAGAAAGGCATCAATGAATTCGGAGTAAGTAGTTGGGAAATTCAATGTAGGGTATTTCGAAAGTTCGGATTAACATTAGAATGGTAAGTTACATGTTAAACGAACTACGTATACATCAGTGATGGACCAGTTTTGCCCAGTAGTAAATCGATGGAATAAAACTCAATGATAAAAGTGCTTATTTGAGAGGATGAGAGCCTTACCAACTCGATTATTTTCCTAATTATTTGTTAAGACAATTGGCGCCCATTTTACATGGCATTGCATTCCTAACTCACTTTTCAAAAAGTTATTCAGACAAATTGATTGACACATGACGCTCTGCATTCTAATGTAGTGTAAAAGATATTCGTACTCATTTTTAACTGATGTTTTCTCATGCAGAGCACTCGCTTTCGAGTTGTCATATCTTGCATAGACCTGGAGCTAAAAATCCAACTTCCCTCACACACTCTTCAATTTTATTAAATAATTATCTTACTCTATCATAAATGAAAACGTGAACAAGCATACACAAAGAATGATGTTGATAATTAAATTTTGAATTAAATTAATAATAAAATCGTTTCGGTTAAAAAAAATACAGCTGAGTTGTTTAAAAAACACAATTTCTGGAGTTCGTAAATATGTATTTTATTCATAAATGATTTTCACGTTATTAATACATTCATACATACTAAACGTCAACTTCGGAGTATGAACAAAACTTTGACTTATCTAAGTGGTTAAATGTGTTTTTATAAAACTGTTTGTCTCTTTTGTTGTTGATTTTTTTTTTTTTTTTGTAAATGCTTTTTTAAAACTTTTTCTTTAGCTTTGTTTCGTTTCTAACGAAGATTTATAAAAAATATAACGCTGCTACTTTTGTGTAATCAAAATTTTTATACAAATCCATTTTTTTTGTTATTGTTGTTGTTGTGTTACTAATCATTAAATGAATGTGTTTGGGTGAAATGTTTTTAAGACTTTTTTTCATGATTTTCCTTTATGATATGTTATAACAATCTACAGTGAAGAGAAATACAATAAACTGCTTAAGTCTCTAAATATTTTTCGTTTTTCTTTAAGTATTTTCAAATTTACGTTTTGTCCTTCATTTGTCATTTCTCACTTCAGCACCATCGATACAATTTTTTTTCGCTTACTTAAATAATATATGTATGTATGTAATTCAGGTATTTTTATCAGTGTATATAGCATTTTTTAAAAACCTATAATGAACATTTATTCAAAAGTGAATTCAAACTTTTTGCGTACCCAGATTTCTAATACCGACTTTAATTAAGAGCAAAAAAATCGTTGGAAATATTGTCTTAAAGACTTATTGGAATGTGTCCCCTTGCAGTTGAAAAACTTTTGAAATTGGTACATTACAGAAAAGTTCCAAGCCTCGTTACTACTTAGGTTCTATACCAAAATTAATAGACAACATTATAAACTATTATTTTTTTTGCTTTGGATTAGAATGGCATTAATGGCATGATACTGCCTGATCGTATGGACAACATATTAACGCTTTCTTAAGCCTGTTCAAAAGTAAAGTCTACTGCGCATGTACGCCGTTGATAAAATTCCGAATCTGATTCGCCGAGTGAACTTTGAGAAATATTTGTATACAGAGAATCATCAAAATCGACGTCATCAGCATGACGGACATGCGCCAAGCGTCTTTTCCTTTAATTATAAGAATATCAATTTTTTAAATAATTTATAAACACAAAAGAAAAACTTAAACCATCATTCGCTGTCATTACAAACGGTTTGTTAGTATAAAATTTTATAAAAAATTTTAGATTCGAGATCTTAAATTAATACAATTAATCTTTATCTAAATATGGTTTTATATACAATATACAAATACACTACAAATTGTTTACTTAAATATGTTTGTTTATTTGTTTGTTAGTTTGCGTTTAAACAACAGAAACTTGTAATTTGAAAACATTTCAGGTGAATATTGTACTTTTCAGAAAACGCAAAACACACACGATAAAAAAATAATGATTGATAACTATAAACTAGAATCTGGAATGGGAATATTTACGACAGTTGGCACGTTGGAAATCAATTCTTTACAAATCTCGGCAATTTAAGTAGCTGATTACTCTTTAAAAGAAACGAAAGATACGCAATTAAATAAAACAAAAAACCTTTAATTCTAAAATAAACTGTTTATTAAATTTTAAACTTAACGCTAAAACGAAAATCATAATTTATAAATTTAAAAAAAATAAAAATCAAAGTAGTGAACAAATACAAACTAAAAATGGCTTCAAAATTTAACTAAGAATATATTAACATTTTTCTTTTTTTAAATGGAAAACATATAATTTATATAAAATAGGCACAATACTAAAAAATAAATTGTTATTGAGTTAAAGCAGTTTGAATACGATTCATATGTACGTATAAGGTAAAATGGACAGACAAAATTAGGTGTGTATGTGTGTACTTGTGTGTGTTTATTTGGGATGTGTAGGTGTGTATACTTGTGTGTGTTTATTTGGGATTAGATATTTATTTCTATATAGCCACTACTAAGAATGGCAGTACTAGATTGATATAGGGACGATGTAACTACGTTCAGTTTCAAAGCCAATTTCATCAAAGTTAATGTTAATTAATGCTCGGAAAATAGTAACTCGACTGAATTTTCCAATGTATTCATTTGAAACCAAACAATCGATTATTCTATATCGGCAAGATATTTTAAAGAACGATCTTTGTTCCTACTTTGTATCGAAATAAATAATTTAAAAGCGAAAGCTTCTCAATATACGTTAATATCGATATCTTACATAATGGTTAATAACGTTAACACAAAGTGCATTAACCAACAAAACAAGGAAACATAAAAGGATAAAGAATGTAGGTGTCATTGTGGTAACTAACAGTTGGTGTGAGTAAAAATGTATTAACAAATTTCAGTCGTGATTTTAAGGAAATGCGTTTTGTTTTATGATTCTATGCGATACACAACAAAACTTTCGACTTTTCAATAATAATTAATTTTTAAAAAATAGTACTTTAAGCTTAAAACTAGTGTTTTGTTTAGTACTTAAATGTATGTCTATAAAACCATGAAATATACACTGTAAAATGTAATTCCTTACAAACAAACTTGAATTCGCTTTTAACGCTTAATTAGGTACGATAATCACCCTCGTCGATATGAGCGGTGATTCAGTACCGCTTCTATAAGCAATTCGTCGACTCTTTTGCATCATTGCAATTGCTTGTGTTGTTCTCGATCAGCAACTGCGTTGTCGGGTATTTGTTGATCTGAGCAAAGCGCTCCATTACACATGACGAAGAGAGACGCGCCTCGGCATCGTGATCCCAACACTCTTCCATGGTGTCGCAAATTATATTTAAACCCTGCAGTGAAGCGAAAAGCATACAAAAATTCATTAATGTGGTAATTTTGTTCAACAAATTTGAAATAAATTTATAAAGTTTTCAAATTGCATTAATACAATACTTTGCATTATTAGAGATAAAAAAAATTTAAGACTTTTTTCACACAATTACTCACTGCATGCGAGCGCCAAGTGTTTTGTATACGCGGTCGCAGCTTTTTCATGACCACATTTTCTTGCATCTCGTCTAAGGTGGGACGTTGACCGAGCTGCAGAAAAAAATGTTTTCATTAAAAGTAAAAAAAGGACACAACAAAATGTTTTAGCATACCTCTGCCTCGAATGGGAGCAAGAATTCGCTGACAGGGCCCACAGCATCACAGCGCGACACCATTTCCCACAATACCAGACCACACGCGTAAACATCAATGCGCAGAAAAGCGTCGCGATTAAAATTGATTGCGCCCTCGAGCACTTCAGGCGCCATGTAGCGACGCGTGCCTACTTGACCGTGTGTATCGCCGCAAGATTTACCTTTGAGGCAGAAAATCAAGTTGCATAGTAAACAATTTTTCCATAAAAGTCTAGTAAATATATTGAAATCGTTTTAGATTAATTGTTTTACCCGGTTGAAAAATCATTGCCAATCCAAAGTCCGCAATGCACGCTGTCAGATCGCTTTTTAACAAAACGTTTTTCGATTTAAAATCGCGATGTGCTATTGACGGCTTAAGGCCCTCTGGCTTGATGCCCGGTATCTCTTCGTGTAGATGCATCAAACCATTCGCCATCGATTCGGAAATTTTACATAATTCGGGCCAGGTTATTGTGTGCGATTTAAGATAATCACAAAGCGAACCGTTGTGTTGATAAACGGATATTAGCCAATATTCGGGATGCATTTTCTCGGCATGCTTTTCAATGCCCAAGAATTCTAAAATATTCGGATGACGCATGCCAGGCAGCTAAACAAAAATAACAATTAATTTTTTTTTTTTCTTGTTTTTTGTTGTTATTTTAAGCATAACTATTTTGCTTACTTTGTAAATTTCCATTTCTGTGTTCCAAGATTCCTTCTCCTGCATACGGAATATCTTTACGGCCACGTCTTGAGTGTGTAATTTACCCTGCCAGACATCACCGAAGCGACCGCTAGCCTTTAGTTCTAGCAGATGTATTGGCCGATTGCTTAGCAGCGGGGATGAGTTAGTCACCTCAGCTTCATTCTAGTTTTGAAATGCAGTTAAGAAGGTTATTTATAATTTCATATGTATTTTATTAAAAAATCTATAAAAAATTACCGTTGGTATCTCGTTAAAGTGCGCCTGTTTGCGACGACGATAGTAGAACAAACCGATGCCAGTAATGGTGACCAGCACAGTGAGTACAGTGGTGCAAATGACAATGTAAATTGAATTAGTATCTTCGGGTGTTTTTTCTTTTGGCACTGGAAATTAAAAACAATCCATTATTTAAATGTTAAATTGTAATTACTAAGTTTGCTGAACTTTTATGCTTCCTAGTTTATACACAAAATCTATATCAACATTTTTCAGCATTACTGTTAGAAAATGATTTGAACAATATCTAAAAATAAAGTATTTACTAAAATATTGTTTATGTCTCATTATAAAAAATCTAAAAATTCAACATTTCTGTATTTTTGTGCTTGCCAAGCTAAACTCATGTACAATCATCAGAAGAATGCCTCTGTGATGGCTACAGGTGAACAACATTTAAAGTGGTCAAATGGGTGGAAAGAAAAAAGCGAAGCTAAAAAAAACGAAAGTTCTTCCCCAATTTCAAAATACCAGCACAGAATACCGAATATCAAAGAAAAACGTGCCTAAACTGAAAAGAAGATGAAACTTGTATACAGAAGAACACAACAACACTAAGAAAAAGAAGCAAAAAAATGAAAAACAAACCTTGAAGCTGAAGATGCAAATACGAAAAAAATCTCCCTTTTAAATTTTATACAGGCACACACAAAAATAGAAAAAGTGGGCTCATTAAAAAAAATACACAAAATTGCAACACATGCAAATAGGGGAGAAAGATGCAGCACTGCAGCAAAGTTCGTTAACTCCGGGCCGGGCATGGCATGTGGTACAGGAGAGGGCTGTGAGCCTGAAAAATCAACAAAGCACGGCACCAGTGCCTTCAAAATACAAACACAAAGCGTAATAAAAATTGGGGTAAACACTGGAGCAGCACGCGTTCACTGCGCATGGTACTTGTCGCCATTGATAAAATTCATAAATTGGGACTATATATAGAATACGATTTTTTGAAAAGCGGGAGATTAAAAGTAATTATATATTATTCTATAAAATTGTGCAAGTAATATTTTAAAATTATGTCGACTTAAAAAAAATCATTTTGAGTAAATTTCGTAAGTGCACAAAATTAAAAATAATTGCATTTACATATCGAAAACAACATATTTAAAAAAAAAAAGTATCTATAAGTTTTGGCTAACTTTCTTCAGAGTACTATGCACTTTCCGGCTTACCTTGCGTTGTCGCTTCGGTGGTGGTGGGTATCCACTTTTGTTCGTAGTTGCACATGGAGCCCTTGCAGCAGCAAAAGTGGATGTTATTGGGACGCGGATCAGCGCTGGTGATGCACTCCGTTTGATTGCATTCGTGCATGTCGGTGAAGCAACCCTTCATCTTAATTTTGTTATCGCCTATGTAGAGGAGTCACAAATATTTTAAAATAAAATAATATGGGAGAACAGAAAAGCCAAATAACATCATTTGACATGCAATTACCTGTTGTCGGGTCCGTGGACCAAAGCACATAGCAGCTCGGTAATTTCTCCGATTCGATTTTGCAGTGTTCCTCTTTGGGCGCGCAGTCACCATAGGCGGTGCAATTCTTTTCGTCATAATGCTCGCAAATAACACGATGAGCATCTGTGGGCAGAACAGCCGCTTTTGTCACACCCACAAGAAGCGTCAACACTGCAGCTATAAAAACAAATTGGAAAACAAGAATGAAAATTGAAAGTCTCAACAAAATACAAAGAAACCAGAACTTGTGAGAGTTTGGAATAAAACCCAAAAGGGGTGGCAATGTGGGGAGGCATTCGTTTATCTATCCTGGCTATATACATAAGTCAACTAGGTGTTTATGTAGTAGTTGCTTCTGTCACAGTGGTCACTTTTGTGCAGATAAAGATGCATTTTTTATTTAATATATGATAATTTTTTTATTTAATCATATTTTTATAACCTATTTTTGTAAATTGCTCGTACTAACGAGTATAAAACAAAAAACTAATACTGTAATAAATACACTGAAAAAGAATAAATTTACCTTTTTTAAAGATTGCACAGTGGACTACATGACAATTTCAGGTAAACTGTATCATTTTAAAGTGCTACGCGAAATGTTTATATATCAAATAAGACTTTAGACAAAACTGATTTTTTAAGATATTTTTTAGAGGGTTTGTAAACTAAAAGTAAAGTTTATTTTTTTTTAAATATTAAATGGTCAAAAATTAATATAAAATCTTGCAGAATTAGATTTCTGACTTACACTTAAGTTGATAAATTGAAAGAAAAGTTGGTTTGTATAAAAAAAAACAACAAATAAAAAACGATAAATATATTATTATATTTACAATTAAAAAAAAACTCTTGGTTACAAAACGCTAATAGAACGCTTTTACGATTCGCATACGATGTCATTTACGAATTCGTTTTAAAATCACGAATATATCGCCCCTCGCCAAATGATTTGTGAGATAGATAAAAAAAAGTTTACAAACATTAAAAATCTTTTTATATATAATAAAATAGATAATTAATAAATGAAACTGTTACCCCACTGTGCGTGTGTTTGTGTTAATATATACATATGTATAGGTATGTGAATGCGAGAGTTTAAACTCCCGCATGCGGTAGTTTCGTAGTGAAATAAATGCAGCTGTATGCAATGGAAACAGGAATGAGTTGTTGAACAACTGCGTTCACAATGCTTAAAACTCTTTAACTCCACTCCGCGCTGTTCAAAAAAATAAAACAACAAGAGAAACGCAAAGCACCCTAATGGCGCCAACTGCTTCCACTCCCACGATAACAACTTTCTAATATATTATCCTAGCGCAACTCATTGAAAGGAATTTCTACAAAGAAAAACAAATACCAAATGTTATAGTCAGGTTAAAAGGAATAAAATTGTGTACATTGTAGGGGAGTTAAGTATCTCACATATCCCACTTCCAACCTACAACAGCAGAAGTGTAAAAGTAACAGTAACTAAAATACAAAATAAGGATAGAAAAATTAAAATTAACGTACATTAGTAAATACCAACAAAATAAAATGCAACTTACACAATGCGCAGAGGACGAAGAGAAAAGGCGACGGCGGATGAGAACCGATTGCCAAATTGATTTTTCCCATTTTAAAAACAGGAGTAGCTCTTTTTTATCAACTTCGTTTAAAATAGTATTTTTTAAGGGGCGTCGTATCGTTTGTCACGTTGTCACGGTGGAGGATTTCTTTAATTTGGCACAATTTGTTTGTGTTAACAGACTTTAAACAATTTTGTATATGATATAATGAAAATGAGATGTTATTTCTAATTGTATACGCGTTTTTATTGTTAATATGGTTTAATACTTTTAGCTATTTTGTTGCTTTGCTTCGAAAAACATGCATATTTCTGTGATTATCCACTTTTTGCTTAATTATATTTTGTTCATTTCCATTCGATTTTCGTTGGTGTTATTATTACCAAGCACCTATTTATTTACACTCATTTTTTCATTTGAACTTTATGAAACTTTAAAAAATTCCTTGCAGCTATATTTGTATCACATTTTAATCTACACACATTTAATTTTGTAATTCTCATAGTTTTTTATATATTTATGTTGGTTTTGTAGTTGAATTTTTAGTTTTTCCTTGTTTTGCTTCTACGAAAATTTGTTGCGTGTTTTAAGTTAAATACAAGCGTTGCCAGCTATTCAATTTGTCAAGTAGTTGGCAGCTCTCTTGCATTGTACGCGACAAAGCTACAAAATGGGAATTATCTTATTTATCAGGGATGTAATCTCAATTTCATTTAGTCTTATTTCAATGTAAGTCAAGCTTTACAAGTGATATTAGAAAAGAGCAACAATGCTAAAACTGTATAAGATGAAAAGGAGCGACTTCAGCACACATAGACTAACAGTATTTGTTATGAATAGTTGTCTCTTCTTCCTCTTCGATTTTCTATTGTTTTTCTATTGAGAAACTGTAATGTTAATTCCTTTTAAATTTCCATCTCTTTTATTATTTACGTCTTTATGTTTATTTTGATTTATTACTTTTGTTATTTACACCTGTTTATTTATTTATCTGATTAATCTTATCTTATTCGGAACTTTGGAACTTGACTCAAAAATAAAATTTATTTTTGCTTTCGCCGACCCATATTTTATTTTTTCACATGCAGAGACTAAAACACGGTGGCAACGCTAAAATATCCATATCTGCGACATTTTTCTTCTCAGGTAGGGAATTATTATTTTCAATCAAGAGTAATAATAAAAAAATTAATAAGAAATAGAGAACAGAGATTGTTTGTTGGCTTAATGTAAATAATAAATGAACTAAGATTTAAAAAAAATCTTTGAAACAAGAAGTTAATTTGACTTCAGAAATTGTTCTGTGTCGTTTGCAGCGGGGAGCGGGCAGCAGCTTTGTTCAATTGCAAAGTCTGGCTGAAACAAAATGTCGCCATTGTACTTTTGCTGAGAATTATAATTAGTTATAAATGTATAAAAAAATAAAATCCCAAGTAGCACCGCCTTTTCAGGCCAAGTTTATTATCTTTTTTTGTGGAAATAGGTCTTCCGCGAACCGGTCAAATGAAAGCAATTGTCATCCAGTTTTATTGATTTATTAAAATTTATTAATTTATTTCAAAATTATTTTTTTTGCAGAAATCTTTTGAACTAGTAAATTCCCAACTCAAAGCAGAGCAATGACTGGACGCGGTAAAGGAGGCAAAGGTTTAGGCAAGGGAGGCGCTAAGCGCCATCGTAAGGTTCGACTTTTTTATATTCCAATGGAATTTCATTTTACATGATTAAATTTAACACAGGTGCTGCGTGATAACATCCAAGGTATTACCAAACCAGCTATTCGTCGTTTGGCACGTCGTGGCGGAGTGAAGCGTATTTCGGGTTTGATTTACGAGGAGACACGCGGTGTTCTCAAGGTGCGCCCGCAGCCTCCTTTGAACACATTAAAATGACTTGAACTTTTTACAAATGCTTTTGTTGCTCTTTCATTGCAGGTCTTTTTGGAAAACGTAATTCGTGATGCTGTCACTTACACTGAGCACGCCAAGCGCAAGACCGTTACCGCCATGGATGTGGTTTACGCCTTGAAGCGCCAGGGGCGCACCCTGTACGGCTTTGGCGGCTAAATATACTGTGGTTTTTACTTTCAAATACGCTTGGCTCAAAAGGACGTGTTTCAAGTCAATACCAACAGATGCTTGAAATCAGATTTGACGAATGCCAAAAGCTATTACTTAAAAATTAAATCAACAAAAATTAAGAAATATTTGCAAATTTTACTTATATATCAAGATGTGCGTTTAACCCCAAACAAATGCTTAAAATATTCCATAATCGAAACATATTTAAAGTTCGTAACAGAAAAAAATTAAATACTTACTGGAAAAGGTCGCACGAATTAATGTGGTTGTGTAATATCGAAGATTTCCGCTAACTTTCGATTGGACAATTATTAAACATAATACAAGCATTTACGCTCATATTTAGATTGTCCCATTGAAAGTCTGAAGAAAGTCATTTGTTTATTTTCAAATATAATTTTAGAATTCAAATGATTTTTCACTTTAAATTGTCCTAATAAAAATTCAAACAAATTACGTAACATATCCCTAAGTATTATTTCAAAAATGGTTTTTAATCCTAAAGAGTGAATTAATAACATCTTCATAGTATGAACGCACTTAATCTAACATTTCATTGCTTAAGGAAACTTCAAATTTTGTTTATTAAACTGTTTTTAATATAATATTCTGGTTTATGTAAATTTTGCATTAAGAACTGCATTAATGTGCACCATTCAATTATAAAAAAATATTCCAACTATCGATGTAATGAAAAAGTTAATATTAAAATAACTGCTTTGTAGCGTCAATACTAAGATTTGATTTTCTGTAATCTTTTTCAAAAATATACACACCTCATATTCAATTCAGACAAGAACACATGCACTTATTAAATTTTATCAGCCAGACAGTTTTCTATTAGAAATATAAGGTAAAATTAAAAAAAAAATTCCAAAGTTTAAAATTTTTTAATCAAAAGTTTAAATGCTAACTTTTTCATTTTAACACTGACAACACAAACATATATATGTTTATTTTTTTCAAAAAATTTGTATTTATTTCAACAAAATTTTATATATACAAAAAAAGTACATGTAATGTTTAAAAAAAAAGATCAGATACAAAATTGCTGTGAGCTCAAAAAATATACAAAAATATATTTCGGACGCTACAGAGAATTTTGCCGTGTGTATTTGTATTTTAACTTATGTTTCTGAATCCTAACAAAAAAGATAGGCGGAGGCGTGTAGAAAGGCGTGTGGAGTGGAGTGAAGGCTGCGCTCATTGCTACTGCAATTACTCTAAATAGGAAAAACTAAAGATCGAATTTTAAAAACTAACACAAAGAATGAATATACAAATATACGAGTATATGAACGACTTGCGACAACTGGACTGGACTGCTCATTATAGTCTCACTAGTCTAATCATCGCATAATCCGAGAAATAGCGAACGCGGTGACTTGGCCACTTGGCCTCCTTCGCCCTGTCCGTGTTCGTCGGTGCGTGACGACAACTGTTGCTGTAGCGGCGTTAGCTTGGTACGCCTTATGAACACCTTAAGCGGTTGATAATCCATCGAAGTGAAGTTGCGCAGCGTATCCGAATCACTGGAACCACCATCGCTGGTAGCACTTCGTGTCGTCGCAATTGACAATTCGTCCATGTCAAAATTAAAGTTCAAATTGCAATTATTGTTGTTATTGTTATTGGCGCTCGGCGGCTTCTTGTCGATGCGCGCCGTCAGTTGAGTGGCAGCGACTTGTGTGGACACCGCTGAGTTGTTGTTGGCAGCCGAATCGCCAATGTTAGTCTCAAAGTGTACTGTGCTCAGTTGGAACTGCAAGTAGAATTAATAATAGTTTTCTATAGTAATGAAACATTTTTAGGCTTACCTAATCTTTTAGGGAGGGCTGACTAATTTTTAGAAAGTTTTATTGAGAAATTTATATTTTCTTTACTTTTTAAATCACGAATTAAGTTTTACAAACAGAAACTTTTTTGAAGTGATTTTTAGGTCAAAAGAACCCCTAAAAGATTAGAGTAATATTTTCTGGTAAAAATTATTTTTCTTTAGCTTAAACTTTTGGTAAGTTGACTAAGTTGTGAATTAGTTATCACCTCAAAAGCTTTTTCGAATTTCTCTAAAATCAAAAAAGTACAAATAAATATAATGAATCGTTTACTAGTAAACCTTTGTTATAACGTCAACTCAACAACAATTGTATTCTAAATATAAATCCGATTATAATAAATATATATACAAAAAAAATAAAATGAAGGCAACTCAAAAAGAAATACGATTATAAAAAATACGAAGCACTTATCTCGTAGATTTGTTGTTGGAAGAATAAACTTACGTCGACTTCGTTGGCAAATTCGTGATCCGACTTTGACTCCTTCTTCTTCGAAGTGTCCTTGGGCGTCGGTTCTACATATTTCATTTCACTCTTAACCTTGCGTACTTTAAGCGCCTTGCGCGAGGGAGCTTCCTTAACAGTGACCACGCTTTGAGTAGACGAGTCACCAAGCATGTGCTGCTGCTGCTGTTGTTGCTGCTGTTGGTTCTGTTGTTTGCGTCTGCCGTTATTGTTGTTGTTATAAGACGCATCATTGTTGTGGTTATTATTACTGCAGACGCCCGAGGCGATCTTTTGGAAGTCGTTTCGTCTGTAAATATATTTTAAAGGAGTCTATATTTTCCAGAAGTTTATACATTTTAGTAACCCACTCGCGTATAATCGACTGCAAAGACTCGTTCTTCACTACAACATAACCTTCGGGAATGCCAGCGTTCGCTTCGTCTTCCAGCTGGTTCTCGTAAGCAATAATCTGCTGGTTTAATTTCTCGTTTAATTGCTCCGCTTTTTTTCGCAGCACTCGTTCGAATGCCAGTTGCTCTTCGAGTGTCTTTAGTTGCTCTTTGAGTTGTGAAACAGTCACTTTTGACTTTTTCGATGTGGCGTTTGGGCCATGCATGCCATTGCATTCGCCGTTCTGTTGTCCGTCAAGCTGTTTCTGGTCGTCGTCATCCTTACCCAACTGATCACGTATGCTGCGCTGCAGGAACTTGCTAATGCCCGCATTACCGCGCACATTAAAGTCGATTAGATAATTGTTTATCTCGAGACAGTCTAGTATAAGATTGGCGGAACGATCGGTCAGACCACAATGTTCCATGTCGATCACTTTTACGTGATTTAAAGAAAGGAATTTTATTAATATCCTACGAATTTTCAGGCAAATCGCAAGCAAAGAACCTATTTTTCAACTAACCTTTCATCCAAACATCCTCCTTGAGGATCTCCACAATCGCTTTGACGCCGTCGTCGCCAATTTGCGGATTACGTGCCAACGAAATTGATCGCAAGCCCGGTATAGTATCCGGATCAACGTCGCGATAACGCAGCGATTTCTGCCAACCTTCAGTGTAACGACTGATTTTTTGAATCTTTAAAGTTTTTATAATATAATTTTTAAAATCGATTAAAAAAAATTCAAATTAAATTTAACATATTGGGCATATTAAGTTTAATTGTATATGTAACAATCACTGACATTATCGAATAAGCACAACGCCCACTTATAAAAGAAACACAGAAATGTTCCACAATAAGCACATTTTTGCAGAGTATGTGAGCTTCGGCATAGTCCAAAATTATTACAAGTTTTAATTTTGTTTAAGTCATCGTAAACGAGTATACCTTGATCATATCAGCCACATATTCCGCACCCTTAGTGGTCAGCTCACATTCTGATAAATTTAGCTTCTCAACATTTTCCAAATATTTTATAGTATTGCAGATAGCCTCACATCCTTTGTCGTAAATATTCGAACGTGAAAAACTTATTTCTTTAAGGCTTTCATTGGAAGACAGAGCCTATAAAAAGCATCGAAACAGTTCATAATCTTTAAAAATACGAGTATATATGTTAATTGGGAAGTATTCGTTGAACTCGAGGTGACCCTTCGGAATCTAATTTTAACTAAATATAAATCAACCTAACTTCATAAGTTAGTATTTTCCACCATATGAAATTCTAATTTGTGTAAAACTTAGTTACTAACTGGTGTTAAACTTGTTATAGAAGCGGTTCCTTTTTGAAAAACTTACCTTGGCAATGGACTCCACATACTTATCGTTCAGTGGCAAACCTTCCAGATTTAAAACTCGTAGATTTTTATTAAATTCAATGCAATTGGCAACAGCCTCCACGACGCCAGAAAAGATAAACTTTGTGTAGATGACAGGCTTCTGCTTAAATAGTTTCGCCTTTTTCTCGGTGTCTAAATGATCCAGTACTGCCGAAGAGATGAAACGAGATGAGGATAACGTTGATATGTTGATATTCACTTAACTAGTGATGATGGTGAAGTCAGTTCACTTACCCACGCCCAAGCTCTTGCGCAATCGAATGCCCAATGTCTGCAAGACTTGATCGTAGTAGAGCGCCTCAACGATTAACAACCAATCGTTCACTCCTAATTTATCGCCGAAAAAATCCAACATGGATGTGGCATTGTTTTTGGTGCGTATGTCTGTCTGTGGTGTAAGGTTTTTTGCGCGACACAACTCCAAATAACGAAAATGAAAGGATCGGCATCGAGTGAATTTCTTTGAAGAAGCCACGCTGCACACGTCACGCAATTCCAAATTCTTATGCATCTTGCTGTTTTCGGTTTTCGGATTTCGGATTTCGATGCCAATGAAGGGTTTGTTTGCTTGTTCTGCTCTAGGAAGGCGTTTTTGGAAGGGATTTTTTAACTTCGGAAATAAGAATTGGGTGATGGACGATACGAAACGGTTTCCGAGGATGGGAGCGATAGAGTTTTTGACAGTTTTTTTTTGTATAGTAAAAAAATAGAATTAAAAAATCTAAATAATTTTGAAATTTATGTGGTTTGATTGATGGAAAAAGTGTAGTCTTTTATGATTTTTATTTTTTTTTCTGATTGATTGAAAAATTTTTAAGTGTACTTTTTTTGTAGGTTTTTGACGGTTGAGCATGAACTAAATAATTTGGAAGTGTAAATGTTGGACTCCTAAAGTTTTTCTATTTTTCATAACAAGTTTTTTCCTTTCTTTAATAACTACTTAACTGTTTTTTGGAATGGGTCTCGCTTAAATAGCAAAACGAACTTGTTCCAGTGCCACCCGAAAGTGTTGACATACTAACTTGTTGTGCAATTATTTTATTATGTTCTCAAATTATGGTTTGCTACCTCTTATCCAGCTAAACATATTAACTACTTTGCGGAGCTACAGTACATAACTTTATTATGTTTCCCGAATTCAAGTGCAACGTTCATGAAGTGTGACATTTTTTTTTTGTACACAATTCCACTGGAATTCTGTATTTTATACACGTACATACATTTGAGACATGGTTTGGTTGGTCACCGCGTTTCAATGCTGACCTTTAGTTGAATGTCCACAGACTTGTTTTGTTATGCGTCGTAATGAACTGCTGCTCCCTCAATTGGAACAAGCGGACATTTATTTTGAACCAGTCATTTGCACAAGCTGTATTAAAACTTGCATTTGAAAACTGAGCGAATATTGTATAACTTTGATTAAACATTTATTACAATTCGAGAATGACTTTAACAATCTTCATATTTAAAAAACCAATTTCAATTAACGCTGAAAAATATTAGACTGTTAAAATCTTAACTTACAGTTATTGGAATCATAACTTACATACCTACTGACTGCCATTATGTATGTATGTATGTATGTATGTATGTATGTATGTATGTATGTATGTATGTATGTATGTATGTATGTATATATACGAGTTTCAATTTACTTACATAACTCACACTTCCGATTCGTGCTTATGCCATTTCCGTTCCTAAAACCAATTCTTAGTTTGGTTTATGCACTTGCCAATAATGCGCACTCCGCTTCCAATTTTCCAGTTAAGAGACAAACAACAAAACAATTCGCATTACTGCAAACAACCAACAACAAAAAATGCCGGCACTGCAAAATTACTCGCATAAACAAACACACTTCGAAATGAATTGCTTCAGACTTGTCTCACGGTTGTGGGATTTCGCGCTTCGATAGCTGCTCGCGTGCGGCTTGCTAAGCACGTTTCCATAGTGTACCTACGCATTGTTGTCTGTATTGTTGTGATATTTCTGTTGTTGTTGCTGTTGATGTTTGTTACTGAGGCAATGTTTCAATTCCATCAGACCGCCGCTTGGTACATTCCCGTGCTTTACCATTTTACCACTTTGTGCTACCACCACGGCTCGATGAGGTTGCGACTTGGTCTTCAGCTAATTCACAATTCAGTCGTCGCGAAGTTGTCAAAGTAAATTGTTTGTTTTAACTAAAAATAACGGCATGAAGTTGAGTTGGTGTTTAATTGTTTAACCCTTACAAAAGAACTGAAATTTTAAAACAATTTAAAAGGAATCAGTGAAATTTTAAAATAAAAAAATTAAAATAAATTTTAAAAATAATCGTGAATTCGCCACACAGAAAATATCTTTAAAGGTATTAATTAAGTGAAATCAAATACTAATTATCATAAACGTGATCGTGCCAAGCTGTGTCCTATTTTAAATTAAAACAGCACGAGCGTTTATTTCAAATTATTCTGGCACGCTCCAAACTATTTAACATACGTACATAAGCGTCATCATTTTAAGAATTTTCCCATTTCGCCTTCGCTCAAGTCGACATAAGACCAACAAATTTGTTGTCACGCTTCAAATACCACCCACTTTTTCGGGGTTCTTGACTTCTTCACTGACAGACGACGACACCAATCGACGCAATGTGTTACTTGCAAAAGACGCTCATTTAGCACGGAAAGTGCTAATGTTTCTTATAATAATACCTGTGTGTGTGTGTTAGTGTATGGCCATATATGGTAATAATATTTTGCATGTCCTTAAGAATGTTATGCGCGAATTTAACTTGGCCTTATACTTTCGAAGTGGTCGTATTTGCTCGAACTTAATTGAACGCTATAACAGTACGTAAGGATATCGTCCGCATGAGCTACTTTGCAGTAAGAGGTAAGCTAATAGTTAAGGGTGGCTCAGCTGGATTACTTTAATGGCTTCTTATTTGTTTTTTAGTCTTATAAAGAGGTGTAGATTAAGTTTTATGCAGTTAGTAATTATTTTACCATGTAAAATAAGCCACAGTATTCAAAATTAGATTGTTGTTGTTATTAAAGATGAGCAGTACAAAATTATGTTAACTTCAAAGTTACTTGTTAATAAATCAATGAGTACAACAATAACTATGTGTAAATAAACAAATAACACAAAGTAGTTGCAATATAATTTTATATAAGTACTTTGTCTCATGTCCATAAAAAAAGAAACTATCATTAAAAAAAAAAATCTAATAAAAAATTAATCTTCGGCAATGCCGATACTTAAATACCTCATGATAAAATTAAATAAGTCTGTGTATATTAACCTACAAAAAATGTGCTTACTATTATCGAATTTTTTAATTCAACTCAAAATTCGACGCTGATCATTGCCAAATCTGTTCTAGATATGTATATATATTGTTCCTTTAATATACTTCATAATTTTAAACAAAAACAATATATAATAATAAAAACAATAACCATAAAACTCAAATTTAGTTAAAAGTCGATTTAAGCTCTATTGTCGTATTAAACCATTTCCATTAGCAATGTCCATCGAAGCATCATTTTCTTAGCGGCATTTATCACACAAACCCAATTTTCTTATGAAAAGTGAAAATCTTCAAAACAAAAATAAATATATAAAAAAAAACTTATCCACTACTAACCAAAGCCAAAGTGAAAAATCGGAAGTAAATTAAATAAATCAAACAAAATGCAGCAACATCAACAGTAGCAACAGAAACCACGGCAACAAACAAAAACAAACAACCACAGCAGCGGCAAAAACAGCTCCACTTGATGCACACATTGAAGTGCAACAAAGCGTATTCAATAGATGCATTTCGATTGCTGTTGTGGTTGTTGCTGGTAACGAACATTGCACGCGGACCACAAACAATAAATAACAACATTTTTAAGATGCCTCAACATCAAAAACAAAAACATAAACAAACAATTTTAAACACAAGTGACCGCCTGTCTATGACACTCAAACTGACACCAGCAAAAACCAACAACAACAACAACAATTTAAGGTATTTTACCAAACAGCAAAGCAACCAGTTGGTAACAGCAAAACAACAACAACTTCATCCTAATTAAAACGTGTCGTTATGAAAACTCGACGCACCGCCCGCATGCTTTTCCGCTGCATCACTTTAAAACATCCAACCCTCTTCACCTCCTCAAATGGTCTATTTTACCATTCGTTTCCGGCGCTGATTCAAATACATAACTAGATACCTTTAGCTATCTAGATAGCCTAGTTCGAGTACTTCCTCCCCCAGTTTGCCTCGTTGTGTCGCTTTGTTGTTGTTAGAAGTACCTACTGCAACATGTCTCTCGGCCAACAGTCAAGTTCAACGCTTCTAATGTGCTGATGTGTGTCTATTCTGGAGAGCTGTTGTTTTTCTACAAGATCACCAACAACAGCAACAGCAACGACAAAAAGTTTTGTTGCGGTAGCGCGATTTTGAGTCATACCTGCTGCGAGCACCGTCACTGGTGGTTAAGTGGATTTCTGTACAATATGGAATGAAAATGTGTCCCGTCACACTTCGACTCACTTTTCAGCGTGAGGGTTTTTATTTTTTTCTGTGTTTTTTTTTCATTACTGAGTAATTATTTGCATATTTTTTGTTCTTGTTGGTTTGTTATGTTTCCATTAAAATGGCGCAAGTTCAATAGTCGCAAAAAATCACAGATTTTCACCAATACCCAAAAATCTGGTCTAAGGTCGAATGTTTTATTCAAATCAAAATTTTTACGATGAAATCGAATTTTTCATCGAAACCAAAAATATTAAGTTGTAAGTAAATTTGATAGTTAAAACAATTTTAAATACATTTTAACCCTCGATTGTTTGATGAGTTATCGCAGATTATTTACCTGTTGGGACTATTACTCCTAACTTACGAGTATATAAGAAGTGAGTTATTTTCCTCCTTTGACGTGTTAGGCTGAGTTTCTTATGGAAAATAAAATGTTCCGCTTGACATGAAATATTAGCTTCACGTTGTAGTACCATGAAGCTTGTAAGTTTGTGTATAAAATACCCATTAGAAACGAGATTTTGCCAAGCATAACTTCAAATGTGTCATTAGCACGTTAGACCATAATGAAGCACCATTTCAAAAAGAAATTGCACCCAATTTGAGTTCACAAGAAAAGTGTGTGGATATGTCAGTGTCACCTCTAAAGACGTCATGCTTTTTTCACAAACCACGCATCTAACAAAATTAATAAACACGACTCGCATTAAGGAACGGACGGGTGGGCTCACTTAAGCGTAGCAATAAATAGTGAAGTGAAGGCGTTAAAGAAATTCGTTTGATACATTTTAGTTTACTCTTGTTTGCCTTTAAATTAATGTAAAAAAAACAACAATAACAATGACTTATATCAAAAGAAAGTAGTATTAATTAATTAAACATTATTAAAGCAAAATCAATTCAGTTCGAATACTATTATACATTAACATCACGACTAACATTAAAAATAAATACATTATATTAAATTAAAAAATCTTAAATTTTAGAAAAATTTTGTTCATTTTTGATATAAAATCAAATAATTATACTAGACATATTATAACAACTTAACTCCAGAAATCTTAAATTATAAATACCATGAATAACAAATTGTTGCTTTAAGGTTGATAAACAAATTAAAATCGCCAACTGACCACACAACCCAACTGGTGTGTGCTTCTAAAAGCCATTGGCCATAAATAAAAAACAGCTCTGCGAGCTGATTTACTTACGTACCTTAACTAAGCACAGCAACTTCTTTCTACCACTCTCAAACAATCAAACGATCAAAGCACAAAAAACAATGTGCGATGCAAGTTTGCATGATCACATCGCATCATAACGATGAAAGCGAAGTCAATCATGCAATCATGCAAATTTAAATGCTAATTATTAACGTACGAAATACTCAACTAAAGCTGGCGCAGAGCTTAGCTGATGCTGCAGAAGGCCTTCAATTATTCAAAATATGTAGACATAAAATTCAACATTTTATTTCTTTACATTTAATAACATTTCTTTACTTAAATTACAACGATAAAATCTGACAGTATGTAATTACACCCAAAAAAACAAAATGTTTTAGTAATTGGATTTTTCTTCTCGAATTCATAACTTCCCAAGGTCAATTGCAACACAAATAATATGTTTTATTTTATTTCAGGTTTGCTATTTTGTTTTATAATTTTTCACAAGCTCATTTTTGTAAATGAAATTTCACTTTTACTATGATGAAAATTGCATTCGTACACATTGGCCAAATTGATAGTGCAATCATTGTGCCACTACAAAAAAAACTCGTGTTTTAAATTTTTTGGAACTTTTGTCATAATAAAAGAAAAGATATAAACGAATGAATTAACTAATTTAAATACTCGTAAGCAAATCAATAATTATGATTAATATTGTTGCTGGGCAACAATATTAGTACATCATTAAATGTTTCCATTAAATCACTTAACGAAATAACACCTTTGTCAAACTTATAAAAAATTATTAATTGAAAGTTTTAATCATTGCATTGATATATTTTTTATGCATAACCAATATTTTGGTATTAATCAAATAAAGGCGATTTTTAATACCTATACAATAATTGATACCAGAATTTTCTATAACATCCCTTATTTTGGAAGATCAATTACTTTAACTTGAGTGTAAATTCCCACATCTAACTTGAACCACAACAAGATTCAAATCCAACAGACACTCACTGAGTGCATCAGTGATTGGATGTATGGAAGTTGTATATAAAAATCATAATAGATTCGAGCGAATTAATGCGATGTCATAATGTGAGCAAGTCTTGGGACATTATCGTGTAGACAATGGTAATAAGTCGTTGTGAACTACTTTGGCAATCTTTAAGTAAACGACACTTGCGGAATGCCATTTTTCCACACATTTAAATAAATAATTTAGATGTAAGATAGTAAATACAATTTAAAAGCTTAATCAATTTTTCGAAATTTCTATTTGAGTGCAGCCAACTATTTACAAGTCTGCGAATATGTGCCAATCACAACTAGATTTGACACATGTTCTGGTAATTAACCACATTCTTTGGACACGTATCTAGTCGTATTAAAAATAAAGCAGTTGCTTGGTTGTCATATCAACTCACAAAGTGTTGCAACATCTCGTGTGATGACCGCGGAAACGTGATTTATGCAATTACTCTAAAGAAGAAAAAAGAGTAACCGCAACAATGTACGCGACATGGTCAATGATTGCTCGTGATCCGGCCGTGTGTATTTAATTTCGCGTACCGTAGTAAAACATAAACACATTTTCTTATACTCGTACTAGTAGTGTACACACTCGTACAGTATCTGAAGCTAATTGAAATGTTCTCGCTACACAGTTTTGGTAGATGTAAACATTTTTTTAATAGCAATGAATGATTTTGTTACCATTTGTTTAGTAGTTAACTACATTTTTAACTTGCTTTTGTTGGTTAAGACTTATGTGAGTACTTGAGGTTTTCTCAAGCGAAACAGGTTTAAGGTTAAAATCTGCAATTCTCAAAAACTTAAGTGTCGAAAAATATTTGGACACTTGTAATTGTGAGTTACTGTTATATGAAGTTAGTAGGTTACTTTGCCATGGTTCACAAATAGAACTAATGCGTATGGCGGCTACTAAAAGAAACGTTTTTTTCTCATTTTCAGAATGACACCACACATTAAAACCGCGTATTTATAATGAGCACTTAAGCGTAAAACAGCACTTGAATGATTCATGGAAATGTTCCTCTGAAACCAACAATAACAACATGTACAACGAATTACTAAGTAACAGAGTACCAATGGTATTAATTATGCCTAAACAAGTGACATTACAAAATGATAAGAAATACAAGAAGGTGCGTTTAAAAATGTTCACACTGAGTAAAGTTGGAAATAGCCTCAGTACGGCAATCATATTCTTAACTCTACTTAATATGGTTTCCGGAAATCGACCACCACGTTTTGCCATCGATGGGCAGTCGGAAATTGTACTGCGCCTAAAAGAAAGCCCAGAAACAAAAGTCGGTTAGTTAAACAAACTTATTATATTGTATTATAATAATAAAATACTTCTAACCAAATCATCAATGGAGGGATCCTTCATTCCTTTTCAACTTTTATATTGAAATTATTTCAAATACTCGTATTTAAAAAAATTTGTATTCTTTAAAATTGGAATCATTTCATGTTCCTCTTACTTAAAAAAATATGTATTACAAATATTTTTTTTATTTTTGTTGTACCATCTAACATATTAACGTTTTTCATATTACTCAGGAACGCTTATTTACACACTCAAAGGGTTTGATCCTGACAACGATCCGTTGACATTTAGCAAACGTCCTTCACATGATAGTGAGGTTATTCGCATTGAAAACTCGGGCACCAATGAAGCTAGCGTTTATTTAGCCAAGGAATTAGACAGAGAGGTTAGTCCATTGACACTTTCATTATGTGTAGTTTTCATTTTGGTTTACCTCTTTCAGACTCAAGATGAATACTCTATAGTTTTAACACTCACCGATAATCATTACAACGACTATAATTATGTAACACAAAGTTTTCTACTCTTGGTTGAAGACATTAACGATAACGAACCCATTTTTCAACCGTACCAAAGCGCAATCGAAATACCCGAAAACAGCGAACCAGGCGTAATAACATCACTCGAGGCTACCGACGCTGATGAAGGTGCCTACGGTCAGGTAGTCTACTACTTACAGGAATTAGAGGGTGATAATGACGTCTTCTCCATATCCACTTATCAAGGCAAGGGTATTTTACGTCTTGTCGGTGATTTGGATTACGAATCGAAGAGTTTATATCAATTACGTGTCTTGGCAATTGATCGGGCCAATCAGGGACCTGTTAATACGGGAACAGCAGCCATACTAGTCAAAGTAAAGGATATCGAAGATCAGCCACCTGAATTTGTAGAGGTGCAAGCCGTCGCCAGAATTCCGGAGGATGCACCAATCGGTACAAAGGTACTGCGTGTGCGTGCAATAGACGGTGATCGTGGCATAAATAATCCAATTCAGTACGATGTCGAAACGAATGAACTGTTCAATATTGAAGCGGAAACGGGTGTCGTGTACACAATTAAGGAACTCGATCGTGAAGATCCAAGCAATCAAGTAAATGGCGCGTATATTTTAAAAGTAACAGCTACTGAAATATCAATGGTATGGCAAAGCATTCAAACATACAAAATGGTGTACAAATTGTTTTACCCTGTATAATTATTTTCAGTCTTTAACAAGTGCATCGACAGAAGTAGCTTCAGTCAAAACGGAAGTAACAATTATTGTAACGGATGTCAACGATGAAATACCAACATTCAGCGAAGCTATTTACCGCTGTGAAGTCAATGAAAATTCACAAGCAAATACACCACTAAATTTTATTGACGATGGTGTTCAGAACTTCGTGTACGATCATGATGTTGGAAAGAATGGCACATTCCGTCTGTTTCTCGATCCGCAAAATGATCTCTTTGAGATCGTGCCCGAACTAGCAGTGAATGAAGCAAGTTTTATGATACGCGTTAAGAACTCTAAAGCTATCGATTATGAACAAATAAAGGAGATAAATTTTACACTGTTTGCTAGAGAAATTGATGAGCCTGGACGTTGGAGGTTAGTTTGTATTTTGATTTACTTATTTACTGATTTGTAATACACTGCATCAATTTACAGCTCGGCACATTTGCAAATTTATATACGAGATCAGAATGATAATTTTCCTGAATTTACGCAAGCAATCTATCAAGCGCCTTTACCAGAAAACAGCGAACTGGGTACAATTATTACTAGGATCGAAGCGGTTGATGTAGATTCGGGAGACTATGGCACAATGGGCATAAGATATCGGAATCTAAGAGGCGGTATTGCAAATTTGTAAGTTCATTAATAGTTGATTTGACCAGAAGACAACTAACATTTCAATATTATTGCAGACTTTATCTTAATCCAATCTCAGGAGTCGTAACCATTAAGCAGCCCGGTGGTTCGGCCTTCGACCGTGAAATTATATCTCGTCATTATCTCACTGTGGAGGCTATTGATAATATTGGGCTTGGCAATCGCAATACTGCACAGATTATAATTGATATTGAAGACGTAAATGATAACGCACCGATATTTTTACAACGCCACTATGAGACTAAGCTGCTGGAAAACAAGGCTGAATTCGAGACCCCGCTTCAGCTAGAGGCACGTGATATTGATCTGAATGGCACAGAAAATAGCCAAATTACATATGAAATAGTTGAAGGTCTCTATCGTATGAATTTTACAATTGATCCTGAAAGTGGTTTATTGCGGCCACTTCATGCCTTTGACTACGAAGAGCTTGTCGAAAATAAGCGTAACGTTCGACATGCTGATGCAGGTACACGTGAGATTGACCTACTGGTACGTGCTAGAGACTCAGGCATACCAATGCTTTCGACAGTTGTACCCGTACTAATTTATGTTCAGGATGTCAACGATAATGCACCAATTTTCCAAAAAAACTTTTACACCAAGACCATTCCGGAAGATTTACCAGGTGGCAGTTCAATACTGCAAGTAATGGCAATAGACCGTGATGGCTCAGCACCAAACAACGTAATTGTTTATCGCATACAAATGGGCGCAAGCGACAAGTTTATCATAAATTCTGAATCGGGTGTTATTTCAGTGGCACTAGGTGCAAGTTTGGATCCAGATCTCACAGACAACAAGAGAACTATTTACACATTGACTGTGGTGAGTACATATACAATATTTGTATATTTCTCTTTTCTAAGGTAATATTATCGCTTTTCTTTAATAAGATTGCCATTGATGGTGGACTAGGTAACTCCCAACTTATGAATTCGGCAACTGTTAATATAACGATAAAAGATGTTAACAACAAATCGCCTGTATTAGGTGACTTACCTACCATACGCATAATTGAGAACACTTCTGTAGGCACAATAGTATATCGCGTGAACGCAACTGACCTGGATGAAGTTCCAATAATACGCTATCAAATAAATCGAAAAAATTGTGAAGCACGCAATGAAGAAGGTACATTTGTCAAGTCAAGCGAATACGATTACTTGGGAGCTTTCGATTTAGATCCTATCGATGGAACATTGAAGGTAATTCTTAAATATCACTTTGTTGAATTTTTTTTTAAAAGTTTGATTTTTTGACAGTTGGTTAAACTATTGGACCGAGAAAGAGTAGAACATATAAAGTTAGCCATTATTGCTGAAGATTTGGCTGCAGTGAAAAGCAAACAAGAAGTTGAAGGTTAGTTCATCTTGAGTTAAAAATTTTTTTGCAACAAAATAATTTACAATTTTGCATTTAAAGCTTTTCTCAATATACAAATCGATGACGAGAACGACAATAATCCCAAGTTCAAGCAGCCTTTCTATCGAAGAACGATCACCGAGAACAGCATAAATGGCATCCTTATCGTCAATGTTGTTGCTTATGATATCGATAAAAACAAGACTATAACCTATGCTCTCGAGGGCAATCCTGCTTTTAGAAATTTAGTTCACTTAGATGCACAAACTGGTGAAATAGTGGTAGCAAATAAAATCGACCATGAGCAATATCAATGGTTGAATTTCACGGTGCGTGCTACAGATGCGGGCGTCCCGCCTCGTTCCGCACTTGTCGATATATACGTTTCGGTGCTGGATGAAAACGATAATAATCCGTATTTCATTGGGGGTTCCAAAAATTATACGATTAGCGAGAGTGCTGTTATTGGCACCAGAGTAGGAACAGTGCAGGCAGCTGATGCTGATTCGGGCGACTTTGGCAAGATTACTTTTTTAATGGATCGCATTAGTTCTCAGGTTTGTTTAATGATTTTTTTTCGTTCAACAAACTTGTTGATTTTCTTTTTATTTTAAAGGGTAAATTTTCAATTGATGCTGATACTGGAGTGCTAACAGTGGCTGACAAGCTTGATCGAGAGTCAAAAGATTTTTATATGCTGGTCATAGAAGCCTGGGATAATTATCAGTTTGGTTTTCTAGCTGGCGAAAGTCGTAATGCTTTCAAGCAAATTTTGTAAGTTTTTTAAGAGCAACAGAATTCTCGCTAATATGTTAAACCGTTACTTATATTAAACAGCATTACAATCTTGGATGAGAATGACAATCAACCGGAAGTAACTTTACCCACAAGCTGTGTGCTTATCACAGAGTATCATAAGCTTAGTGAGTTGATAGCAACTGTTCGTGGCACAGATGCTGATGATCCAAACTCCCCAAATGGTCGCTTAGACTTTCGAATAACAAAGGGAAATAAAGATGGTATTTCTGATAAAACATTTTTGAGTTTTCTTGTCAGAATAAGACTTCCCTCACTCTTGCAGATCTTTTCGAGCTCAAGCAAATAGATGCTTGGTCAGCTCATATCTACGCCAAAACATCACTACGCAATAGGTTTGGTAATCACACTCTTGTCATTACTACACGTGATTTGGGTGTACCTTCCAATATAGTAACAAACAGTTTGGACATTTGCATTTCCGACTTTAATGATCATGCTCCCGTTTTCGTAACACCACTGCACAATACCACATTGCGTGTTCCGGAGAATGCCACCATTGGCACTATGATTCTACAGGTCATAGCCACTGATGAAGATATCGGTATGAATGCCTTAGTACGTTATCGTCTGAAACCTGATCCATTGGGTAGTTTTAAACTATTTGATATGGATGCCGAAACGGGGCAGTTATTTCTGAAGGAAAAGTTGAATCGAGAAAAGCAAAAGATACACGAGGTAGGTATTGGAGGAATTACCATTTCGAATCGTGTGAAAAATTTATTAAATTGGTTTTACATACTTTTGCGCGAATACTTTTAGATACGAATCGAGGCTTACGATCAGGGTTTGCCCACTTCTTTAAGCACTGATCTGGATTTGACTGTTTATATACGTAATGTTAATGACTACGAACCACAATTCTTATTGGACGAGATTTTTGTGAATTTTACAGGTGTGTAGAGAATTTTATTGTCTAGTATTTAAAGCTATAACTTATCCATTGTAGAACATGCTGATCCTGGTTCAGAACGGATAAAATTACCAGACACCATTGACAAGGACGAAGTAGACGACCTCGATGATCCACCCAGTCAAGTGTGCTATTTCATTGTAAAAGGCAACGAAGATAATTACTTTAAACTTGATCCCGAGACCCATATTTTAACAGTGATTAAAGAACTTGACCGTGAGCTCAATGCAACCTACACGCTTTTCGTCAGAGCAACGGAAAATTGTGCGAGTGAAAACATTTTAAGCGGCACTTACGTCGGTTCCAATCGACGTCTGGGTATTGAATTAGACGATAAAATAAGTTTACGAAAAATGAACACAATCGGCCGCCGACAAGGTGGTTTTATGCATAATCACGATGCAAATTTCGATCGCTACAAGCACTCGCGCAGTTTACGTTCCGTCAACTCTGAGGAGCTAATTGCTTTCGATGAGAACGACGAGCAAGACAAGTCTCTTAGCAGCGATGAGTTGTTAATGACCGATAGCACTATAGTGCAGGTTCGAGTGCGTGTACTTGATATTAACGACAATCCGCCACGTTTTCGATCAAAGATTTTCACCGGCGGTTTGACAACAAATGCTGATTTTGGAACAAAATTTATGCGCGTCGAAGCCTTCGATCAGGACGAAGGCTCAAACGCTCAAATTAATTACTACCTAGTAGGTGAGATTCGACAAACGCTTTCGGAGGGTTTGGAAAATGTGCGCAAATCACCTTTTTTGGTGGACCAGGAAACCGGCGAAGTGCAGCTCAATTTCGATCCTCAGAAAGGAATGAAAGGGTATTTTGATTTTATGGTCTTGGCCAATGATACAGTGGGAATGAAGGATGTTGCGCATGTCTTCATATATTTATTGCGTGAAGATCAGAAAGTGCGTTTCGTGTTTCGTCTACAGCCGGATGAGTTGCGTGAAAAAATCAACGACTTCAGAGAGTATGTTGCAATTTTTTAACTAATATTATTTTTTTATACTATATAATACAATATAATAATACTATATTTTTTATTCCCGCCGTTCCATAGTACGCTTAGTAACATTACGGACTCTATTGTCAACATTGACGAGGTCAAAGTGCACGAAAATAAAGACGGCTCTGTCGATAAGACAAAAACAGATTTATACATGCATCTCGTTGAAAAGGAAGATAACTCCATTTACGAAGTTGCTCAAGTTTTGAATCTCATAGACACACATATCGAGCGACTGGACGAGCTATTTAAAGAGCTTAATGTTTTAGATACGCAACCTGCTGAAGCGCAATTGTTAATGGCTGGTCCGCCAAAAGGGCCCATGGTTGTTTGGCTGATATTCATCAATATATTTCTGGCTACATTGCTCGTGGTTACCTTAGGTCTGTGCGCGTCACAGCGCAAGGGCTATCGTCGTGAATTGAGAGCAGCAAAAGTGAATATTTTTCGTAAGTATTTCGATTTAATGTTTCAAATGTTTGCAAAACGTAAATGGTTTCTTTCAAAACACTCTGATACAGGACACTCTTCACTTTCGCTGCAGAACAATACGGAACCGACGACTCGCGTACCAAACACGAATAAACACAGCGTACAAGGGTCAAACCCAATTTGGCTTAAAGGCTACGAAAATGAGTGGTTCAAGAACGAAGAAAACTTAAGGTTAGATTTTTGACTACAAATTATCGACTATTATCTCAATTTGCGAAATCGAGGTGATCGCTATTGTCTTTAACAATAATGACGTGACACTTCGTTTTGGAGGACTTTAATGTTCGGCAAGTCCTTCGAAATTTATAGGCACTCTGTTTTAGATTGTAAAATTGTTTTTCTTTTCGAATTTAAATAGTTTTTAGTTTGAATGAAGTCAAAACCAATTTTTAATAAATATTGCAGCCAATTGATAAAAGCCTAAAATTACCATTGTCCAAACTAAAATTTAGAATTTCTACAGACACTCGTTACAATCAAAATGAAGCTAGTACAATTTGTCTATTACAGTCAAGCCGGTCAGGATTCTCTGGACGACAACTTTCTCGCTATAGGCACACAGGATATCCAAGAAACACTAAAGGGCACCGCGAAACTATTCAACGCAACCAACGACTTGAATCGTCATTTTAACGTCTACAACCAAATCGATAAATTAACGAATAATGCTCAGATACTGGCTCGAAAGCTAGAAACTACAGAATTGTAAATTTATTCTTACCGATAGTTAGTTTGTAGTGTTAAATAACGTTTATTTATTTACATAAAATTATTAAGAATAGTTTAGGAAAAAGATGTATGCCTGTAAATCTAAACAGATTTTGTAAATATTATACAAAATAATATTTTATCTTAACACTCTTTTTTACAATATTACAATTAAAATATCTGTGCGTACTGTTATAATTTTTGACATTACAACAAATTTAAAATAGCAAAAATTACATTCAACAATAAAAAAAACAAATAGCGCAGAGTTAGTATAAATCAGAAAGATTAAAAATAAAATTCAAAAAACTTATACACAAACAAAGAAAAGATGGATTTTTGTGTTTGTTTTTTTTCTTTTTTTTTCTAAAAAAAAATATATTTTTTTTGTTTTCAGATAATTCCAGTTTTGTTAAAAAATTTGATTTTAATTACAAAAATAAATCACAAATGCATAAACTACGAAAAGACACGCTAATATGTAGTAAGTATAAAAAAAGATTGCTGCTATCAACTGCGGCTGTTATTTTCTTGTTGTATTTCTCCTTTGTTTTCCTTTTGAAACAACTATTTAGGTTTTGTATAAAAAATTAATTATAAACATGAAGGCGAAAAAAGAAATAATAAAACAAAATTTTGTTCGCGCTACTTAAACTGCACTAAATAGAAATAATTTCTTAATAAGAATTCAACACACTTTTTTCATTTCATACACAACAAAAAAAAAAAAAATTTTTAGTCAAAATTATTGTTACAGTTTGCGTACTTTTGAAATATTTGCTTACTATTTAAGACTTAATTGCTACACAATGTTGCTTAAATAAGATTATTTAATGTTTTTTCTTCTTTTTATATTTTAAACATTACGACGGGAGTGGTTACGAAAAGAAAATGTGTTTCGGTTGAAATTAATATAAAAATAATACTTAAAAAAAGTTGTTGCATGAAATCAATTTACAAATGAGAGAAGTTCGTTTTAGACGATACTAAAATGTTAAATTCAATTACAATACATACATAGTACATTATCTATAATAATGGGTATTAATTAGTTTAGTATACAAAACAATATTCAAAGCTCGTATATGCAAAATATACTCAGAAAAAATAAAAAAAAATAAAAGTTCAACTAACAAATAACCACTATAGTATACATTTCTATATAAATTTAAAATAAACAAATATTTAAAGTAGTAGTGTGTTTGTTGATATTAAATATAGTAATACGATTCGCGGTTTCAAATTAGTCCCTTGTATATATATAATTTTTTCGTTATTTTAATTTAAAAAATTTGTTTGCTACGTTAAATGCTTTTAAATAAGTTTTGTTTTATGCCGAAATCAGATTTTTGTTTCTCATACACTTTTATTTGTTAATGTCGTCGTCCACAAGCTGTATTAAATTGTAGTATTACTTAGATTAGAATCATGAAATTGACTGTTATACAGTTTTCAAACATTAAACTGAGTAACAAAGTCAACAAAGCTTGTGAACAATCTTTTAACGCTTGGTTATAGTGCTGTGCACTTTCCAGTTGTCAATTTATCTATTTTTATTTATTTTTTTTGCATTTCCTTTGAGAAACTAATATTGAGCTGCATTAATAATAGTACAGTGAAATTACTTTAATATTTTAATTATTTTGTTTACATAATTTCATATTTATATATATTTATTATATTACAACATTTACGCTTAAATACCAGCGAACTATTAAATACATATTTTTCGTTAAGATTTTTTATTTTTTTTAAACTGATTTTTAGCATTTCTTTGTTTACTTTTTAAATTTAAAATATACATATGTAATCGCTTAAATACAGAATATATTTACGCGCTTTTTCCAAACACTTTAACAGGCTCAGCAAGTTTTTCTAATGACAGCATAAAATCGAAGCCCAAAGTAGTAGTTAATAGTAAAAAAAAGTGAGAAAAACAGAACACTAAATAAAACTCTTGCTGGGAACTGTTGTAATCTTTGAAAAGAAAAGTCACGTCTAACTTTTGAAATCATCATAAATATTTAAATTTAAATATTTCTTGTGTTAATCATTACTTACTATCGTATTATGTTTAAGTTATTATTTATATGTAATTGTAATAATTACGCCATTATATTTATAACTTCAGGCAGGTTCATTTTAGACTTTCCTTTTTGTGCCTACGCCGCCGCCCGCTAACAAATTCTCGTTGAATCGTTGGAATCGATAAGCATTTCTACGTCTGCACGAGACCGCGTCGTATGTCTGCGCCAACAGTTGCGGCGCCTGTTCCACTATTGCTGCCGCTGTCAATAAAGAGTGTCGAGGTGTCAATACCCGAGGTGTCCGGCGAATGCATCACCATTTCCATGCTGGCATCAGCCAGTATCTCATCGTTGACATCAAGAAAGTCACCCAGGAAATCGGAATCGGACCCAATTGTTTGTTGCAGCGATTTCAAGTGTTTGTCGGCCAGTTCGAGCGCTCGTTCGACCTCGTCGCATTCATCTTGGCGCACTGCACAAATTAATTGTTAATATTGTTATTTCTACATTCTACATAATTTGTACAATTATAATTTTAAATAATTTAAGATAATCTTTGTGAAATACCAAAAACTTACCAGCGGTAAATAATTCATTAAAAGCGTCAACAGGCAAAGCGCTGAGCACGTTTGCCAAATCGTGCTCTTCTAGCAGACGCGTATCAGCTAAAGGAATCTCATCTGAAAAAGAACCAAAGATTTTTCGTAAAATAATAATCATTATATATAAAACAAAAATTATGTCTAAACATACCAGCATCATGTGCACCTGCCATCAGTTCAGTCTCACTTAAACCCCCTAGGCCGGTATCCTCGGAACTGGCATAGGCGGAGCTATTTTCACAAATGCTTATCATGGTCTGCGTCAGTAATTCATCAGTGGTAGGCAAAGACGACGCAGAAGATGAAGTCGAGCCGAGGCCCAGGGTAAAATTTGAATTTGAATTTGTGTTTATAAATTGTTGTATGTTGCTGTAATTCTGATTGTTGTTGTTGTTGCATCCAAAGTTGTTGTGCACATGGTTGCTGTGGTTATTAATATTGTTGTTATTATTATTTGCCACCATTGCAAACTGCGCCACAATTTGATTGATTTCGTGGGCTTGCAAATCGCTGGCAGCAACAGTTTCCACGTTGGTTGTGGGTGCAGCAACGGCGCCACATGTGCCAAAATTCAACATGCGATTGTTGCTGCTGCTATTGTTGCCGCTGAGCGGTGCCAAAGCGGGAGGCGCTAAAGAAGCAACGACGTTTGTCGACGACATGTAGTGCAACTGTTGCTGTGATTGCGAACTGGACGAATGCGAATTACTTGCAATCGATTCAAGCGATGTAGTACTACTTTTACGTTGTAGTACTGCCGAAAGTGGCGGTGGTGGATTCGGCTGTGTTGCATTAACGCTAGTCACTACAGCTGCTTTTTTGGCGCGTTTAAGCGGCCGTCCAACTGGATTGCCACTAATGATTTTTCGTTTACGCGACTGTTGTGACAGCGTTGTTTTTGTTGCGACGTTAACATTCGGTGACTTATTGCTGTTGGTTTTATTTTGGCTGCCATTAAAGAAAGTGTGCATTCGCGGCAATTCATCTTCGTAGTGCAACAATTGTGGCAGCGGCTGCGACATTGAAGCCGTCTGCGCTCCACCGCTTTTGCGCTGCTCGCAGGCGGCGACGCTGCGATTGTAGGCGTCACGTTTGCGCGCATGCTCCGCACAGAGCGGCAAATCGTGCATTATATCGAAAACGGGTATGCGACATTGCGTGTTATCCGCAAATTTTGCAGTGCACGGCAAAAAGATGTGCTGCGTCGCGTTGGCTGTAATATGCTGTTTACAATGCGCAGCCATTTCCAGCGCATGGTGCGTACAACTTGGTGCGATGCATTTTTTTACGTTGGCGGGTAAACGACTATAAAAAGCAAAAGAAGTTTTAATCGGGACAATTTGTAATATGGTATTAATATATTCGAAAATTTAATTTTATTTTGTGGCGCTTTAATATTGTATAAGTATGAATTAAGGCCCAAAAAAATTATGAATCTTCGAATTTTTTAAATCACACTGAATCCAAGAATATTTAAACAATAAAATAGCAATTTCAAAAATCACATTTTATGATATATAACTTTAACTATTAAAATTTTTTTTTTAATGTTTTTAAAAAACAAAACAACCAAAAGAAATATAAGAGCTTTTCGCGCAATTTTTTTACATATGTAAACAAAAAGTACGCACTCTTCTTCGTTGTGGTTTTGATACTTTCGCAGCAACCGATCCACGCAAATCAGTCGCCGGCGTGCAGCCTGTAGTGGCAGCTTCTGCAAAGAACGTGTGGCAAGTAGCTGTAACGCTTGACGACGCAACATACTCTTGTGTTGTGCGATACGTTCCTCACGTCCAATATTCGGCAACAACATTGTGGAGCCGACGTCACCACTACTGCAGCTAGCGACACCAACGAATTGTGAACGAGTTTTTGCATCGTATACACCCAACCAGTGGTGCTGCAGGCAATACGGTAGCACAGATTCGGAGGACAGTATCGAAGTGTCAGCATCAAGCTGAGCAGCGCTCATTTTAATTACGGCAACGGCGGTCGTAGTGTGCGCCGTGTTGTTGCTATCCATAAAGCGTTCGTTGCGAGCACACAACGCAGCAAAGGTTGACTTTCGAATTTTTTTTTGCGTTGTGTGATGGGAGAGCTGGAGTGCTGCCCCGTTGAATTTGTTGGTGACGCATGCTTTACGTTTGTATGCAGAAGATTTCGGCGGGATCGCTTCAATTACGGCATACTGTGCCTCGGTTTGTAGACTCTTTTCGAAATTCGACTTTTTCTGAGGGTGTAGAGGCGTGGCAGCGACGACGGCAACAATGGAAGACGTCTCATTTGCAGGCGACGACGGTGGCGGTAGAAGGCGCACATCGTGTTTTGCATTCGGCTGAACAAAGAAAACATCGCGCAATACTGCCAACGCGGGCTGGGGCGCTGCAAGTGGCTGCGGCGGTGGCGTGGCTTTAATCGTGGGCGCAATGAGCTTAACTTTTTTTAATTTTTGCGCAGTGGCGGCAGCGGGCGATTTTGTGATATTTATTTTAGGTTTCTTCTCAAGCTTAGGCTGAGTAGGTGGCGGTTGGTGTTGCCCAACAGTAACGCCTCCAACGACCGCGTTTGTTAATTGTGTTTGCGGCTGGCGGAAAATAACATTAACGGGAATTTCATTTGGATCATCGGATTCGGCAGCGTTGGCGGAGGAGGAATGTTGCGGTGTTTCGACAATTGCGGCCAGTGTCGGCGCTGCCACTAAATCGTGCTGTTGCGGCTTTGTACAGTCGATTGTAATTGAAGCAGCGGTGCTGGCGACGTTTGTATTTGGTTTTTGTTTCGGTTTCTTGAGACACTGCACCTTTTGTAGATGTTGCGCCAGTGTCGTATGATGAAATTTCGATGGTGGCAACGTCGCTCCAGAGACCGTAGGAGATGGTATCGGTGCTACTAGCGGTGTTACCTTGGCCGTCACCACTGTCGTCGTGGTGGTTGCTGTGTGTACTGCGTTTGCAGCAGATTGTGTGATTGGCGCAGGTGAAAGAGAAGAAAGTGGAGAAGTATGAAGAGACGCATTTAGCGTTGTGTGAGGTGAAATGAGTGCAGAGGCGCCGGTTTCGATGGGCGCTAGCGGCACAGTGTCTAGCAACAGCGGGGTTTGCCATAGTGAGGGCGTGTGCGGCAGCAACGGCGGCAGCGATGAATGTTGTAGTTTTTGTTTTTGCTGCTGTTGTTGTGGTCGCACAATGCACACATTTGTTGTTGTTGCAATAATGCGTTTATTTTGTTGCCATTGCTGTTTTTGTTGTTGTGGCTGCTGCTGCTTTTGAGATTGCGTTACATTTTTAAAACTTGCTGCTGCTGCTGTTGTTGTTGTTGCAGTTCCAGCTGCTGCTCCAGCTGCAATTGCAGCAAAAGACGCCTGCGCTTTTGGTCCTTCGTTTGCATTGAGCTGCGCAGGAGTAAATTTTTGATTTGTGTATGTTTTTGTTACTGCTGCGGCAATTGTTGTTATGACTTGTTGCGTATCTGTAGGCCTCGATCGAGATTTCTGCAAAATGTAAAATAAACATTTTGTATAATAAAAACTATATGTAATTATTAATTATTTGAATAAGTATTATTTAATAAGACAACTTTCTAAAGAAAATTAAACGTTATCATATCCAAAAATAAAATATCAAATTTTTAAGAGGCGCCACAAAAATCCATACATAAGAAGTTTTTTTTGTAAGATAAGTATTTGCTTGTTTCATTTCGGTAAGATATTTAAGAACTACTTCCAAGAACTTAACCTTATTCAGGGACATAATTTTATTTTTATTTAAAAAAAATCAAACAAGAATAAAAACTTAACGACTGACGAAAAAAAACTCAAGCTTATTATAATATTTTACGGACAAGAAGTAATACTAATAATGTCCTTTTATGACCACAGGGGTAATTTATCGGACCATGAGTATTTGTGCGTTGGTCGGTACAAACAAAAATGTATTTTCAATAATATATATTTTGAAATTTTTAATAGAATAAAAAAGAACATATACCTGCGTATTGAATAAAATGGGTGGCGTTGTTGGCACGGTCTCTGTGAACACATAAGGATCCTCAGGTGTAACTGATGATGCGACGGTTGTAATGAGTCTTGACACTTGCTGACATGACATGTCCAAAATGACGAATTTCTTTCTTTAGTGTTTTGCTTCTGTTTGCTCTCTTTCTATATATCAGTTATTGTTGTTATACGTTAGCGTTCTTCTTCTATAAACTGATAAAAAAAAAATAATATTTCAAAACCTTGCTAAAGAATATATTTACATACTATAATATTTAAATCTAAAAATACTTTAATATAATCATTTGTGTTAATTAAGCGCCATTTCATTCAAGTGAAAATTTTATTTTCTTTTCTTTGATTTTGGTTTTTATTTTATAATAATGAATGAATTTGCGCATCTTGGCTGTAGTTAAATCAATGAAATCGCCAAGTGTCATCGGACATGGTAGTGTCACCATCCGATGTCGCTCGGCTTATACAATTTTTAAAATCAAGAAGTGGAAACAGAAATCATAAACAAGCCGTCGAACAAAATGTGACTAATCAGAAGCAGACGAACGAACACCGGCCCGCTATTGGCATGCCTTCCCCTCAATATACGTTCATAAAAACAAACAACTTTTAATCATATTGTAAATAGTATTTGCAATCGAAACAAAGAAAAATTTGCATGTAAGGTCGCTAAATTTTTTTTTTCGAAAAGCTAAATTTTTTATGTTCAGAAATTGTTTAAACTGCGCTTTGACTTTATTGTTGGTTTTACTTTTATCGCTGGTAATAAGCATTTTTTTTGTCGTTATCTTGCCTGCAATTGCCGCTCGAATTTATCTTACAAATGCTCAGTTTGGGATTTTTATGCACGATTAGGGTGTTCCAAGTTTGTTATTTTTATTATTATATGTTAATGTAAAGCCCTTAAGACTTTAGATGGTTATTTTGATACACAAACGATCTTAAAGAAATATAGTAATTTAATTAGGGTGATTTATGATTTTCAAAAATTAGAGTGGTTCAAGATTTAAATATAGATTTATTTATAAATTTTTTAATAAAATAATATGTATCAAAAAGTTGTTTAAACCATAAACCATCCTCATTTGATTAAGTTATTTTACAATGTGGTGCATTTGTAATAGTCGGTAAGACCTATTATAATTTATTACTTGTTTTTATTTTAGAAATCTTTAAGTCTGAATCCAAAGAATTACTTTATTTGTTTTGGAATTACGAGTGGTTGTCGTTCGTTCTCATTTATACGATTTCTTTTTTCTTTATTTTTATTTTTTTATTTAATAAAACGTGTTTTGCGCTGACAGAACAAAAAAAAAAGAATTTAAAATAGCACAACGTGACGTAGAATACTTTATCGCCACTGTGTGATACGATAGTATCGAACAGATAGATACTTTAACAAGATAGAAACAGAGATACATAGATAGTCACCAACAGCCGCAAGCCGCAAGGTAATCAAAGAACATTGCTGCTGCCCAGGGGCGTTATCAAAGAAAAATATGCGAATCACAAAAAATTTTTAACAATTTGCTACAATTAATAAAGAAAACTAACTCGAATTTACGACGAGACTGCTTACAATTAAGATAAAAGGAACAAAACATCAAATTCTTTAATATGCTCATTACTAGGAAAAGGAATTTCATGGAGGTTTTTACTGGGCATCTCAAAGCAAAGTGGTTAGGTCGCCTTTAAGAATTATTATATTTTCATAGTTTCGATAGTGCATATTTTTTTATATTTTTTACTTAAGATGAAAATAATATTTTGGACATTTTTGAATATTTTAATAACAATTAATTTTGTATATTTCTGGAAATATTGTATTAACACTCTTCAATTTTGTATTCAATTAGATAATTTTTAAGCGTACATCAATTTAAAATAGTAACATATATTTGATGCTTACTGTGACACCTTATAGTGAAAAACCAACTTTTTACAATCCCTTTTATTAAATTTGCTCAATAATTTAACACCTAAATTTTCATGAAATTCAAATTTGGTCCTGTTAAACATGCACACAGCTTAATTTATTGTTATCGCTAGTAAAGATTGATGATTTAATGATATTAAAATCAAATTTTTTTTATTTTCTATTAGTGAATAAGTTCTTAAGACCAGAAAAGCAATTAATGAACATTTCTAATTAAATTTTAATATTTAACTTATAGTTCAAATGAAATAAATACGATAAAAACTTTCTTATGTTTGAAAAATTAAATTAGTAAACATTAGTAATTTTTTTTCCTCAAAATATTTACAAATATTTCTTTTTAATATATGAATATAAGTATGTAAAATTTGACATTTTCATTTCTCTTGCTTTACATTAATAGAGGGCCGATCTTTGTTTTTTATTATACCAATTGTAAATTCGTAAAGCCGAACAAAAACTTTAAAATTAAGGAAATTATAAATCTGAATTGATTTCAAGTTTTTTAGTCATTTTAATGTATGTATTGAATATCTAAACAATAGCCGTCAGTGATAATTAAATTAGCAAAAACGATTTTGTTAGAAATAAATTACGAAAACCCAAAAGTTGAAATCAAAACACAAGTTTAGCTGGGATTACAGAGTATAAAATTTAAAATTATTGCAAATTAAAAATATATAAAATAAAATACTTTGTTGCTGGGTAAAATAGAAGAAAAAACAAAACCGGAATAGAGCATAGTAAATTTTAAATTACAGAAAAGTAAAAGAAACAAATTGCGTGCAAATAAAACAAAGAAAAACATAGATAAAAAACCGCAAATACAGACAGAGCAGACGAACAAACAAACAGACAAACAACTGAGTGTCTATAATGGCCTGATCATGGATGAGTACGGTGGAAAAATGGTGATAGGCTTGAATGATAACGTCGACGAAGATGACGATGACGAAGCTGCCGACTGGAACTGATGTGGTCGCTTATTATGGCGGTTTTGTTAACATTGTTGTTGTTTTTAGCACTAACGCTGATGACAGCTAAGCTAAACCTGACTGACTGACGCTGAATGAGACAAAAGGCCTCTAATGTTAATTGTAGCCAAAGCGGTCGGCCGCCGCTTGCTTTGGATCTGAAGAACAAGCAAAATAACGTTTTGTTTTGAAGACACATTGCACGGTGTTTTAGCGTAATAAAAAAGTTCTTACATTTTTGGTATTTGTACGTTTCGAGTTCACATGGGTAAAATTGTATAACAATATATGATTTTTGTAACTACATAGAAGAACCATTTTTTTAACAACAGAAAACAAAAAATTATATTATATTATTTTTCAAAATGAATCGACTACATTTCTAAAAAAAATATATATATTAAAATTATCTTTATGTTGAATATTGTAAGACTAAAACAATTTATTTCAAGCAGCGCAACTAAACTAAAAAGACTACTGTGCGTCGCTATGCTTCTTTTGGGCACGTTTCGCATTTCGTGTTTGTTGAACTTTTCTGTTTGCTTGTTTTTCCTCTTTAAACCAAGCGACAACGAATGCGGCTTAACAAAGACAGAATGTTTTTTTTTTTTTGTGTTTGCTTTTTTTTAATGATAAATCAAGACTCCTACTTTAGTTCGCTTTTCCTCTTTCTCTTATTCGTCTGTTAAATGTTTAAACATGCCTATTATTTTATTGTTTCCTATTTCTTATGCTTCAAGCAGTATCAATGCCAATATTCGAAACAATTAAATAACACACAAAAAATTAAAAAAAACGCAACTACGCAAGTTAAAATGTAGCGATATAATGAAAGCCTTAAAATTGTTCCTGTTAAGGCAAGGCTTCCACTTCCGCAAGGCTTGAATACTTCTTATTCCTGTGCCTTTTTACACGAAAACCGGAAAAGGTCGAAGTAATATTATTATAACGTGGAGCGGTGTGGAGCGTAGTACATATAAATATCGTCCGCCCACTTGATGCGGGCATCATAAACTAAAAACATAATGTAAAACACGCCAGCTGCAAAAATTCCGTTAAAGCCAAGTTGGCGTTTTGCGGTTAGCTAGCCAGCTATACAAGCCAACTGCCAAATTGTTGTCTTCCCGTTTTTATCTTCATCTCTGCGTTATTTGTTGTTGTTGTTGTTTCCCCTTGCCACTTCCTACTTCGCCTTGACTCATTTGTTTTGTATTCATCGCCGTCGTCTGTTTTTGCTTGTGTTTATTGTTGTTTTTGTTTTTAGCGGCGTCGCCCTTTTTTCTTTGTTTTGTTTTTCGTTCTTTTATTTCTTCTTTGTTGCGACGCGACGTCATCGTCATCCTCACCACACTATCCTGCAGAACTTCTAAATTACATTTCGCGTAGCAATATTCACCTTTTCGATTTCAATAAATTCACTTTATTCTTTGTTTTTTCTACACTCTATTTAGTATAGAGCAAGAATAATTTTTCTGTTTTGCGTTATTACAAAAATACAAATACCCGCAGCGCGTCCGTCGTCCGGCGAAAAGCAAACATTATGAGAGAAAAAACGTCAAATGGCGAATGAACGCGCGTGGAAGTGGAAGCGCTGCTGTCAAAATACATTTGCGCGCGCGCTCTCTTTTTGTTTCTTTCTCTTTCTTTGAAAATAAAAAGTTCACTACAAATTGAAACGCTGAATGCAGAGAATGGAATGCAACCAGTGTTGCCTAATCTTTAGTATTAACTAAATTTGTTTATCCAAGCTTAGGTTTTATATTTCCTGGATCAATTAGTTTTTTGAAAATTTGAGATGTGAATTCCTTTTCTTAGATATAAAAATCGAAATAATCGAACAAACATGAACTATATTAAGCCCTGTTTACACACACACTGAATGAGCTTAATTTTAGTAGTTATTTTTCTCCGCTTCAATTCATATAGATTCAGTCGTGCAAGTGAAGTGAAACTGTGAACAAACCTTAAAACATGAGAAAATAAGCGATCTAGATTATCAATGATCTGTCAAACTAAAAACAAATCGAAACAATCGCCAATAGAATCTGCATTTACTAAGATTGTTAAAAAAAACATTTTTTTTCTTTTTTACTGGTCACTGACTTTAAGGTGATCTCAAATGCTCCTTCATTTCTTTCTTATTTTCACCACACTGCAAATTTATGTAAACAATATTTAATCCGGAGTTGCCAAACCATTTCGAAGTAAACGAAAATGAACAATAGTAAAGTAAAATCAAAACGCGATCAGCAAAATCGCTTGCGTTTTGCAAGTTACTGTAACAGTTTGAGCCAAACTATTGCGCCAACACGACGACATGCATGAAAGGCCTTTGTACTTTGTACAAATTATTGGTTTTAACATTAGTTTTTTGTTATTTACAATAGAAATAGAAATACTATAAGTCGGAAAATAGGAGAAATCGTATTCGCAAAACGATTAAATTATAAACAAAAATGTATTTTAAACTGTCAATGAAACTTTCGGGTCAAATTAGTTAAAAGCCGCTCTAACTGTTGTCAATGACGAACAATGTCAGTGCGAGGAAGCAAGAAATACGTACAGTAAAACTGCACATGAAATTTTTTAAGATTTTAGCAGCGGTATGATGTGTTACGATATGTGGGACAAATTTGCCGGTTTGCCGCCAAAACATAATGTTTAAATTAATTGTGTCCATCACAAAAACGTAATCAAGTATTCTTCTCCTTCAGAATTGATAACTGAACGAACTGCTGCGCAAATAAAACGTTTCAATGAACCAATTTCAAAAATACACACACACACACTAAACAACAGCGCACACTTAAAATAAATATGTAAATAAAAATAAATAGCGGCAACGACGACGACAGCAAAACAAGCGCACGGAATACTCATGCCATGCCATGCCGCCCTTCCGCGCGGTGGGTCTGTTTTATTGGCTTTTGGGGAAATTGCCTTACAAAAAAGATACAACAGCGGAAAGTTCCCCAGCAGTGACGGCAACAAACATATAATCGATGTGTACGTTTCTGTTCGTATATTAAGGTAATTTTGTTAAGATTTTGCCGCTATCAGAGCGAGAGTATGACGCGTATCTATTTGTTTTGTATTGAAGATGAGCACCAACGAACTCCGTAAACAAAATTGAAGTTTTGAAAATAAAATTTTCTAACAATAAATTTGTCAGACCATATTTTTTGCATTAAAAACATTATTTCTGTATTCTTTTTTTTTTTTAATTTTTCCATATTAGATGATAAAAAGTTCTTCGTATATTAAATTTTAATATTTTCTCAAAATCATTTAAATAAGAATAGTTTAAAATATGTATTTCGTTATAAACGCAAGCAGCCCTAAATCAACCAAGCACAAAACAAAAACAAATGAATCACGAAATTCAACAGAAAGAAACCAAACCGAGCTTCTCCTCTTTCCCCTTGCAAAAACAAAAAATTAACACACAAATGTTTTGGCAAATTCAGAGCACACATTGAGAGAGCAGTAGAGGGCAGCTGAATTCATTACTGCGCAATTTGCTTCAGCGAAATTTGCGAAAATATTTTCCCGCGCTCTTTGCCAATACCCACACACACACTCACTCAAACTGGGTTTCTGCGCTAATTACACAACTACACTCAAATGATTTTTTTTCGCCAATTATGCCAGCAACAGACCTGGGAATTTTTTTCTTCTGTAGTCGCTCCCTTTTTCACACAAAAAAAAAAAGTTTTTTCACTCACGCCCGACAGACATGCAAAGTATAAAGACGATTTTCGGTGCGAAACTTTATCGCTACTATCACAAAATAATCGCGAAACGTTAGAAAAATGTTTAAATTAACAATTTTAGATATTTTCAGCACTTTTAATGCGCTTTGAATGCGGATTTTATTAGATTGAAAATTTTAGTACGAACGTCATAGAATGACAACACGACGCAACTAAAATGGCGGACGCTTGTTCATATGCGTCAAAGAAAAAATGAAAAAAAAACAACGCGAGAGCGCACATTCAGCGCACGTACGTGAACTTGCTGACTTGTGTGGAGAGTGGATTTTATTGATGGGATATTTTTTGTTTTTTTGAGAGAAGAAATATTTGTAAATGTTGTTGCAACATACATAATTGGTTGTCGAAGAAGCTAAATTAATTTAAAGTGACGGATAGCGTATAGATGGCGCTGTAAATTTGTTGATAATCAAGGATTTAGTCTCGAACCATATACAACCATATATTTTGTGTGAAGGAAAACATTCGGAAAGTTTGGAAAATATTCCAATTTATTAAAAAAAGTCTTCTCTTTCTTCTGCCATCTTCGCCCATTAAGTTGTCAACAGGGTTCGGACCATAGCATTCCGAGAAGACTTTGAATGATGAAAAAAATCATAGTCATCATAAATTTCCGTAGAGTTAGTGGAAGTGTTTAGAATACGGACCCGGACGGAATTTTCCAAATTTTCATATTCCCACCCCCCCACTCCGTCGTCACACGAACCAACTTTTGTACTCTTTGTAACTTTTTCAAAAAAGTTGCAAAATTTTGCATATACTTGTTACTGTATTTGCAACCAAATTACTGTAGAATAACGTAATTTCGGTATAGTTAACATCACTGGTTCGGACCTTTGCTCCGATCGGAGTAGATTTGGTAAACTTTTCGAAAAATTTTAAAATCTACTCCGCCACTCCGCTTTAACTGAAATCTAGTACGATTTTAAGTTCTTAAATTATTTACAATAGCTAGCTTCTTTATTTGTTAATGCTTGCGTTATTTTATAGGGAAAAAAGTAAAAAAGTAAACGGAGAAGAAAAAAAAAGGTTGTCAATGATTTGCCACAATTTATTCAGCCCTAAAACACTTTTCCACTTTTTTTACTACGGAAATTTATGATTTACTACGATTTTGTTCATCATTCACTACGCAATCGCAATGCTATGGTCCGAACCCTGACTGGTTGTCAATACTGCATCTGCTCATTTGAGAATATTTCAGTTTTGAAGTGAGTCGTTTATTCGTGCGTTGAAGTTGCGGAAGAAAACGATTATTTTTTACAAATAAAATAATTTTAGACGATCGTAAATTTTTGGTGCCAATTAGGAATCGATTTTTGATTTAAATGGAGATTAATATCGCAGGTAAATTTAATAATTTTAGGATTTAAGTGTAATCTATTTTGTATCCGTCTGTCTGTCAGTCCATCTCTTCCCTTTCCTCTCAAAAAAACGAAAGAAAACGGGAAGAAGATCTATTGCGCTTTTCTGGAGCGCCGCAGTCGAATACAGCGAGCGGCGTTTGTGCGTAGTTTAGAACACTGGATGGATCCTACTGCCTTTCCCCTCCCTCGCTCACAACTGATATTAGAATACGTTTTTCTTCACTTGGAATTTCGCTCACAGTCTACAGAATGAGAGACATGAGGAACAAACAATAAATAAATTATAATCGGTCCTAATAAGAATTATAAATGCACTTTAAACTAAACATATTTTTTATTAAAATTAAATTTATAAAAAAAATATTGTTCTTGTTTAAATATTGTTAGATTTCGTTCTTATTTATTAGTTTTCCTATCAAAGAAGTTAAATCACACACAAGGAATAATTTTTTTTAAAAATAAATCTGATATCCGTCCTGTCTTCTAAATAAATATTATAATATACATTTTTGCTAATATGAATAAACTTAATTCGAATGTAATATTTATTACAGAATTTTAACATACCAAAAAAAAAAACATTTAAGGTATAAAGAATAATTGAATAAATAAATAATATAAACTAAAAACTGCACAAATGTTTTCTACCCGGTTTCAGTACTTTTTATTCAGTTCATCTCAAGCATAACAGAGATAAAAATTTCATTTCAATAGTTTAATACATTTTTCACAAGGACGGACAGACAGACGGACAAAGACATGCCAAATCAGGTTTTGAAATCATCTCGTCCCCTGGATAGCAAATTTCAGTTACTAATATTTTTATCCACCACTTATCTCTAAATGCATTTTGAATTTATTTTTCAGATGGTGCATTGGGTGAGGGACATTCACCCTCAGTACAAAAGCAACAAGATGACCATATTAAGCCGGATAGTGGACCCACACCGGTTGGGACTGTGAGCCAACCGCAGCAACAACAACTTCCACAAAAGAATAAACGCAAACATCGCCGCGGCAAACCAAAAGCTAAAAACTCTAATAAACCCTACAAGATATCCAACTATTTTCAAGTCCCACGCCTCTACTACAACAACAATAAAGGCGGTGGAGGAGGTGGTAGTGGAGCTGGCAACAATCGAAACAACTGTGCAGCACGCGCCAAATTAGTGCGCTCACGCTCTCTGGTACCGTACAACACAAACAAATTTCTTATGGAAGAACATTTGGCTGAGGTGCCCAGTGCTCTGCTTACACCCACAGGACGCACTCGCGACTCCAGCTTTTCAGTAGATTCAGAGGAGAATTATTTTTACTCGCTGCCAGAAGACGAAGAGGAATTCCTGACCAAAGAATTCGCCAATGTGTATGAAAAAGCACGAGTCGAACGTTTGGAAAATCTCACCAAGCAACAATTAATCGAAGAGTGTCTACAAATTGAGGATCGCTATTCGTCGGATCAAGGAACACAGCGCCAGCAACAGTTGAGAGTACAACGAATCTCAGCGGATTTTGCAACGAAAATACGTGCACTCGAGGAGAAGGTGCGCGAATTGTCGCGCGAAAATTACAATTTGCGCTGTCAATTGATGCGCTCAGCAGCGCTGGCAGCTGCGGCAGCAGCTTCGCCACCATCTGCAGCTGCACCCACAGGTGCTGCCTGTGAGCCAACGCCTATGGAATCAACCAGCGAGGACAGCGAAAGCGACAGCTCTAGCTCAAGTTCAAGCTCGTCATCGTCAGCCTCCAGCAGTGGTGGTGTCGGCGGCGTTGGCGGTGGAGGAGCTGTTAACGTTGATTTTGTTGAGGCACCACGTCGTCGACGCAGCTGCTCTTCACGCAGTTCACTGAGTGAGTACAACGCCTATATCGAGAATAATTACATGGGCAATGGTGATAACGGCATTGACGAAGAAGAGGATGCCGTTGGCAACATTGCCGCTGTTGATTATGAACGTCAACAGTTATTGGAACCGGCGGTAGCTGCTGCACACATGGACGAAGATTCTAATACATCGCCCGCAGTTATCGATGTTGAACCTGCCGCATCATTGGTAATACCTGCCGTAGAACTTGCCGATGCGTCAACATCGTCCGCGCGTACCAATAAGGAATAGAAATGAAGACTGGTTATAATGTGTAATTAAAATTGAGACCGGTCGGTCACTTAAAGGGAAACAACATAAAATGTTATTGCTTCATTCAGATAGTTGTTGTGATTTTGCGAATTTTTATTTTAGCCACCAAATGGTTTTTTTTTCTTCTATCATTAATTTCATATATTTCACAATTTCGTGCAGTTAATTCTGAAATAGTATCTAAATTGTTAAACATTTATTTGTATTTGAAGTATTTTTATAAAAATGTAAGCAAAATGCTCTTAACTTTTTAAATGAAAAGCACCTTGAGCTCTTTTCTGCATTTTAGCCAAAAATATAATTAAAACATAGTTTTATTTTTTTGTTTTTCCTTCATATTTGAGCTTTTAAAATCACAAACTATAAAACGCATTTAAATAATTTTGACTAAAACTTAAGTACAATTTTAATTTCGCTTGTTATTAAATATTAATAATCTTTATTCCGCCATTAAGTTAACACTTTCCGCGCACACATACACTTGAAACATTGTAACCTTTTCTTAACGTACAAATTTGTAATTTAAATTCTAGTTTTTAAATACATCTTTTTTTCAATTTACCTCCAACACACAAATTGAAAAAGTATGCCCGAAAATGTTTCGTAAAATTTAAAAATAAATAAAAATAACTACACAGAGCGAAAATTAAATGCAAAATTGTGATATTTTCATATAAATTGTTCTTAAAAAATTAAACATTTTGAACAAAAACAAAAAAAAAAAAATTTTTTAAGTAAAACAAAAGAACTTTAATTAAAAAAAGTTTTTGAGAAACTACGCCAAAGGTTTTTGGGCATATCCACCACCACTCCCTCGACTTGCATGCACCTATTGTTAATACGTACATTTAACACTAACTGCTTCCACCTTGTTGATTTACACTATACATATAAAAAAAAACAAAAACAATTTGTTCAATACCAACTACTCTTATTAAGCTAGCCTAACAATATCGGAAATGATATGATGGCAAAAACTATATTTCCTCTTTAAATACCCAATTTGTTTTCTTAATTATATTTTATTTTATAAATAATGATATAAACTAGTTTTAGAAACATATTTTTGAATTATTAATAAAATATATATCAAACAAAACTAAAGTGTTCATTACTTAACTTATTAATCTAAAATCGAGTTCTGTTCATCTGGCGGCGACATAGCGCGTTGGTTAGTACATTGGCCGTAGACGCAAAACATCCCGGATGCGATCTCCGGCCCGGAAAATGCGTTCTCAATTAAAAAGAAAAAAAAAATTGATATGTTCTTCTGCCGCATTTGGAAAAAAAAAGTTTCGAAAAAATAAACAAGCTCAGTCTACAACCAGCATGAGTGGTCGCGCCAATATCTTAAATTTTTCGCAGTTCGGACACTATCGTGATTACAAATAGGTAAAGCAGAATGACGAACCGAAAAACGGAAATTGCTAGATCCTATATTGAAAAAAGTATGCAGTGAAAATGTTCGGTTTTCAAATTTAAGTTTTTGAATAACTTTCCTCGGAGTAACGTAGTTAACTTCCTTATTATCGATGACCACCTATGTTTAAAACTTGCATCTATTATTAAAACTGACCATTTTTAACAACCTATTTATTTATTTATTCAGAATATTTATTATTCCAGCCGAAATATACTGAAGTATGCCGAAGTAGTACTAGCTAGCGTCCTAAACGCTCTCTCGTTCAAGAAATTTTCAATTAAGCGTATAAAAATATCCCAACTCATTTTAAAAGCAACACTGTATACAATTCGCTTCGTCTACACACACACATATTTCTAAGGCTCAATTCGCCGCACGAAAATTAGATTGAAACACCGCATTTCTAAAAAGTTGCAATTTGTGGAAAAAGAAAAATATAAAATAAACTTCGAAAGCGTAAAAAAATTAACAAAAATCGTATAATGGCACGTAAAGGAGCACCCGCCGAGGACCTCTCGAATGTGGAATTTGAGACAAGCGAAGATGTTGAGGTCATTCCCACCTTTAACGCAATGAACCTTAAAGAGGAACTGCTGCGCGGCATCTATGCATATGGTGAGTGTTGTTGTTGGTGTTTGTGATTTTAATCGGTGTTTGTGGCAAAGTGAAAGTATTCTAAACTTATTTGATAAAAATGTTAATAGGGTTCGAGAAACCTTCGGCCATTCAGCAGCGCAGCATTAAGCCCATTGTCAAGGGACGCGACGTCATTGCACAAGCGCAGTCTGGTACAGGCAAAACGGCGACTTTTTCCATTTCAATATTACAGAGTTTGGACACGTCCTTGCGCGAGACACAAGTGCTGTGCTTATCGCCAACACGCGAATTGGCTGTGCAAATTCAAAAGGTCATTTTGGCGTTGGGCGATTTTATGAACGTACAGTGCCATGTCTGCATTGGCGGCACCAATCTAGGCGAGGACATACGCAAATTGGACTACGGCCAGCATATTGTGAGCGGCACTCCAGGACGTGTTTTCGATATGATCAAGCGACGTGTACTAAGGACAAGGTAAAAAACACATTAATTTATAAAAATTAAAATATTAAAATTAAATTAAAAAGATTCAGATATCGAATGGTTTGAATGGCCCCAACAATGATTACAACATAATATTAATCTGTATTCCATTCATTTTCAGAGCCATCAAGATGCTGGTGCTCGACGAAGCCGATGAAATGCTTAACAAAGGCTTCAAAGAACAAATCTACGATGTCTATCGTTATCTGCCGCCAGCAACACAGGTCGTACTAATCTCGGCCACATTGCCGCATGAAATTCTTGAGATGACATCCAAGTTTATGACCGATCCAATACGTATACTTGTCAAACGCGATGAATTGACACTAGAAGGCATTAAACAGTTTTTCGTTGCCGTCGAGCGTGAAGAATGGAAATTCGATACGCTATGCGATCTCTACGATACGCTGACCATTACACAAGCGGTCATCTTTTGCAATACAAAACGTAAGGTCGACTGGTTGACGGAGAAAATGCGAGAGGCCAACTTTACGGTGAGCTCGATGCACGGCGATATGCCGCAAAAGGAGCGCGACGAAATCATGAAGGAATTCCGCGCTGGCCAGTCACGTGTACTCATCACAACGGATGTTTGGGCGCGCGGTATCGATGTACAGCAGGTGTCACTTGTCATCAATTACGACTTGCCCAATAATCGTGAATTGTATATTCATCGTATTGGCCGTTCTGGTCGTTTTGGACGCAAGGGTGTGGCCATCAATTTCGTTAAGTCCGATGATATACGCATTCTGCGCGATATCGAACAATACTATTCGACGCAAATCGATGAGATGCCCATGAATGTCGCCGATTTGATTTAAACGACTATCGTTGTCAGATGGAGGAGAGAAGCAGTGGAATAGACGACGCTGTGCATGCATTAAAAAATGTAGCACACAGATATTCAACTTTTTTAAAAAATAATATAACATTATTTTTTTAATGAAATTGCAAACAAAGTAGGTTTTAAATAAAAAATATTATTTTGCATTTAACCAAATACGCGTCAGTCGAAACCAATGAAGTGTTGTGAATCGTATTACAACTGTCGCGTATAATTTGTACTAATGTGAAATACAATTATCTATTTACTTGAATTAACAAATAAATAATTATTTAAATATAAAAAAAGAAGACAAAAATGTGTTGAAATTTATTTTTATTGTTAACAATCACTACTGCAATTACCACTCGATAAGTAATTAATTCAAATTTCATATATAACTTTGGTTTATAGCGTGATTTTCGTATTAATGAATTTGGTTCCTCAAATATGTAGAACAATTAAATGCTAACATTTCCTAATAAGCTGACATTTTCTTTAATATTGATCTATCAGAATTTTAATATCATTAATACAGAAGCCAACAGAATAAATAGAGTTTTACTTTTATAAACTCGCATCAATCGTATTTTTTCAAGTTCGCTGAAACTATATTTTATGAATACTTTATTTTTTTTATTAAAATCAAAAATAAAAAAAGTATAAATTCAGTTTTCCTGGAATTTCAGAAAATATAATTATAGAAACCGTATTTTTAAAATATGCAAATTTTCAAATACCGAATTGTTTCTTTACAATATTTTTTTATTTAGAACATTAAAATTTAGTCTACTTTTCATAATTAATTCTTTTCTAATACAAACTTGTCAAATGCATTAAAAAAACAATTTCTTTTGAGTTTATATTGTAAAATCAATAGTGGATCGCCCTTGAATATTAAAGACAACAACACAAAACTGTTTAATTTTAAAGGTGTTGTTAAATAACTCGAGTTGAAGATTTTTTTAATTGAAATTAAACTAACTGTACAATAAGTAAGCCGACGGATAGGAGAGTTGGGAACATAAACAACAAATTTACGTTAGCACTTTCGGTGTGCTTGGTATTTGTATTAATGTGTTTGTCTGTTGCAGTTGAGCTGTTATTGAGCTGTTGCTATCAATTGTTGACTTTTGCTTGACATCGTTCGATTTTAGCAGCGTTCCCAGCACAATGCCAAGGAAGAGAATTAAACCAACTTGTTGGTTTGAAATGAATTTCTTGGCGCAATCAGTGGGATTGTTGATGTTGAGCGAATAAATCTAAAATAATAATGACAAATAATATATATAAAATATTTGAAATACATATGTAAGAAACTGTAAAAAGCCCACCTGCTGCACTAAATGCGCACCGACCACACCCACCGCCGTATAATACGGCAGCGTCTGGTCACATGCTACACCTGCTGCGCTTAGCCCTGTAAGCATAGCCGCCGAAAATCCTGACAGCCACAGTTTTGTATTCTCTCCAAATCGCAACGCCGTCGATTTAACGCCAATCTGCAAATCGTCCAGTTTATCCTGATGCGCATAGATTGTATCGTAGACGATGGTCCAGCAAATGCCTGCCATATAGAGCGGTAGGCATGCAGCCAAATTCACAGTGCCTTGTGTCGCACACCAGCCAAGCAGCGCACCCCAATTAAAGGCCATGCCCAACACCAGCTGCGGCCAATAGGTGATGCGCTTCATCAGTGGATAGGTAACGACCAGCCCCAAAGAACTTGCACCCAAAAGTATCGACTCCCAGTTGAGCTGCACCAGTACTAACAGACCCAAACTCAGTTGTGCCGAGAGAAAAACGATCGCATCGAATTGTGACACTTCGCCGGAGGCCAATGGACGCGTGCGTGTACGCTCGACCTTTGCGTCGATGTCCTTGTCCCAGAGATCATTAATGGTGCAGCCAGCTCCACGCATTATAAGTGCGCCGGTGGCAAATAGTCCAAGCATCGTAAAGTCGGGCCAGCAACCGGCGTTTGCACTGAGCGCAATACTCCATGCGCACGGCCAGAAAAGCAGGTATGTACCTTGCGAGTGGATTAAAATTAAAGTACTTAAGAATTTATTTATTTTAATACAAACAAAATTAGAAACATACTTTAACTACTACGTTAAAATGTTTAAAATGTTTACTGTAGCTACAAATATCGAAACCAAAGCAATTTTCTCACCTATTGGACGATCAAGTCTCATCAGACGCGCATATGGCGACACAGCACTGCGAAGTTCCTGAGCTAATGTCTGCTTTGGTGGTGGCGTCTCTTTTTCGTTTTGCATATCTGTTGCTGCCTTCAGCTTCATGTGGGCTTCATCTTCTGTTCGATTACTGAGTGTGGAGGAAGTACGCTGGTGGCATTCGTGATATGACAGTGCGCCATTCAGACTATTACGCCAGTGGTGCTTTTGCAGTCGCAGTAGCGGTGAAGTATGAATCAGTGGTAGCGTGCGATGCTTGGAGAGCGTAGAAAAGGTATCGATATTACTTCTACTGCTGAAGTGTCCAGTAAAGACGCACGTTGTCGTCGCGTACAGATTGGAACGTGGCGTACAGAGAACGCGCATAGATGACAGCATATTTTAAGGTAATGGTGTTAGACGAGGCTGGCGTTAGGTAACTGCGAAGTTAGAAATAACATTTTAACAATTGAAATTCAACAATCGAGAGTTAAGTCACTTACCCACCCGCTTTCGTCGCTGGCAAGATATGAATATCAAATGATTTATTAATTTTTGTTGTTGTTGCATACACAAAGCAGTTGTTTTTGCGTCTATCTACATACGGTGCCGCTCCAACTCGTTTTGTTACCTTGAACTATTCAACATTTGAACTTGTTTTTTTTTACAAATATGATTTTTGTTGTTGTACTTATTGTATCTTCGTTCAAAGCAGCATTTTGTGAAATTAAATTTTTTATTCAGTGGATGGTGGATTTATTTATTTGTAAATGTTGTTTTCCTGCAGTGAATACTTTTTTTGTTTGTTTCACTTAATTACTCGTATTAAGTTATAATTTTCACAAGAACTTTTCAGCCGCAACAGACAGCAGGCAACCACTACAACAACACCAACACGTTTTATCAATCAGCTGTTATAGTTACCGAATGAATGTTCATCGAGTTTCATTGTGAAATGAATTTGAACATGAACATAAATGCAAAATCAGTGCATATTTTCCAGCGCACGCTTCTTCAAAATTTGTATCCAGATTTTAGGAAACAATTACCCTACAACATGGAGCACGCTTGCATGTGGAACTTTTAAAGTGCCACAACTCCAAAATTCGAAAGACCTTGCTTTAAACATTAGAAAATACCTATCTGCAATTGAGCTATTTTGTTATTTAAGCAAAGCGTTGATGTTTGTGCTTGTACGTGCTATGAACTTATCAGTGATAAACTTATAGTAATTTGCTTTAAAGAGCTTTTATTTTTGAAATAACTATTTCCGTTAAAAAATCGTTTCGCTTTAGTGGTCCTTCGGTATTTTGTATTGAAATAGATATACATGATCAAACATAAAAATAGATGTGTAGAATTTGTTAAATATTCTGTATAGCTTTAAAATAATTTATAACAAAGGTTTTTTTAGCAAAATCTCCAACACGCCTTGGTTTAACCTTTCACTTAAAATAAAATTATATAAAGCTTTAACCAGGCGCTCGAACCACGAACATTTTTAGGCCAGTGACCGTCAGTAATTGAACCAAAGAAAGAAACTTTACCACGATTTGCACTTAACCCTATCAAATTTCTAAGAATGAATTATTTCAATTTCAATTTTTGCGCACAGCACTTCTTTGCACACGCACCCAATTAAATGTCACCCGCTGCCACCGTCGCTGCCCAATATTGCTGAAAAAATAAAAGAGGTTCAAATATCAAATCCCGTTGTATTGCCATTGTTAAGACAAAAGTCGAAAAACAAACTCAAGTCGCTAAGTGTGCGGTTCCAGACGACAGCAGCAAACTTCACACGTACATACGATCGAATGTTTTTTTTTTATAAAAACAAAGATCGGCTGTTATGATCGCAACACTTATAGACACAATAAATTATGGCCTAAATGCGCTCGCGTTTTAAGTAATTAATAACGATTGATTACTTTTGAAAAAAAAATACTAAAACCATATGGAAAATTTTTGTAGTTTGTCTCGGGATCAGATACATTTTTTGTGCTTATTATGTTTGGGTATAAGTTTGTGCCATAGAGATATACTCCAGTTAGATACAGACATGTGCATAATTTCTGAATAGGATCCAAATCTAAGTTGATCTAGTAATGTCTGTCTTTACTCATTTCTTGAGTTCAATGTTGCTAAAAATGTTTATTCTTAAGCCTTAATACTCTTAAAACTAATTTCTTGTTAAAACCATTGTGCACCAATGAAACTTTGTAGAAGACTTTCAATTATATTTGAAATTTGTAATAAAATGGTGCATTTATAAAAGTTAATACGACCAACTAAAATTTCTTACACACTTTTTTCTTAAATTTAGATTGATAGGTTACATGACACTTACCTCAGTTACAAGTGCATCTAACAGATTTGTTTATCATTTATCTTTCTTTTTAACACTCGCCAACTTATCACTTTTCTATCTCTTATGTTAATCTCTTTTGCTTGTTTCTCAATATAGCCAGAGGTGTTGCAAGAAATATTTGCCAAGGAATATATAACCACTTCTAATTTATTTAAATATATATGTTTAAATAATAAATTACACTTATCTATATATATACTCATGAAAATTATTTATTTTTTCATTATAAACTGATTTCTATGGCAGGTACATAAATAAAAACTTATGTTTACATAATTTGACGAAATGCTTTTGACCGAAATCCGATAAGAAATCTTCAATTTCAATATTATTATGCGAAAAATCTATAAAAACTTTAACAATTATTAAATAATTAATAATATGTTTAAATATTTGTACAGGTTAGGTTATTTTAACTAAAATTCATGTATGAATAAATTTTAAGATGATAGGTATAAGATACAGTCCGATAAGTACTCAGCCCGATTTAGGTCTACTTTTCAGAATTTGAGAAAACGTTTTTTGCAGACGGGTTGAAGAAGTTGGATCATCACTGAGTCAAGCGTATCGAGTTAAAAGGAGACTTTTCGTTTTCCTTTGTAGGCTAGGTACTTACCGGACCACCCTCGAATGTAAGGTCTGAGAAACATGTTAAAAATATTATTTTGTGTTTTTTTATAAAAAAAATAAATAAAAGTGTACGAATTTGTATTTTTATAATAATGAGATTCTCTAAAAATTCCAAAATATGTTTATATTATATTTATATTTCGACTTGCAAAAATTTGAGTTAAGTGTACTGTTTTACATGTTTACATCTTTCTTGAACCAAAATTTAATATTGTTAACTTATTAATTTAGCTACGCCTGTGCTCTTAGCAGATCATTCACTCTCTCAAATACATTTTTTTATTTAACTTTTAAGATAAGCTTCTTTTTTTTCTCGTACTTTTTCTACGATAAGCAATCGGTCTACAAATCGTACCCCGCTCTCTGTCTGTTCAACCACCCGCTCACTGAAATACCTCGCCCAAGACGTGTAGCTCTTATCTATGCTGTTGGCTATTGGGATTAATTTTGTCCGTCACAAGCTGTTTTTCTTTTAAAAGGCCTTACGGGCGTTTAGTAAAATTCAGTTTGCTGCATTTGACGAGCGTGTGGCTAGACGAGCGGTTTTAAGCAAGTAATTTCTCGCTTTGTTGTTTGTTTAATTCGCTAATTAAGAGTTAAATTCCATATTTTAATTTCGTCATCGAAGCAGGAATTTATTTGGATTAAGAAATTTGAATTATTATGGATCACGATCACAATCACGGCGGCGGAGAAACGGGGGAGAAAGCTTCTTGTCCGATGATCATGACGGTAAGTTTTAGCATATTTTTAGGCATAAATAAAATTGACACAGATTAAACTTAATTTTATATTAAATTTAAAGAAATTGTTATTTATTTTAATTTACAAAATCTTAAAAGTGAAGTAAAACGTTTTTGAGACAAAAGTAAAATATTGTCAAGATTTAATCAATATTTTAAAGTCTTTGAAAAAGTATTAAAAAAAAGAACGGCTGAAGTTGTTTGTTTGCAAAGTTCTGCAAGCATTTACTTAAAAGAATTGATAAAATATTCGTTCATTTTTAAATTTATTTATCGAAAAGATTGGAATCTTCATCTACTTAACCATTTGCAATTTATAAATTTGACATTATTTAAATGACAAACAAGCAAAAACAAAAAATTATTTCATTCATAAACTATTTTAATTTCAAATTGTTTCAATTTATTTTGACCTCAATTATTAAATTATAAAAATCAATTATAAAAGCCAAAGTCTTCGTAACAGTAATTTGGTCTTTTGTAAATATTTTGGGAACAAAATTTTTTTACAAACATTTTTCGCACTTTTTTCGTAAAAAATTGTTTTATAAGAAATAATAATTTTTTTAAAACTTTTTTTGTATTCTTTTCCAATTTTTTTTTTTAAATCTAAAACATGTTGATATTCATTGCAGTTTCATGCCGGACATTGTGAGCGAATTCTGTGGAACGGTTGGATCGCCAGTACAGTCACCGAGTTTGTGCTCTCCGCATTGGCAATCTTTTGTGTGGCTTTCTTCTACGAATCTTTAAAGTTCGTGCGTGAATATTTCCTTAGAAAGACTGTGCGAAGCGAGAACGAACGCATGGCCAAAGAACTTCATTCCAGGACAAGCCACTGTGCGTCCACGGGAGCTGGCAGTGGCGAGGGTGGCTGTTCGAATACACCACTAGCCGAGCTGAGAGAAAAAACGTATTTGGAACGCATTACCAGTTCGCCACACTTGGTGCAGACCTTTTTCAATCTGGTGCAGATCGTTATTTCTTACCTGCTGATGTTGGTCTTTATGACCTTCAACTACTGGCTCTGTTTGTCAGTCATTTTGGGTCTGGGTGTAGGTTACTTTTTTTTTGGGTGGATTAAACAGGATGTATACGAAAGCGAGTGCTGCCATTGATTGGAAAATACATATTGTCGTGCCTCTGCTTCAACTTATTGCATTTATAGTAAAAATGGAAAAGTGTTTAAGTGACATTAACAATGTTCATTGTTTAAAAACCTAAAAAATTACTAATTTGTAATATATGTGTATAGAACATAATGACAAAAGTTCGTTTAATTGATTTAAAGTTCGTACGAAATTTGAATTTTATTACAAATTAAATTTTTATACAAGTATACGAGGTATAACAATTAAATTGAAATTCTTATGAGAATTGCAACACGAATTTAAACATCGTTTGAATTCAGCGACAGGGAGGAAAATTGTAATTAACTCAAAAAATAGTGATTAAATGAAATGTTTTTATATGTTGCAGCAACATAAAATTTGCTTCTAAACTAAATCTGAAATCCAAATTGAAATTTTGACCGTTTGCCATTAGAATCACTAAATGAGCCAAATGCATCCATAAGATTGAAGCAGAGAAACGACAATACGATGATTTCTAATTGTTTTTAGCGAAAACAGTATTTTGTTGTTAATAATTTTGTTATTTTGTGATAAGTATTCTTAAGATAAGTATTTTTAAGGCGGGCGTTGTCATCGATAAATTTATAGTCATATAATTAGTATTATTTTTTTTGTCCGAAATAAGTTAGTTTTACCAAATAAATAAAAATACAAATTTTATATCGAACTGCATGATTTTGAAACGTTTTACTGCGGTATTGGCCAACAGCTGGGTGCATTTAAGTGGGTCATCTTTCTTCGAGCACTTCGTTATCTTCAGATAACAAATGACCGATAGTGCAGGTATTTTGTAAGAAATCCAACCTTTCGTTATTGATGGACATTTTTTTCATATTATATACTCGTATATTATTAAGCAAAGAACCAAAACACATACATAAAAGAAAGTCTACGTTAGTAATACAAGTATATGTATATATTTGTGTTATTGGAAAAATTAATTGGTTGATTGTCGTGAAGTTTTAACATATTTTTAGTCAAAAGAAACTCTGGTATTTAATCCGCTTATACATATCATTGTTTCAGTAATATTATTAAAAGAGATAGCTTTGAATTTTTAACGTTTATTTATTTGAATTTATAATTATATACAAGGTAACCATTAAAATTTCTTTAGAGCTTAAAAGTTATAAAGGCGCGTCACAATACTTGTAATAGGTGTGCAAACTACATTTTAAAATCGATGCCGCCTTTTTTTTTAATTTTTAGTTTTAATATTGGTGAAATACAATGGGAAATAATACACATCCATAATCAATTTATAAATACAATATACCCTAATTGTTTGCACAATGTGACAAAAAAAATTTTATTTTTAAAACTTACTTTCGTTTTAGAAAAATTCAAATATTAGCAGTAATCATTTAAGCTCGTTTTTGTTTTGTCTACCTCGTTTACCTTACAAACATATGCCTCGGAAATCAGCTGTTCATATTTGCCATAAAAGAAAGTTTACCAGGTTCTTAGTATTCAAGAGGCACAGAGTATTCAAGAGCTTCCAAATAGTGGACGCCCTTTTATGTTAATAACTTGAATTATTTTTAGTCTTCTAACTTATTTTTGGCATATTGATTTTTATTTAAGTTATTCAATTTGTAAGGCTACAAAATACAAAGTTCAAAAAGACGAGTTTATATGAATCAATAATCACGTAATAGTTTGACCTTTTTTTCGCATATTTTTAAAGAGTTTTTTGCTGTGCATACGTACTTATACTCGTATTAAAATTATGTAAATTTATTGTTAATTAATATTGTTAATACTAATTAAATATTTAATTGTTATTTATTAGCTATTTTCTTAAAATCTCTTTATAAATACAATTTTGAAATGTCTTCCTAACTTTTTAAATATTATTGTGAATTGAAAAGAAACAACAATAGAAAATTTCACTGAACTTTGTTAACCCAAAAAGCCTTTAATCCTAGGGAGTATCTTTATGTATGGCAAATGAGTGAAGCACGGTTATAAACCTTAAGAACTAAATCTTAATCTAAAATACGATCTACATGCAACTTTAAACTATCTTAAAAACTCTTTCCGATATGGCAACACAATTGACTTAAATTTCGAATAAATTTTATACACTCCCAAAGTAACCTAATTTCATAAGCCCGTCGCTCCCGCTGTCATCATGCCGCCATGATGATGGTGATGCATGCCACCATTTTGGAAATACATATAGTAGTTATAGGGTTGTTGCGAAGCGGCTGCAGCCGCCACCGCAACTTGTGTCGCCGCCGCACCGGTGGCACCGTCACATTCCAGCAACTGTTGCGAGCCTGAGCCACCGCCAAGAATCGAACCGCCGCCACTCACTGGCGACGCACTCATTGGCAAACCGGCGGGCAGTGGGCCCATGCCAACGGTGTTGCCTACCTGACAACTGGCGCGTAACGCGACAGCCTGATGATGCGCCAAAATATCAGACACCGAATGCGACGATGGCCAACAGTGCGCGGCAGCAGCTGCTGCCGCTGCCGAACGTAGTTGTTGTTGGTGTGTTTGTGAGGCCTGTGGTGGCGATGGGCTGCCACAGGATACCGCTGATTTCATGCTGTATGCGGGATAGGGCTGGTAGGCAGCTGACAAATTGTAGAGATGCGGATGAGCGTGTGCCGCGGCGGCAGCGGCGTGTTGTTGATGAACCGATGCTGCGGCTGCTGCTGCTGACACAGCCGCATGCGGTGAGGCATGATGATGGTGTGCGTGCGGATGAGCATGATGGTGTGGCGAACTGTTCGTACCTCCTCCTCCACCACCGCCACCAGCCGAACCACTGCCGTTGTGATGGTGATGATGGTGGCCAATGGTGCCAAGTTTGTTGCGCAGTATTCGCGAAATTGAGCTGACGCTGGGCACGTTCGTTTTGTCGCAAACGCCTTCGCTCAAGAGGCGATCACGAATCTCCCACGCGAATATACCCGGGTCGCGTTGTTTCAGCTCACGTATATAGTTGACCACTTTGGGCGTGGTGACGCGCGGTTTTGAGCCGCCAATAGCTCCCGGCAGTATGGAACCAGTTTCGTGATAGCGCGCCAGTATCTTTGAAACACAGCCATGACTGACGCGCAGCTGACGCGATATATCGCATGGCCGAATGCCGAGACGCGCCAGCTCAACGATGCGCATGCGCGTAGCATTCGGTAGCGGCCGACCATTGACAAAGACGCCGCCCAACTGGTTGACTTCGCCGTACTGAGGACACTGATTCTCTGAAACGAAAAAATAAGTTATAATAAAAAACGTAAATCAAGATGTTGCTGCGATAGGCATTGTGGAAGCTGGCAAATATTTTTGTTGCATTTATGCGTTCGTTCGTTCGTTAGAAAACCTATTCGCATTTGGCTGTTGTTTGCCAGCGCTAATGCGGCCCAGCAACTGCTTGTTCCGAGAATTGCGGATGTGGATGCATTTGCGATTGCGAATATTCTCGAATGCATCGAAATGTGGCCATGAACGTGTGTAGACGTGCAACTGGCTTCTGATATTATTTGAAGAAAGTAAGGGGAGGATAACAAGTGCAAGTGCTTTGAAGCACCTCTTGGACAAATATCGTGCAGATGTTTGCTGTTCCTTATAGATTACATCATGGCTGCATTTGAACAGAAAATAACCTAGTTATATAAAAAGTTTTGTTTTTCAATCGATTTCTATGAAATTTTGTAATGCTACTCGTAGGAATATGTTAATGTTATCATATACTGATTTGTGCCATAAAATCAAATATAAAATGGATAGTCTAATATAATTCTTAGAATCAAACTTTTGACATATAAATATAATTGGTATATCAATACCTTTCCCATGTATTAGAGCCAGTTTGACGGTTTGCGAGCGAACATTGCAAGCGAAAGTGGTTCAAATTTCTGATGCGACACAAAAACCATGACTTAACACGTAATTGTTACTCCAAGATGATGGGAGCAAAACTACAACAACAACAACAACAACAACAACAACAAAAATACAACAACAACAACAACAACAAAAATACAACATAACAACAGCAGCACGGGTGTATTGACCTCATTTTCATTCATAAATGTTGTTCAATGTTTAGACAAATGTGCACGCCGACGCGCAATTATTAAAATTGCTATTATCGTCGTCTATGGGTCATTATTGCGCGGCTGTGGCTGTGGCTTTGGCTTTGGCTGTTATTGTTATTATTATTGTTTGTGCCTTTTTGCTACTTAGCTTTGCTACTTAGCTACTGCATTTACTTGCTACCGTACTCATTGTTCGTGAAGGGAACACAAGTGCTGAGGCGCGATTCCCTGAAATATCAATATAGGCACACACACTTGTTGCCGATGGCTGAAGGCCTACAAAAAGATAAAAATAAAAGGAAACAAAAAACATTTTAAGCGACTCATGTTACACAAAACATTGGAACATTTGTTTTTGGTTGACGCGGGAAAATGGCTTTTCAATACAGAATCGTGATTTTAATTGCGTGTTTTTTTAATTTGTTTGTTTGTTTGTTTCGTAATTGCCAAGAGGAGACATTTTCATGATTAGCTTTCATGGCGTTTAACACTTCTGAACTGAAACTTGGTGTTTTACAAATGTTATAACGTGTGTTTGAAAGAAGCTGTTGATGCCAACTTGATTATAGTTCAGACTGGCAAGTTCATTTCCAAAATAGATGTTTGCAATCATTCAAACGTTCACTCATGCCATTCAATATTTTATATTAAACTCGACTTTTTTCAGAGATATCCTGAAGAAACAATGTTGCCTAAGTTTTGTTTTCGAGTCGATACAAATATTCAATAAACCGCGGAAATATAATTTTAGCCTGATTAAAACAAAGCCTCCTCGCTCTTAATTTTTGAATGCTATTTTTCTCATAGTGTATCTTGGTTATATATATTGTGAGTTATATGCCATCGTGTGACAAATGAAAAATAAATCACATCTGTCTTTTTAAACTTAAAAGTTTAAAGTTAATTTATTGTTGGGCAAATCCGGACTAAGTAGTTGCGAGTATTGGTCTCTGGTGTAGTCTAATTATCAATAACTTGTAAAACATAAAATTAAAATAATTTTTTTTCTTATCTAACTCATTTAGTATACTAACTACTGCAGCATGAATACGAAATACGTGCAGCTGCATAAATATGCAGAAAAAATATTTCCCCTGTGTGGAATTGAATAGTGTCTCAAACAAAAACTAAAAATACTCATCATAAAAACTTTTGCATTTTTTTTTAATAAAGTCGGTATGATAACTAAACTGACTGGTTAGAAAAAAACAATAATACTACAGAAATGTACGACATAAGAATAATAGCAAAAATAACAAACATCGTAAATAATGTCACTAATGCAATTTACAACTCGGAACTTGGCTATATAAAGAAAAATATTTCGACGATGTCTTTAAAGTGTATCGCCAGTCACTTGTGTTTAGAACTCGAATATCGACTATTGACTACTTCAGAAACTTAGAAGGCAAAAAAAAAAACAATCTGACAATGTGCCAAAGTTTAAAATTTAGCCTGCTCGTAGTGCTGTTCTTAGTAGTCGGACATTTTAGAGCCTCTGGAAGATCAATTGAATTTTTGGACGGCAAAACTTTGGCGATTGAACCAACCAATTTTCCTTCTTATGGGGTAAATGGTGAAACACTCAAAGTGGTATTGTTAATATTGCTGAATTTTGAAAAATGTCGTTGTGATAAATTGTGCTTTTTTAGAAACGGGATATTTTTGATGATATCTTTTACGCTTTATTTGAGAGTGACGACGACGATGATGAAGATGACGACGACAAATATTGTAAGTAATTAAATACTTGTAATAATAAATATATACTTAATATTTAATGTTTTTATATAAATGAGTTGCCGGTAAATAATCACCGTAATTTCGAAAAGATGCAAAACTAAGCTAATAAATATGATTTCAAAAGGATATCTAAGGGATATTTGGTTGTCGATTTACTAAACATAACAATAAAAAAATGATTTTAATAAAACGATTTTTTGGTATTCAACAGTGATTTGTCGTAATTGTACAGTTATTGTCTCGACTGCTACCGCATCCCAGGTTCCTGTATCGGGAACTAATATACCCATGGCTGGAACTGCAGAAAGTGGAATTGGAAGTGCAGGTTTACCTGGAACAGGAAATACTGGTTCAGCTGCAGCTGAAAAGGAACCTGTGGCTGGTACTGGGAATGAAGCTGCTGCTGCCACGGGACCTGCAGCTGGAGCTGCATCTACAGCAAGTACTGCATGATAATCTCAAGAATATGTAATTTCTAGAGAATACCCAAAATAAAAGTAACGTCCAATAAATAAACCGTTTTGTTATCAGCTCAAATTTAACCGAAATTTCAATTTAAATTTATTGTTAATAATTTATTTTAATGAATTCTGGTTGTAAAAAAATTTCTTAAAACTTAAATAAACAAACATATTCGTGATTTTTTTATTTTTTTAAAGTGGTCACAATTAAAGTTATTAAAAAATACGTCCAATTTCAAAAATGTGTGAAATTAAAGTTTTGTCTTCGGCCAAGAATATTTTTCTTTTATCCGGAGGCTATTAAAATAATTATAAATCTGCAAGTACAGATCGCTAGATTAAAATGGCACATAAAATGTCAGAATTAATACCGGCGCTAAAGACGAGAAACCTCAGTGAAACAAGTCAGCCCACTTGAGCTGTGTTCATTGGAAACATCTTGAGCACTCGGTGGTTTCACATGTCAAACAAACAATTTTGCTATGCCACGGGAAAAAAGCGGAATTTATTCTTGAACGAAATCGGAAAAAAAGAGATGTCACGAATTTGTCTGTGACACTAGGGCAACAGCAGCAGATATGAGCGAAGACAACCACAACCACAACAACAATAACTTGACATTATGTTTGACATTTGTAATCTTACGATCGTTAATTATTTTCGAATTGGGAGAGATAGGCAGGCGAACAAGCGAACATGAAAACCGCACACAGCAAGGAGCTCGCTTGCTCAGGCAGCCATCGAAGATGCGCGCCCGGATTCGAACCGAACAACACTTTGTGTTGTCGTTGGGTTCTTGAGATGACAGCAGAGTTTTCGAAAAAATTTTCCAAATATTTTAAGTGATAGCTGCAATTTGTACGAACTGAAGAAGTGCTCGCTACATTATCTTCGAGTCTTTGACTTTTGCGCTAAACGCTAATAAATTAGTATTTATTTGTTTGGTTTCTTCTTATGTTGCATTTGTTCTTTTTTATAATTTGTAGGATTTTTAATGGTTTTTCAAATACGCATGACATCAATTCTCAACAATTATTGAGAATTAATGTGTATCAAAGTTTAAAATAACAGTTTTTTGATTCATTTTAATTGGTAGAGAAATTATTATATTTGGTATGATTTATATATAGTATGGGTAAAACGTAAAGAAAACACAAATGAGTACATACATAAATAGGTACATACATACATATATTATATATGTGCTTATTATTTGAAAATTAAATCTAATAAATATTGTATCACAACATTGTTCTTTATCCCAAAGATAGTTTTTTGGTCGAACTGGTGCGCAAGAGTTGTTTTTATGGAAATTTCTGGCCTCAATTGAAAAAAATATTTGCATACAACACAAGTAGGCCGAAAAATAGTTACGCCCAAAAAAGGAAGAGATTAAAAAATAAAAATAAGAGCGCTGGTAATGGCTTAAATCAATAAATAGTAGTAGTAAATCCGTTTGCACAATTGAACCAGCAACAAAGATCACAGCCGCGCCGCGCCGCGCCGCGCCGAACTGAACAGAACCGAAAATCGAAACGCGCTAAATGTTGAGCATAATTAAGACTACCAACTGCAATTAAAGACAAATTGTCTTAATCAAGTAGAAATAATGAAATAAAAGGACAATCTTATAATTAAAAAATCACAGGTTAGTATATTATATTTTAATGTATAATTATGCAGAAAAATATTGAAAATATTTCTTAACATAGAGATAACTTTTAAAAGACAAAATTTCATTAAATCAATGAATTATTTTTACTATAATTCTATAATTAAACTCTTTATGCCGGAAATACACCCAGAGAAAAAACATGTAATACAATATTAACCAAATGTTAACCAAGTTTTAACACGATTTATCATGTTTCTCTACTTTTAACTTACATTAAATTTATGTTGAATTTACTCGAGGTATTGTATATATAAATCAAATTAATCATGTAAACAATTTTCGTTTTCCAAACACAGTTTGAGAATAGTAGCATATAAAAAATAGTAAAATCTTCCCCCAACAATTCTAAAGCTACGGTTGGTTGCCCTAAACACAATATCTGCTCAAAACAAAATTTAAGTGATTTAATTGCACAAATAGTAAAGTCAGTAGCTACGTTTGTATTTGCTGTTGAGTTTTCTTTACTTTTTCCCAACTGGCAGTTACCTCAGGTAGCCAGCCGAGGTTACCGTTGGTGCGAGCCACCATTATTGATCTTATTAGAGGCGCAAACATGCCACCGTCTGAGCGTCTGAGAGTGTAAGCAAAAGGAAAAATATAAAAAAATGAAAAATATCGACGGGTTGGACTGTTGTGTTTGAAAAAAAAGTAGCATAGTCTCGATCAGGGAAGGGTTCGTTTGCTTCTCTGGTTCTTGAGATACAAGTTTGTTGGCGCTGGTGCTGGTGCAGGTTGCACTTTCAGCACTTTTTAAGGCAATTTACTTCTCAACGTTGCTTATGTTTGCTTAAAGTAGCCGCGATTGTTTACACTTAAAATGTCTGATGGTATTTTCATATCCTGCATCAGAAAGGTATATTGACTTTGATTTTTCGGTTTGTATTAACACGATCGAAGATATGTCTAAGCGGATAAAAACACAACCACTTGCCCTTTGGGATGATATTTTGCAAATTATCGAAATATTTACTCGATTTTAATAAACATTTATTTGATATAAGAGATACTATTCAAATGAAATTTCTATGAAAAAAAACAGCGTATTTTAGATTAAGGTCAAGCTGGAAGTCACTTGCTCACTAATCAATGCATTGATTTCATAAGTGCCTAAGAAATTAATGCTTAAAGTGGAATCTATGAAACGTTTAATTTAGTCAAAAAAAAACTTGATTTAGAGATTTGAAAATAAAAATAAATTAAATAGATCTACAATATTGCTAAATTTCCTAAGCGTTTGATCATAATAAATAGGTTGGCTTGTATAAAAGAACCACCAACTTCTGATATTATAAATTATGATTGTATATGATTTGAAATCTATATATCAAAAGTATCACAACTCAATGAGTCCAATGAACTGTTTTAGAGCCAAAGAACGTTTTCTTTAAATAATTTGTTGATAAGAGAGAATAAATTTAAAAGAATATACAATACTTTGGCATGTGGTACGGACGTTTATTTTTTATTTAGTAGAATTCAGTTGTGACTGTTATTATTTCCTTTAAAACGACACATTTCAAAATAGTACGAACCTTTTATACCAACTTTGAGCAGCTAAACAGACACATCTTTTAAATGTACCCAAAAACCAATTCTTTCGTCGAAAGAGACACAACTCAAATTAGTTATGTTTAGCATTTATCGTCAGCGAATCGATTCCGGGACTGTAGGTAGCAGAAAATTCTGAGGTGAATTTCTCATTCACAAAACCTTTAAATGTTTTATAATTTCGATGCTGGTCGAACTATAAATGTCATTGTGTGTGCTTCGCTTAATGAAAGTCAAATATTATTGCTTCCATAAATACATACGTAAATAGAAACAAACACACACAAAAACCTTCTTAACAATTCCGACAGTTTTTGTTTTTTTTTACAGGAGACGACAACCAGAAGCAATTCGATCCGTTAAAGCGTTTTCAGACAAGATTTCAGCCTTTTTGTAAATGTTTGCAATATGGATTATTTAAACAGCGGCTAATTTTATGGCGATGCAGATGCATGCGGCATACGGCATACGGCATTCGGGTTGATTAACTCAAAACATGGTTAACAAATTTTAACAAATCACTTTGGTTATTTGATTTGAAATTGGATATTTTGAACCGCCACAACAGTAAATATCCGTAAAACGATTAATCGAATGAAAACTTCTCAGCCAACGTTGAATGTGGTGACAAACATTCGCGGCTAAATGGACTCTGGAAACACGATGATCTTGTGAAGAGTTTTATAACTAAAAGTCAAACAATTCTCAATTGATGCAAATATGGAATACTTAGTTCTGATTAGGAATTTGTTCTCTTATCAATTGTTAGAAATGTTATCATGTGAATAATTTGTCAAATTCAATTATGCGGAAAATGAGTTTAACATTTTTTGACTTTTCGAAAACGATAGAAATACATATGTACATATACATATATGTATATATATGACGAAAACAAATTCGAATAATAATATTTTTCATTCATATTCCAGGCATTTAAAAGTGCACATCTTATCAAGTTTCTTATCGGCAGCACATAAAAAAATAATAGAAAAAATAAAATTTTAAATAAAATACTTAAAATTTGTTTGTGTGCCCGGCCGGATTGAGGCGAAATACAAATATTTTATATAAATAACATTTGTATCTGTCGCTTGACAAAATGTTGCAATCATTTTTCTAATTTGTATTATTTTTAATTGGTTCTAGTTAGTTTAAGATTGTTAATTGCCTTTGTAATTGGATTTTTCTGCATCGGTGGTTTTTGTTAACTTTTAAACTGAACAATTTCAATGATTTTTAAAATTGTTTGTGGTTGAAAAATTTAAATTTTTTTCTTATCTAATTAACGATTATTTCTTTAATTTTAATAAAAATTAAAATAATAAATCAAAAAATGTCACTTGTTTTAAAACGATTTTCGAAAGCTTTTCAACATTTCAACACGTTCGGTATTTGTTCAAAGCGAATTTTCTAAGAATAATCTTTGAGATTTTTTTATTTTATTTTATGGCTCTCCCGACTTGTAGTAAAATGTGAATTATTTGTTGGGTCCGTCGGTTAAACTCGAACAATGACGGCGTTTGTATTCGCCAATTTCCCAGAATTTATAGTTTATAATTTCGTTTTTAAGACATTATTAATTAGGCTTTTTATAGCGATCATTCGCGCTTTGAATACTTGTGGCTGGAGAGAGATTTTGACGTTTAAAATGTGGCATAAAGAATGAAAAGTTTCAAGCGACTTTAACAGAACTCAGATCCCGAATAAGAAAACAAATTGTAATATCTGTATAAAATATTTGTTTTTGAGTTTCAAACAACTTTTGTATCGTTTTATTCTACGCTAGACTTGAGTCATTTAATAAATTTTCCGCTACAAAACAAATCGATTCCGGATATCCGTGGTGAAAATTTAATCAACAGTTTGGATAGGCAATGAAATGAAAAAATAAATATAATTAAAATATGATTCGTGCTTTTTTAATTGACACGTTCTAATGCTAATGTGGCATAAAATAAAAAGTTCATATAATTTAGTTTTATGAATTTTACAAGCGTTTAACCCAATTAAAGTGGGTATACGTAATGCCATAAAATGGTCCAAATACAAAACAATTCAACGCAACAAAAGGTGCAACAAAAAAGCAGAGCAACATTTAATTATCGTTTTTACTCAAAATGTTGGCAGCACTTTCGTTTGGCTTAGAAGAAATATGCTATGTGTAGATACACTGAGGAAAATCACTTCAAATCGACAAGTTAAACGCGCCAGTATAAACCATTTGTAAGTGCATTGACCTACGACACGAAACGTCCCAGGTTCGATTCTTGGCAGACGTATGTAGGGGGTAGTTTAAAAAAATCGATCTACACATTGCTTAGGTGTTTGGAGCAACTTAAAAGCTTAAGTTGTAAAAGCTTTACGATTATGCTATTTTTATGAACCAACGATATATAAAAATGGTTTGGTTTCCAGTCATAATTCGTTCACTTCCTAGCCAAACAAAGCCTAAATACATAAAGAGATAGAGTTTAGATTTTAAGTTTCCTCAGTGTACGGTATACGGCTCTGAAATGCCGTGGCAGTAGATGTGGCGTAGCCATATTTTTAGTTTTCTGGGATCAACAAACACAAATTGAATATTCGCGTAAATTTGGCATGAAATAGCGCTTGTGCTGTATTAAAACTATTTTCACATATCTTTTAGAAATATATTGTGTGTAATTTATTTCAGCACACTCTGGCGGCAGAGAACGTGTCCGACCGCAAGGGTGCTAGAGGGGTTGGGTTAAAGGGGCGCATAGTGTTATAGTGCAACCAAATGATTGACAGGTTGATGTGTGCTCGTATTCACACCAACATTGTGTTGCAAGTACGTGGAGTTGTGTACTTACGGCCATTTTGAGAATTAATTTAATATCTGCGTGGAGATGCGGTAAGCTTTAAGTTTCGTATTATCATCTATATTTAAATATTTAAGTTCTATGCACCTGGATAAGCTTTGCATGACTGCAGTGGCAAAATAATCGAACAAATATTTGAAGAACATTTAAATTTATAATTTCATCAAGAATAATTTAATATTAAATATTTTGAGTTTAGGTTAAGATTTCGCTGATTGTAGGGTGTTTAACCATGAATACGACTAAAAGAAATCTCTTTGCTATTGCTATTCTGCATCAGTCCGAGACTCGTATTGAACGTTCGTTTGCATTCGAACAATGTATAAGGTTCCAGGGTCTCGATAATGTTTAACGGGTCATGATAACAAATTTTATAAATAAATCGCAAATACTTTGATTGCACTCCATGATCATACTTTACAAGCAGCAAAGATGCCGTCTGACGCCGTCTAGGAAGCAGAAATTAAAGATAACGTCTTAACAGAAAATTGAACTCAACCATTTTGTATGGGAATATTTCTGCGCTTGGATTTGTCTTTGGTTTGAAAATAATTTAAAAGTCTATAGTAAGTGTGTTTAAAATAAATTCAAAATAAATTTGCAAAAATAACCGAACTTGTTTAGTTTAAGATAAATTTAAACTTATTTAAATGGGTATTAATAGTGACAATAAATTAAGTGAACTATAAAAATACCGCAAGTACTATCAAGAGTGCACAAATGTAAAACACTCAAAATTGAATAAATTCCTTCAGCGTCAACATCTTCGTCTGTCAACAAAAATTAATGATTTCATAAATCACCGACAAACCAACAAACACCACCAGCACTAGAATACACCCTGCGAAATATGAATACGACCGGCAGACGGCCCCGAAAAAAAAGGGGGCGCATCTCAGACATTTTGCGGTAACATCAATTAAGCATACCAAGAATGCTAAAAATTCGAAGGAAAATACAAAATCGAAAGAAAATCAAATACGACGACTAGGAATTTCAAAAGAAATTCGACCAATCACTTTCAATGCAGTGGAACGATGAATGTACAGCGACGATGCCGCCGGAACGATATGATCATCGGCACAATGTAAAATATGCGTTAGAAGAGGAGACAACAGTGTTGACAGTTGAGCATAAATTTTGACATTAACGCGTGTACAACGAATACATAGAAGAATACACTCACACGCGTGCATTGTCGAGTTATATGGCGAAAGAAGCACATGCGAAGCACATGAGCCCTACTAAAGATGCATTCAGATTTGGTGAATGCTGCTTCTCTCATGGGGATAGTGACTCTTAGAGGCACTTTAACCCCAAAAGTCAAAAATTACCAACTTCAAATGTTGTTTATCGAAACCAGCGAGCACATACTTCATGTACTAAGTATGTCGTTTGGGAATTCCTCAGTAGCAGATGTTATTGTTTCGGAGTTTCTTCGATTGATGGATTTGCATAAATTACCATCGGGAAATATATATGAAAGTAGTGAAAACGCGTGCCATTAGGGTTTGGAGCCACTATTCGAATAACTTCTTCCAAATGCGTATCTATTAGAATCTCATTAAATTTATGTTAATGCGTAAAGGAACAAGATGCATACTATACAGCACTACAAGTCTAATGACACGTCCCAACATGTAGATACACTTGTCAATGTCAACGTTGACTCTACCAAAGTCACTGAGAAGGAAGGCACTTCATTGCACTGCGGTCGTCTGTTGTATACATACATAGTCTAAAGTTGCACAGCAGAAAGATTGATGCTGATGTTCTGGCATTTATGTCAAGGGGTGTGCGCGTAAAGTCAGGAATTTCCGTGAGTTTTTGTGTGGTACAAGAGATCAGTTTGGAAACAAATTAAAATTGAATTAGACGCCATTTAAAAATAGGAGAAAGAGCTGCTGGTAAATCACTGTATGAATGGAGTTCCATGAAGTTAGTTTCGTAAGTCTTTGGAAGTTACACTGCAGCTGATAAAAGTAGATCAATTTTAATGACAGTTAATATTACAATAATAACTAACCCGGTTTTCTAAAGACCAAAGCATACTCAGTTGATTGAACACTCACCCATCAAATTGTGGGTTATCAAAGTAAGTGAGTCGTTTCGTGAATATTCAGATATCAGTTTTATTATCTTAAAGACATTTTTAAGAAAGAAGAAACTCTTTGCAGACTTCTACAAATGAGTATTCAGTACCGAAAAGGAACCACTGAAACCAAGATAAAAACATGTACAAGCCTTAAGAAGATATTATGATTCTTGTCATTTGTTGCAATAATATTGACATGTGGCTTAGCAACTCATGCATTAGTCAACTGCAACTTGTCTCGACGACTCACTTCATTCATGTAGGATCGGTCGCCCAAGTTCTTGGGCCATAAAACTGTAGAAATGCGTGACTAACGGCTACCGGTAGCCATCTACTTCGGTAGCTAAACGCAAAAAAGAAAAGGATGCTATGAAATGAGCACTAAAACAAAAGCGTTAAACAACTGCACCAACAACGACAACAACAATAAAATCAGAGGCAATGGCAATGGCAACAAACACTTGAAAAAGTCGCGTCAATGTGTACACGCCTTAATGGAAAGGCATACATGACCAAGTCGGTTCCATATCGCTACCACCGAATGACGAACGGTGCACAAAGGTCCCAAGCTAATTTCGAAACAAGAAAATATGAATCTAGAGAAACCAAAACAAAAAGGAAAAAGTAAAAAATCACGTCCAATTCCAGCAGCATTTTCAAAAGTTAGTGGCACGGTTTGTGATTTGAAAAGCGCTGCTGCTGGTGCTGCTTGGGTAAATTGACTGGCGACGACGAAAAGTCGACTTAAAGTTTGCTTTTTAATTAAAACACGTGTGTGATCTTCGTCTTCGGCTGTGTATGCTAAGTAAATTGAGTCTGAGGATATTGTGTCTGGAATCAAGATTTTATTGCATTTCACTGGGCACTATTGGATAAGTTAAGAATATCGCATTAATTGAACTACATACTAGCGTGCGTTGGTCTACTGAGAGCGACATGTGTGTCGCCTCTTGTACAAAGGATTCTCGACAGCATCGAAAAAACATAAACTTGCCAAAGAGTTTAAATTATTTTTTTTTATGTTTACCTTGTGTTGTTGGCATGAGGTTAAACAAATAGCTTGGGTCAACCAGTTTGTGCGTTTAGCCAAGTCAGTAAGCTGTGTGCTATCGATAACCAGTCGAAGCAAAGAAACGTCAAATGTTATTTTAATTTATTTTTAAGAAGTTTCTAAATTTCAATGAAATTCTTTTAGATTCCATACTCTCCATATTCCATACTCCATACTCGTTTGTTGAAATTTATTAATGAACTGTTGGTTCCCGCCAACAAAAGCGATATAACTTAATGAGATTAACTTGTTCATAGCTTCTGGTTGAAAATTTATATACAAATTTTAATTTATCAAAAGATAATAACGAAGCATGTTCTAAATCGAAATCCGAAATCGAATTTAATCCTTCAATAAAATAATATAATCTCCTTGAATATAAAATATACCGACGGCCGACGGCATTTTAATACTTTTTTATTAAGACATTTCTTCGGCTACTCAGTGCAACAGGTACACCAACGCTTTAAAGTGTTTTACCAACAACTTGAACATTTCCCAAACAACATAAACACTTCAGCGCTGAAATCCAAATTCTTCAAAGTTGGCCGAACTGAGGCTCATCCTGGGTTCGGGTACATCAATGAGTACAACGTTCAAAAATTAAATAAACATTGTAGGTACATGGGTATACGTTTTGAGTTTATTTTCTTCTTCTTCTTCTTCTTTATTTTGGCCAACGCTAAAATGTTTGTCTTCGATTTTCGTTGCGACGTGTCGTTTTTTGTTGCGCATGATCGCTCGGCAGTCGGTAGCCCATCATCATCATCATCGCCACAATCCAACTTGCGTAGTCGGTGATCTGTACAGCATTTATTGATGTTAGTTGGTGGTGGCACTGCCTCTTCTGCGTCTGTAGCCGGCTGTCTGTGCTTCCTAATTCAACTAATGATAGTTGTAATGTTTGATGTCTGTTTGACGTGTTGGACTGTATAGCGGGGTATGTGTGAATGTGAATGTACCTATGCATATACTCGCACATATAACAGTCGGTCGTCAGCGATTTGGTGGTCCAAAATTGACGGATTTATTTGACAAGAGTTTTGTTGAAAATTTGTTTACTTATTGATTTTCAATTAACAGTTGGCGTACGAGAGAGATACTCGTACACTTAAGGCGACTTAAATTCTGTGGTCTATGCTGTTTCGATGATTTGGCATATGGATTTGATTTAATGAGGCTATAACAAAATATATGTGTACATATTTAGGTATGGTAAAAGTGTAAATATGTTTTAGGTAAAATCGGCTATCTTTAATGACCTCATGCTGAAAAGTTTTATGAAACCTAGTGTAAATGTAATTAATAATTCACTGGAATTAACTGGTTCATTTCAGCACATATATTGTATTAAATATATGAAATTAGGATAATATTATTTATATTAATAAAAGGCTATGGAATAACTGTTGTGGTCTTAATTTTTACTATGTGATTTGAAATTAGAACCCCACTAGTTAAATCTGCGTCTTACCACCATTGGACAATTGCAAAGAACGTGTTCAGCCGTTTCCTGCTCCTCTTGGCAGAGTCTGCATGCATTATTTTCTACCACTTATATTTTCTTCTGATGGTAATTGAGTTCACAGAGTCTTCTTTATGGTTCAGTGTAGAGTTTAATGTCCTTTCTGTTAAGGTTTAGAATAGCTTTTACCTTGATATGTATTGAGTCAATGAGTTAGGATAACATAACTAAGCATTAATTGATGGTATTGTCAAAATGACAAAAGAGAAGTTTTAGTTTTGGTACAGAGTTTTGTTTAAAAATATATATTATTACTACCAATAGAATTGAATTCGAATACAGTTCTTGTGATCTATACTTATTATGATCTTTCCAATAGTCGGGACTGGATTTAAATGGACTCTAAATCCAAGATGATAGGACAATTTTCTTTACAGGAGTACCCTTGATATATAAGCCTTTTATCCTTAATATTTTTCAGTTTATAATCCGTTCTCTGTACCTCGTTAAAATACAAAATAGTTTCCTAAAACTATTCTATAATTTTATGAGAATTAATTTTCGGATTACTTTACCAGTCCAATTTATAGTTCAGAAATAAACTCGTAATTGGTAATAAATAACTTGAGGAATTTAAAGGAAATTTATTTATTTATTTACGTCTATAAGAAATTCGGATTATATTTTAGTCGTGTAATTATTTGTTGTTTACTGGTTGGGCGGTAAAACAAGAACCAGATCCCCCTAACTAAAACTTAAAAAACACTTTTCAAATAATTTTTGTTTACATCTCAGATTAAAATTCACATCAAAACTGCCGTCGGCCAAGATATCTTGTCTTATAATCGCCAGCTCCTGCATATCGTGTGTAGGTGTGCTGTACTAAACGAACTAATTAACACTTTTCGTGGCAACGGATTTGAACATAGGAAAAAAAGAACCCAAATTTTAAAAGAAATTAACACTTTGCTATACAATATAAAGTTGAAACTATGAACATATTCAAAAATCAATCAAGCATAATTTACGCGAAATGAATTAAATAATTAAATTAACGAAAAACCAAAACAAAAGCAAACTATCTCGATTTGAAAACTTTCTTCTTTTAGTGTCCACTATTGAGTGACTTAAAAAATTTAAAACTTGACCAACCTGGATCCATGAGAGATTGATTGAAGCACTCAATGATGAAGCCGTTGATTTGTCACCCAAACAAGGTGATCCACGTCTGATGATAGCAAATGTTTTATCCAAAACGCTGTCGCGTCGGTTGTCGTCTTATTTTGGCGGTATTTCCGTTTATAAGATTATAGTTTTTGGATGTTTGGCTTGGGAATATTCCAATACCAGAAAGTGTTAAACATGCTAATCTCTGCGAATTAGGTATAATAATTACAGATATTAATTAACTAAGAGTTGAAAACACACGAATGAATGTCTTTGCCAATGGATTTTTAGATTTGCGCCAAGCTTCGTTTTTTGAAATTGTAATTTCTAGTAGGCACAACTCGAAAATGCTTGGTGGCGGGAGTCAAAATTAGATTAACACCTTCTTTCGAATATTTTCTTTGTTAGAAATTAGCTTGCACTTCACACCTTATTTGTATGGCACCTAATTCCTTTTTGTTGTTATTTTTCGTTTCAAAGATTTTCATGAATATAATCTATCACAAAATTGGCCGTGTCGAGTTGATTCTTCGATGATATTGTATTATAAAATTGGCATCAGATTTTTTATGACGTAAATCGCTGTTGATATGTTAAATTATTATGCTCTTATAAATTCTTTGATTGGTCTCACAGTTTTGGCAAACACGCGAGTGAGCAGAATTTTACACGCTGATTTCTAAGATCAAAAGAATCAGAAAGGCATCGCGTATTCGACGGATGTCGAATTTATACCTTTGTCAAGTTTAATGATATTTATTTAATTCGTATTTTACAACATGGATCCGCAATTATTTGTGATTTTTTTCAATTAAACTTTTTAACTCAAGTACACTTTGGATATTTTATTTACAAATTCACTGAACAAAAGTCGTGTATTTTCCGATCGTGGTCCCAGTTGCGAGCAAGTTGCGACGCGATGTTGTTTTCGTTCCAACTTGTTGTTGTTCGTCCCCCGTACTTATTCTGACTAAAACAGCGTTTAACACAGACGCGCAAACAGCATCCAACAGTAGACGCTGTAACAGCCGCCTCCGTTACTGCGAGATCGTCAGCTTTCATCCATCCATATTGTTGATGGATCATGCCTTGCCGTATCTGTGTGAATGTGGGCTTACGTGTAGTAGTGGCGTTTCTGTTTGGTCATCTACACTCGCGCCCTACTCACGTATAGATATGAATATATCTACATACGCACATATCTAAATTTGATCCTAGTGTTGGTTTGACTTAATGGCGCTGTTTTGCTGTTGTATGCGAGAGCGACAAAAATAAAAATGAAGAATATCTGTTGGCACTTTGTTTGTAGGCACATAGCCGCTTCAGTGGGTTGAATATTAAGCCTCGATTTGGAATTTCTTTGCACCTATTCGTAGACATACAAATATGAATTCAGTTTTGACCAGTTTCAAATTTTATCCTTAGTACTGAAAAAAACTTTTGTACTAAGTATTCTCTTTTATCCCAAGAACGAATGAAAATTTAAAATGTTTGTTTTCTTAAAAAAAGGGTTTGGATTCCATTAAAAAATTATAATGAAGACAATTTTTTTGTACTGAATTTGTAAAACAGACAATTTAAAAAAAAAAACATATTCACTAAATAGTGACTTTTTATTTTCATATTGAATATTGACTAAACAAATTTTTTTTCGAATTATTAAACCGATTTTTTGCACTTGAATTCCATATTTAGATACGTGTCCTTCAGAGAAACATTCGTTTTAATTTTAAATCAGTTTTCCTACCAATATTATTTATAGCGGCCCTTAACTTCAAAACTTAACTCAAAAACGGTCCCGCATTTCTATGAGCACATGAGCGCTCTTAACCATCGTTATTGTTTGCGCTCAGCTCAGCTCTTCTGCTCTGCTCTGCTCTTTTTGTTTTGTTTCTTGTATGTGTTTTGTGTTTTGTGTTTATTCGACGTTCATTTGTTTTCGTAGGTACATGCATATCTGTATCTTGTATCTGTGCCCTGCCGTTAGCGATCGCAAACGAATAGTTTGAATGACTAACCATACGCAACCGGGCGGAGTTAATTTCTGAATGCTTGAATGGCCAATCTGAAGCAAGTAAGCATGTCCGTAGCGTTCCGCAGAATGAGCGCGATGTCATGACTTTTTAGCATCAGCAGTGTTGAGCGCCGAGCGCCGAAAAGCGTGGAGCGTTGTACGTCGCACATCGTACAACGCACATTGTCGTCGAACAGTGGCGGTGACATTCATTGTAGGCGGAGCAGAAAACACAGACGGATGGATGGATTTGTTGAGTTGATTGTGCCGCCGCCAACACCGTCGCCAACATCTATTTTGGTATCATTAGCGAAAATCGCATTAGTCCGATCGATGCGCTAATAAAGCGCCTCACAATTATTGGTATATGAAGCGGTACGAGAACGTCGCGATGGAAACTATTTCAACTTGCTTTCACAGCAGACGACGCACGATCGGAAGGTCGGTTAGGCGCGGGATTGCGTTGATGGCGGGCGATGCAGCATTTCCAAGTTCGCTGAGGCGTTGCGTTTTGGTTGGTTAGAATTAATTACAAAAAAAGTCGTTCTTATGAATGTGGCTAATTTCAAATTGACTTCAAATATTTTTAATGATCGCTGCCAATTTTGTTCGTCATTTGCACACATTAAGTCGTTGGCCTCCTCAGTGTGGACATGTTGGTCTGTCTTTCTGTCTGTTTTTTTTTTTAATATATGTGCATATCTTTGTATGTGTGTCTGTATGTATGGTAGTAGTTGTGTGTTATAGACACACCTCCTAGTGTTGTTTTTTTACCTGGCATCTCTTTTTGTTGGCCGTATTGATCGAAACAAGGTGTTAAGGAACATTTTGGGTTATCATTGCAAAAAGAACAATGCGACTTATGATAAAAATTGGATTAGGCCCATTTTTGAGTTGTATTGATAAGTTATGAGATCTTTAAAAATTAATTTTTTTAAAGCATTTGTTAGATATAGGCTAATCAATACAATTTGTATATCAAGTTTGTCTCAGTTTCATGGGTCAGATATACATAAATATTTATTCAACCTCAATTAAAATTTTGGAGCGTTTTATCCAAGTCAGTTTTACAAATCTGCGAATTTTTTTAGATGCTTAATATTTTTAAAAAACTTTTTTTTGAAATGGGTTTAAATACAACAACGGCTTTAGTCAATGTATTTTTAAAATAAATATGTATATAAATACAATAATAATTTCGCTATTAAGTCATTGGCAATTAAAACGAGCTTAACCAATTAATCTTAGTTAATTGTATTATTGTTATTAATAAAGGCTATAGAAGCACTGCGACCTGAAAGAAATATTGTGCAGCCTCGTTGCCCTACAAACACAATTCTAGACAATTTAAAAATCTCGTAATTGTTGTGGACTTAATTTTTACTATGTCACTTGGAACTAGAATCCCGTTGCCTAAGTAGTCAAATCTGCATCTTGCCAACGCAGTTAATTGTAAATAATCGTAATAATTTGTATAACCCATGACTTGAATTAATGTTTAAAACTTTAGTATTATTTTTTATTAACATTTTACTTATTTTTTCTATATTAAAGCTAAAAATAAGTCAGCTAACGTTCCAGTCAAACCGACGATTAAGTCTGTATGAAATGAAAAATGAAAAGATCTATGAGTTAATTCCTTTAGAGATCTGAAGTCGGGAACATAATATTCATCAAAATCTCTTTGACCATTCCAAAGTTGACAATCGCAAAAGTTTAACGCTGGATATGAGCTTGATTAGTTCGTGCATTTTTAAAATTAATCGCTTATTTATTATATTATACAATTAAGATTTTAAAAATTTCGAAGTGAGTAATCCAACATTTTAATAAACATATTTTTACTCTTTTAACAAAATAATTGGATGGATGTGTTTCACAAACAAATCCGAAGAGGCGACGAAGGAAAAGAAAACATTTTTCAGTTCCGCGCATAAAACAAATTGGTTGACAGTCTTTGAACTCGCCGATGAAAGTATATGTACTTGAAAGACAAGCGACAAGCATAACAAATTGTTATTATTCTTATTGTACAGCAACCGACAGTAACGGAGCATGGTACTCGGTCTCGGTCCCAATAAAGTGTCACAGCGACTTTTAAAGAAACACGCGGAAGACTAACCTAACACACTTGAGAAAAGAACGACGCGAGTCAAATATCAAAAGGGGCCAGACGTACGAAAGTTGACACATTTTGGTCTGTGAGCGGGTATTTGCATAAGAAATTTCATTTACTGTATGTAATTCTAGAGTGACAATCGTGATGGTGGCAGGACGAGCATGCAAACATGCGGAAGCGTCAAATTGTCTACCGCCTCCGATGGATGGTGGCAAACACTTTAGACGCACAAATATCCATTGACGCAATGCGTAAAGATATCGATCATCGCATGATTACGTTGTCCAGTGTCCAGCCACTTGAGTTAGGAGCTCTTTATTTTAGAATAGCATGTTGCGGATGATGTCCTTTGGCAGTTATGTATGAATTATTGATGTAAACTTAAACCGCTCGAGTGGCTGTGAATCTGAGGGCGGCTGTTGTGTCTGTCTCTTATTCGGTGCTTGGCACCTGATATCATAATTTCATAAAATAACGTTTCGAACATGACCAAAGTATATATGTATACTTATAAATATAAACGCAAAAGCACACATGTTACTTTTTCGGCACGGATACAAAAAGTAACACAATTTGGTTTTCTTCTTCTTCTCATTTAGGTTCTTTCGAGATGAGAAACATTTGGCTTCTCATCTGTTATTGAAGGGAGCGGCAGAAGGAAGTTCCTTTCTCAGATTTCTTAAACTTTTTGTTGCTTTAAAGTATGTATGTACTCGTATGTATCTGGGGAAATCTGGGGACGATGCGGTTCATAAATTTTCGTCTGAATATTGTTTTAAAATTGTATGGATTGTTATTATTTCTGTTGATTATTTACTATGAAATTTTGTTTTAATATAAATATTTTATTTTTATTTTATAAGTGACTACCTTATAGTACCCGGCGTTTCCCAGGTTCCAACATTTCATCGCAATCGGATGAATGGTTTAGATGCACGTCTAAACTATTCATTCGGGTAAAAATAAAGAAATATAAAAATATATATATGTATGTACGAGTATATAGATGTTCAAAGAGAAATATAACGAATAATAAATTCAGATCCGGAAAGTTTTAACATAATAAAATAATAATAATAATAATAAAATAAAATAATATTTGCTAAAAAAATGTTATATATATATATGTAAATACAACAAAGTAAGTCAGTGGCCGCAAACTATATTGGCCATGCTCGAGTTAGGACAAAATTGAGTTTTCCGTGTCATCGTCTTAAGCGTGCCTAAATCTTTTTGCAATATTTTTTTTATGTTCGTATCATGGATGAATAATAAAGTAAGGAAAGTAGAAATGAGAACACAAATTGAGCGAACTCACCTCGAATTCTGCCTTATTTTTCTGTCTTATTTTGAAGTTTGTGTTTTTTTTAATGTGACATCAAACTTTGTTGTTGTTGTTATTTACTTAATAATTCTATAAAAAGAAAAACAATATCGAGGTGGAAAGAGACATTTTTCTACTTTACTCACCTTATACAATATTTATTACACCAAAATTTGTATAAATTTTGGGACGGCAATTATCCATCAAGAAACTAAATAGCTTCAGTTATTTTTTTAAATAACTGTTATGGGATAATTCAACATTTTCCGACTTGATTTTTTTCTAACTAAAGTTAAGTGTTTTCTTCTTCTCTTATTTTAAGTTTGGAATAACCGCCAAGCTAAATTTCAGATTACGGTAATCAGAAACGTTGTTATTTTTTTCTCATTGCTTATTCGTAGAGCCAAAGTGTCCATTTCCCGAATACGTTTTTCCTACAGAAATAAAGAACTCATTTTTTAAGAAGTTATTTCAAAAAATTTTAAAAAAATATATACGAAGTTTCGAATTTTTGTTTGTAAATTAACTTTTAGATGTTAATTGTAAAAGTTAACTTATTTTAACTGAAAATGCCGCCATGCCGCTTCTTCTTGTTGCTTCTTGTGGTTGTAATAATTAAAAGCAAATAAACACACACACACACACACAAATTATTGTTCGACTAATTGAAGCTCAAATAATTCAAATCTTAACTAATAGCGAGACCACCCAAAAAGAAACTTGTTTGTGTTTTGTTTTTGTTTTTTAATGAATACGTTGCTGAACGTTGAAACCGGTTTGTGGATCCGCAGCAGTGAATGTATTCGTTAAAAGTTCGAATTAATAAAATAAACTTTAATTATTTTTGCTTAATGGACGGTGGTTGACCAATAAGACTGAATGCCTGCCTGCCGCACCTGCGTTTAGAAAATGTTCACTCAGAAAATAAAGTTTGCCGTATGGAAATTTTAAATTAAATTAATTTTGTTTTTATTCCCGCATCACAGAGTTAAAATATCTTGTCGGTGGGTGTGTTAATCTTAAATGACAGTCATGTTAATTTAACAGTTTGATTATAGTATGAACATTTTTACTCATTCTATTATTTTTATTAATTTTTATTAATTATAAATAAAATTATAAATTAACCTTATGCAGCAGCTGCCAGGGCTATCGGCTTTACTTATTCTAAATGTATGCATATGTATGAAAGGTCGAATAGGTTAAACAATCCGATCCCGACCTTAGCAACCCACATTAAAGCTAAAAGATAAGAAATTAATAAATAAAATTATTCTCTCTTATTAAATGACCATTTTACATGACTTCACTTGCATAGTTTGATTCTAAATGAAAATATATTCTTTATTATTAAAACAAGTTAATGTATCTTCTGGTTGGTCTAAAATGGTAATAGAAACGCTTTAACATGCCGACATATATTAATTATTCAGTATCCTTCACATCACATCACAAATTTAATATCCTACACCTTGAATGAAATATATCGACTTGAAATTTTGTATTTAAATTTTAAATATTAACCGATACTATCCATAATTAGAGACATGAAAACGAATTACATTATTATAGGTGTTGGGTATACTATACTAGGTTTTTCTTTATTGTTTTTCTAAATTTTTAATTTATTTTATTTTTTTATCTACTTCAAATTTTATTATCCTCTTACGGCTTTTTTTATTTGGATAATATAGAAGAACGTACTACGTTCTAATTCGGTACTTAAGTTTTTCCTAAAAATCAAAATTTAATTATTCTATGCCCAGTATTTTTCTTTGCAAATAAATTTGTGGCCATTTCCATTTTTCAATAGAATACGCGAAACTACGGAAACTCTTAAACGCACCAGGCAGCCAGCCAGGTCAGTCATCTTCCTGCGTTAAACAACGTGTGGCAATTTTACTCCACACCATACCACACCGTACCACCCCACAACACTCGCCACACAGTAACAGAGGTCTTAAAGCGTAGATGAGCGTTCTCCGTGTACGTTTGCGGTGTACGCGGTGGCGTTGGTACTGCTTTTAGCCCAGCAGCAAATCTTCCACTCTATTCCATATCACGTCGACGACGATCCTTGAGTTAGCTTCACGCCCGTTGCACTTGAATGAATGAACGCTTCGACGGAATTCTGATTTGTGGCAGCGGCATTTGCGTTGCTGCATACGTATCTTCTTGTTCTTCTTGGCGGTGCGATAGATACGCCTGCTGCTCTGCAATATTTCACGTTGAAAATTAAGTAAAAGTTTAAACCAAAAATAAATGAACAACAAAAATTAAAACTCAAAACTAAAATTATGAAAAGCAATTTTCCAATTTGAATGCTTATGGCAGATTTTCCGTTTGTTTTTGTTGATTCGATGAGCTGTGCTGAAAGTTAACTTTCGGTGTCTTTAGCCAAAATGAAGTAGTGCGTCGCTCATGCTCGACGGAAAGCAGTTACAGAGTTGAACCACTCTTTCCGCCTTACCGCGTCGAGATGATGATGATTTTTCGATGATAGACGCGCTTTAAATGCATCAAATTGCCGCCTATAAATACAATTTACTGAAACACATTTTTTCCGCTTTTATTTTTTTGAGTGTGTGATCGAGATGTTCATTGTACATACAAACATATGTAGATGTATATATATTCTGTGGGTTGTTCTTGTTGTTGTATTTTTTCAAATTTAATTTTATTTGAATTTTGTTGGCAAAGGGTTTTCGTGGCGCATTTGGTCGCGCATCTTTTGCGTCTCGGAGCTGAGTTATTGTGTGCAATTTGACTGAAGTTACTCAAGTAGAACCGAAAACGTTGCATTTTGTCCCGGTCTTGTGTGTCGCAGACATTCTGTGATTGTCAATTTTTTACAGTCTATGAAAATGAAATAAAATTATATGCAACATGTGCACGTTTTTGAAATATGGCGTTCGAAAGTTTAATTTTGTTTTTATCTTAAAATTCATTTTTGGTTTAAATTTTAGTTAATTAATTTATTTTGTTATTTTTGTGAAAACTTAATTTTTTGAAGTTTTTAGTTTAGAGTAGTGTTCGGACCGAAGCGTTTTAACTTTGCTGTGGATCTCTTAAACTGTTGAAAGAAACATTCGTTTCGTCCAGAATACTTATCGTTTGTGCATTTAAAGTTTCTAATTAGAATACTGCACACAAACGATAACAGCTGATTGTTATGTTTCGATAATGTTAAAATTGGTAATTTACAAATCGATTATTTGGCAAGACCTGCCAAAAGCAGACGATTACTAATTTGTTGTCTTGAATGTTTATCCCATCTAATTTAAATACAAATAATATTTTTGTCAAGTTAAACTGCTTTTAATGCTATAGCATTAAAAAACGAGCGCTAACTGGCAAATTACAATATATCAATCCTATACAATTTCGTCTGCACACGAATCTTTCTTGTAGTCTTTCGTTCGAGATACGAATTGAGGCTGAAAACTTTACTAAACCTAACGAAACTTCAAACATTTCTTCTGAGTGCCTGCGCTTAAATTCGGTAAAATAATACATTTGTTTACATACGAAAACACAAATTTATGAGCCTTGACGCTCTTTTTCAAGTTGAAAAATTGTCACCGACTGCGCTCAAATAAAATCAAAGGGCGTGCCGATTCGACTGCGCCTCTAAAACTCTGGATGAAAAAATTAAATTAAATCGAGCAAATCCAAATCCTCACTTACTCTCAAATAAATAAATCAACAAACAGATTTGGAATATTTTCGTTTGGTATTTTTATTACAAAAGTTCCAGTTTTGCATCAGACCTCGAAATATTTCTAAATTGCATTTTTTCTTCGTTAATTTATTTTTTATTTTTTTTCTAGGCTCACTTTCATGATTTTGTGTTCAGTATAGAACTCGTAATTAAGAAAACATCCGCATTTTTACTATTTTTAATTTAAATTTTAGGAAACTTAAGTTTATTTTGCGCGTTTTTCATGTTAATTGTTTTAGTGTTTGTGGTAGTGTGTTGATTTTTCGAAGTCATTTTTACTATTATACCGTTACGCAACATTTAAATTTGAAATGCGCGCGCGAAGTCATAAAATGAACTTGGGGCCGCCATTAACACTTTCGCACGCACAAAGTGCCGCAAAAACTAAGGGGTGACGTGGGGGTAATGTACAAACACATCGTCGGCGTGCGCTGGGCGCTAAAATTGGTGTGGTTGCCGTCTTTTTTTTGCTTTAGTTTTCGCAGGGAATACGTTCTTAAAAACATGGAATTATATTTTTACCTTCTTATGCAAACGGCATTTAAGCAATTCGTCATTTTGGCAAATCGTTTGTTTTATACATATAACACTAGTTTATAGTAATGGCGTTGCTCAGGTCTTTTTAAAGATAGCAAAAAATGTGCCGGTTGTAATACGTATATTATGTCTTCATTATAAGTAGGCGTTGTTCTTATCCGATCACGCCCATTTTTCCAGTTGTTTAGTGTTAAATATTGAACCTGTTATTAGAATTGCAACTATTATTATTTGCAAAAAAAAGAAGAACGTTTGTAGAGAGAGGATTAAGTTTCCGATCTTTCTAATCTTAAAACTTAAAATCCGCTTGGGTAATAGGAATGTACATAAGAAATTCCAGCTCGATATCACTTAAACATAAGTTATAACAGCTAAAACAGATACAAAAATTTTAGCGTTTCGTGTTTTTCAATATTTACCTAAAATGTTAATAAAAATTAACAAATAAAACTTAAAGTTGCAAATAGAAAAATAAAATAAGCTACTATTTTTTGATAAACGTTCAAACAAGGTTTTTTTTCACTATGCCATATTTTAGTTATATATGCGGAATTCATTTAAATATAAATCTCTCTTCTGAGCTCGCACAATCAGCATCACGTGATTTTAAATTTACTAATTTAGTTTTTATGGAACTTTTTTCAAACGTTATTTATATGAAACTTAAATAAAAATTAAAATTTTTAAAGTCGGTAGTTGGTTGGTTGGTTTAGGTGCTTGCCTTAAGAGACACAATTCGGGCTCAATAAGCACAATAAAAAAAGAAGTCGGTAGTACCGAATATAATTATTCATAGTTACGAGACCAAACAAACTCTGGCAACACTGGTGCCTATGCACTGCTGCAAAACAGCTGTTTTCTGTTTTCGTGGCACAAAAATAAAAAGAGAAGTAAAAAATAAACAAGCGTGGTAGAAAAAAAATATTTATACCATACAAACAAAAACAAAAGCAATTGTTTTAAATTTAGAAGAGCGGAAAAAACGCGCTTTCTATAAAATAAATTGCTAGCTAGCTAAAAGATAGATAGATTTTAGCAAATATCGAAAAGAAATTCATCGGAATTGAGTTGAAGTTGCCCAACCACTTTTTGAATTGGAATTGAGTCGCAGTTGGAAATAAGATTCGGAATTAAAAAGCCAAATACAACGCATATCAAAAAGAACACAAATATAAATATAATTGCTGTCTCACCAACACCCACCAATCCCCCTCCTACCATTTTTCAAAGAACGCGCATAATTCTTGTGAGAAGAGCCAGAAATATATTCGAAACTAAGTGGAGAAGGTGGAAATTCGGAAATTTTCTCCGTGAAAAACGCTGCGGAATTATGTAATCTTGGACGTGAAAGACTACTTGCTGTCCCCGTTTTTGTTTGTTATTTTTCTTTTTGAATTATTTTTGTTTTATCAAAAATTTTTGCATTTCTTTTGCTTGAATTGGACAATTTGCGTGAAGCCGCGACATAATGGACCTGGTGCTCTTTCTAACGGCAGCCGCCCACCTCTTTTACACGCCTTTTACCAAAGTGGAGGAAAGCTTCAACTTGCAGGCTATGCACGATATTCTGTATTTACGACAGAATTTCACGCAGGTGAAGATTCAGTTTTAAATTTAATTTGCATTTAATTTTAAAACATTTTTCAGTTTTTTTAAATTTATTAAAATTAAAACCAAAGTTTTACAATTTAGAAATTTTGAATTTTTTCTTGATATTTGTTTAAAGTTTTTAAAATCAGCAAATAAAATTTTTAAATTAGCTTTTTAAATGGAAATTAGTAAAGTATTAAGAAGGTAAATTTAATTTACAACACATTATAAATGTCATTTTGTTTAATGTAATTAAAATAATATTTCCATGATTAAGTCTGAAATTATATCGATTTTTTTAAATAAATTTGTAATAAATTTTTAAAAATTAATTAAAAAAATTGGAGTTTTTACTACAGTCAAAATGCTGATTGCTTTTAATCAAAATGACTTAATTTGTGTTGAATTCTTTTCGCTGCAGTATGACCACCACGACTATCCGGGAGTTGTGCCGCGTACCTTTATCGGCCCTTTAATAATTTCAATAATTTCGACTCCGTTCGTGCTGCTCTTTGAAATGCTGCGTATGAACAAATTTTGGACGCAATATGTAGGTAAAATATAAACGAACACGCAAGTATACCATTTTCACACTATTCAATATTTTCTACAAGTTTTTAAATATAACATATATTTTTGATTCCAATAGTACGTCTTGTCTTGGCCGCTTTGATTAGTATCGCTTGGAGTAAACTGCGTTGCGCTATTACGCGCATTTTCAACGTGGAGGTGCGTCTGTGGTATACCGTGATCACACTGACACAATTTCATTTTATGTTCTATATGAGCCGTCCACTGCCGAACATAATGGCGCTGCCTTTTGGTAATTATTTCTCAAGTTTTTACAATCTAAAACTATTTAGTTGCTTAATGCTTTGTTCTTTAATTTAAACAGTACTCTTTGCTTTGGCATATTGGTTAAACGGCCAAACAAAGCGATTCATAATTTTTTCCGGCATTGCTGTGCTTGTTTTCCGCTCGGAATTAATTATATTCCTTGGATTGTTGGTTCTTTTCGATTTATATTTGAAGAAAAGTACAATTGACGGGTGAGTTTCTATTTATACAAAAGATAAAACGAATTTATATTTGTTTCATAGTATTTAATTTAATATACATTATTTTTATGCTGTAAAATTTAAATAAATTTTATGAATAATTATTTGATTTTTATCATACTTTAAAATAAATTGCTAACAAAATTTTAAAACTATTTTCCTTTATTTTATCATTTACAGTGTTTTAAAAATTGCGCTACCTGCTGGCCTAATCATTTTAGCCATAACCGTCACTGTGGACTCATTTTTCTGGCAGCGTTTACTTTGGCCAGAAGGAGAAGTGCTTTGGTACAATACCATTCAAAACAAAAGTGCCGATTGGGGTGTATCCTTTTTAAAATTGCATATTTTAATTTTATTTTTACTTTTGTGACAAAGAGTTTTCCACTGGTTTTCCTTAACCTTGTTGTTTGTATCATTAGACCTCGCCATTTTTGTGGTATTTCTACTCAGCTTTGCCACGCGCCATGGGCGTATCCCTGCTCTTCGTGCCGGTCGGTGTTTATTTCGAGCCACGTATACGGCCCATTGTTTTGGCGGCTGTCGCTTTTGTGTTCATTTATTCACTGCTGCCACATAAGGAACTGCGTTTTATAATTTATGTATTTCCAATTTTAAATTTGGCCGCAGCTTGTGCCTGTAATCGATTGTAAGTTTTTTTTGTAATGTTAAAAAATTTATTTGGTTATACATTTTTTGAATTTCAGTTGGATCAACAGTGTCAAATCTGCATGGCATGGTTTTCTTGCACTCTGCGCCGGTGGTCATTTGTTGCTAAATGTTTTTATTACCCTGTTTTTACTGGTCGTTTCGGGCACTAATTATCCGGGTGGTGTGGCGCTATCGCGTTTGCATCGCCTGGAAACGAGCACGTCAAATGTTTCAGTGCACATCGCCAACTTGGCGGCACAAAGTGGTGTTTCTCGATTTATGGAAATTCGCGATGATTGGCGGTAAACCATTTTTAAAATAATTTGTTAGACTTTTTAAAATGTTCGTTTATAATTTTATTAAGAAAAATAAAATATCCCTACATTTCAGCTACTCAAAACTGGAGTCCATCAATTACACACGCGCCGAGACAGCCGATTTTACTCACTTACTGGTCGAGGCCAAAAATAAACACAATACGCAACTGTGGTCGGGACTGCAGGAGGACTTTGAAACAGTTGAATTTGTTGACTGTTTTAATAGTATCGGAATACAATACAACGCGCTGCTGCCGGTGCGCGTTAAAACAAAGCCATGTGTTGTAATCTTAAAAAGGCGAACGAAAGCTGCAACGGAAACGGAAGCACCACCTACGCAGCAGGACAAACAAAATGATACACCGCCGGCGAAATTACAACGCAATGAAAAAGACAACAAATTGGAGAAAGTAATGTTAAAAAACAAACTTAAGAATAAAGACGATAAACCAAAAACAAAGACAACAGCCACAAAGATAGAACCATTAGAAATAGTTGTGGATGAACCAGAACTTTTACCTAAGGATAATCTTAAGAAAAATAAGGTATCCCTTGATAATGCTCAAGAAAATCTCGAAGATAGGCGTAAAAAAATTGATCAATATAATGACGATGATGACGATGGTTTTGTGAATACTGTGGAGGAAATTTCCCTAGAGACCAATGCTTCGATCGAGCAAGATGGTACTGTGCACCGCGAAATTAACTTTCAAGAATTGCGCAATTTGGCTTTAGGTCAAGTAACGCGCAAAACTAAAGCAGCAACCAAGCAAAAAATACGCAAAATCATCGAGCAACATTATCGCGCACGCGGACAGCATATTGAAGATGATTCCCTGGAACAACAACAACAACAGCAACACCCGCCGATGGACAATGCAAATACCGCAACAGACAAGCAAAGGCATATGCGACAGTCGGTTAAATCCATCATTAAACAGGAACGCATTAAGGATATGATTGAACAAATTGCCACCATGGATTTGACTCGCATTTGCGATTTGGAAAAGATCTCAACCAAGGATTGCTTAAAGCAAGTTATCGACAAAATCGATGAAAGCGAATTGGCGTAAAGACGTTGTAGTATAAGGTCAAAAATTTCGTTTCATTACTTAAGACGTTAATAATTTTTTTTTGTAATACCACCGATGGTTCTTTTAATTTTTTAATATATTTTTAATATTCTTGAATTTCTTTTAAGTAAAGTCAATAATAATGTTTCAAGCAAGTATGTAACCAAAAAACAGCTTAACATCTAAGAGCAATCCGATTATTGCTAGTGCCCAGGTAAGACGATACAAATGCTGATCCATGGCGCCGCCTTTCAAAAATATTGGTTTGCCATCGTCCCTCTGATAGAACTGTTGCCGTCGACGAAATTTCACATGTGCATAACTTGGAACCTTCGGATAACAGCCATTGCTATTGCGTGTTAAAGTAAGAAAACTGCTCTTTGCCAAATATGCGCTGCGACAAATCAGTGGCTTTGAAAAATAAAACTTTTTAAATAGTAAAAGACTTTATGCGTTGGATAAAGTTGCGCTTACCCGTAATGAATTTAACATGCTAGTAAAATAAAATTCTAGTTTTTTTAAGTATGTATTTAAAGTAAAATGAGCGTCTTTCAAATTATTTTATAAAAATAACTAGTATCACAATAATTTTAAAAGTCAGAATTAAATTTTTGTTTCCAAAAAAAAAATTTAATTCCCGGGTATTTGATCAATTTACAAAATTTTATTATGATTTCTGTTAAAGAAAAATAACAAAGTCATTTCTCATGCAATTAAATAACCCAGGAAAAGTTTAACGTCCAGCAGCAGCCCGATCAGAGCCAATGCCCAGGTAAAGCGATACAAATATTGATCCATTGAACCCTTCAGAAATATCGGTTTGCCATCGTCTTTTTGATAGTGTTCCTGAAGTTTGCGAAATTTGGCATGAGCTGGGCTAAGGGCCTTTTTTGGCTTGCATGCATTGGAATTGCGTGTAAGAATGAGAAAATTGTTTCTTGCCAAGTTACTACGACAAATTAGTGGCTGTGAATAGTTTTGAAAAGTTAGTAGTTATCTATTTCTGGTAATTGACTTTGTTGCAACTTACACGTAGTAAATTTAACATGATTTTTCTCTTTTGACAAAATATGCGATTTTAACTCGATGATAAACGAAATAATATCAAGTGATACTTGTAAGAAGTGACAAATGTCAATGCTCAATGCAATGATTTTAAAAACTCGTTCGTTTAAAGCCTGCTTATTTTTTTAATTTCGGAAACTAATTGGCTACGGGTAGAAAATATTTCTGGTATTATGAAAATAAAATACTGTACGAGTACATTTAAGGTTTAAGCTAAAAGATGGTGTTGATTTCTGCATGCAATTTAATGGAATTGATTTAAATACAAAAACAAAGTTAAAAAAGCTCTGTAACGTGCACAGTGACACAAACCTCCGTTTTCAATTTAATAGGTGATATCATTTATCCTGAAATGGAAGTGTCCTAAAAATGTGATGGAAAATTGCATTTAAGACTACAGATGAGAATTTGTGCCGAAATTCGAAGCTGCCAAAATGAATACATTGTGTTTGTAATTTTTATGACCTGCTCAGATTTTGATTTGCAGTGTAGGACGTTGAACTTGAAAAATTAAAACCTTTTCAAAATTTAATTTTTTAATTAAGCAAATATAAAAGAATTTTCTTCCTTCTTGTTGCGATTTTTTAATTTAGTTTGTGCAATTGCAAACCGTTGTAAGATCTTGAAGCTGGAGTACCGAAGTGACGTTTCTGAATATAGAGTGAAAGCTTTGATGGCGACAGCCCTGCTAATGATTACAACAGCTGATTTTGATTTGATTAAAAAAAAAATGTTTTACCGGTTTGAAAGCTCATCATAAAATAAACATTTGTAAAATAATGTCGCTGAATAAATACCTTAATCGCTCTACGAAAGAAGCAATCAAACGCAGCTGTCTACTGCGGCCGATGGAAGCAAAACTGCCAACGATAAATCTAAAGGTTGGCGAGAACACAATTGGACGTAATCAGGAGACCGACATTCGAGATCCGCGCTGCTCTAAACGACAATTACAGCTCGACGTAAATCTAGACCGCGGAAGTGTTAAGCTGAAAGTACTAGGTATAAATCCTTGCAGTGTTAATGGACTAATGGCGATGCAGAACAGCGAATACGATTTGGAACACGGTGACTTAGTGGAAGTTGTATATGGACGACACGCTTACGAAGTGGTATTTCAACCGCCACCAGAACCGGAAGCAAAAAAGGTTAAAACAGATAAAATGCAGTTGGAGAAAACAGCAAAAGCAAATACCAAAAACGAAGTAGACGAAGACCAGTCACTGAAAAGTGACACTGATAAAGAACAAGTACCTGCACTAGAATCATGGGACTCAATTGAAAACGGTAAAGTGTTGGTGTACACTAGTACTGGTGTACGTGCGTCTGAGAAAATTGCAGCATACGATATGGACGGCACCATTATCAAAACTCGATCGGGAAATGTATTTCCGAAAACATGCGACGATTGGGAAATTATTTACGCCGAAGTGCCGGGCAAATTACGTCGTCTGCATCAGGATGGTTACAAAATATGTTTCTTTACAAATCAGGGCGGCATAGCCAAGGGCAAAGTAAAGCTAGACGAGTTTAAGCAAAAAGTATGTCAAATACTGCGCAAACTTGGTGTGCCCGTTCAAGTCTACATTGCCATTGCGGATGGCTATTATCGCAAACCACTGCCGGGCATGTGGGAGCACCTTGAGCAGCAAAAAAATGACTCGGTTCAATTGCGTCTCGAAAAGTGTTTCTATGTGGGTGACGCCGCTGGACGGCCGGAAGTAAACGGCAGTGGTACTGCTAAAAAACGTAAGGATCACTCGGTAGCTGATCGATTTTTTGCGTGCAATATTGGCGTCTCATTCTATACGCCCGAGGAACACTTTTTAGGCAAAAAAACAGAACCTTGGACGCGGCCGGAATTCGATCCGAGTGCGGTACATGACGATGTGCCATTACTGGAGCCGGCAAATACTAAAATGCCTTCGTCAAGCTGCGAATTGATTATTATGGTTGGACTGCCGGGAGCAGGTAAAGCTCAAGTCAAACTTACATTTAATTATCTTGTTATATTTTGATGATTTTATTTTACAAACCTAAATCAATTCTTATTTCAATTCATTGCAGGCAAGAGTCATTTCTCACAACAGCATCTCGCACCACACGACTACTTGCTTGTTAATGCGGACACGCTCGGTAGTACACAAGCCTGCCTGAAAGTATGCGAAAAAGCCTTGAGTGCAGGCAAATCTTGCGTCATTGACAACACCAACGTTGACCAAGAGTCGCGCAAGAAATTTATTGCACTCGCCGCCGACCACAATGCACTGTGTCGCTGCTTTGTGATGAACGCAACGCTTGGGCAGGTCAGGCACAATATTGCATTCCGGCAACTTACCGATTCGACACATTCCAAAATCAATGAAATGATTTTGAATGTCAAGAAGAAGAAATACCAAGCACCTACATTAGACGAGGGATTCGCCGAAATTGTGCGCGTTAATATAAAGCCAAAGTTTAATAGTGCGCAGCAGGAGCGTTTATACAAATTGTATTTGGTAGAAAAATAAATATAAAAAAAAAAATGAAAAAAACGACGAAACAATAATTTTAGTTTAAGAATTATTAAATCAAATTTATAATTCTTGGTTGTAGTTATTCCAAATGAGAAATGCTAAAAATGGAATTAGTTTAATTTTGGAATTATTAAGTTTTTTTTTTATTTTAGTCCAGTGTAAAAATGCGTTTGGCTATGTCGTCAATAAGCCAATCAACAGCACCGAGCAGCTTTTCACCAGTTACTGCGCTGACGCCCACAACCAGCCAGTGATGCGTGGTAATGTTGTCCAATTGCATAATCTGTAACATATTAAATATACAAGTAGAATACATATTAATGGCAATTAAGTACAGTTTTCCAATTTGAGTTGTTTTCTTGACTGCGGAGGATAACCCACATACCTCTTTGATTTCATTTGCGCTCAGCGCACCCGGCAGATCCTGTTTGTTGGCCAACACCAATAGCGTTGCGCCCGCTAATCTTTCCTCTTGCAGCAGCACAGCCAACTCCATTTTACATGTTTCTAAACGCATGCGATCGGCACTGTCCACAACCCAGACAAGGCCATCTGTGCACTCGAAGTAGTTGCGCCAATAGGATCGCAATGACTTTTGACCGCCTACATCCCACATGTTGAGCGTGTAGCCTTTGTGTTCAAGTGTCTTAATATTAAAACCCAGTGTAGGCGAGATTTGATCGATTGGTTCACCATTGAAGCGCTTCAGAATGGTCGTTTTGCCAGCGTTGTCGAGACCTCTGTTGATGCAGGACAAGACAAGCTGTAATTGTACATAATAAATTGTTCTCATGACTTACAGTAACAAAATTCGCATCTCTTTCTCCTTTTGTCGCATTTTCTTTAGTACGGTTAAGAAACCCATTTTGTATTTGTTTATTAGGATTAAATTTATCCTCAATTTGATTATATTTAAATCAGCTGCAGTCGCAAATTTTAATAGTTATTTCGGTTGTTTTTATGTGACGTCACAATTTTGAAGGCAAATACTAGCACAACCCAGTAGAAAAGTTCATCATATCTTTTGAATATTTCCTACCGGAAATTTTGGAAAATAAAGATACAAAGGGAAATGGCTTCAAAGTTCGTCTTCCATAAAAAAAATAGTTTTATTCGTTTTTGCCTTCCCAAAAATGTTATTTATAATTTTATTCTTCAAATATTTTATTGTAGCATTTATAAATATTTAAAATTATACAAAATCTTTTAGGTATAACACTTTTACTTAAAAGATTTCACAATAATTTCGATCAATTTAATTCCACAGTTTTTTCGGCTTTGAAATAAAGTAAAATAGCGATACCTTTTTCTAAATCGTAGTTTATTAAAATATGCAAATCAAACTTATATAAAATTTTAATTCAGGAATTTCGACACTCGTAGTGGTACGGCTGCAGCATACTGAAATCTCGCCAAGTCGGTGGTAGCCCATTTAAAACAAAGTTTCCACATCGTATGCATGGCTCCGTATACAGCTTGGAATAACTGTTTAACCATTTCTTAAAAAATACGAATTTAAAATACAATTAAATATTTAGACTATTAAGAGTTGTCTCACTATATTGTTCGTAAATGCCAAATCCTTCTTAGTGGGAAAAGAGTAGGATAACATGGCCGATTGTGAATGCTCCTGCACTTTTCGAAATACTTCATGTCGTGACTCAGTCCACAGATCTTTGTGATTCAGTGGTTCATCATAACCCTTAACCGTAATCCACTCCAAAATAATGCCTCTGCAGACGATGGCCGCCTTCAAAACGCGACTGACGGTAACCTTAAAATATCGGTTTTCAACATATCATACCTTTTTTAAGTGCAAGAACGTGTTATATTAATTACAAAGACTATCACATTTGGGCCGAATTGCCGACATATTTTGTAGGTGGTATGCAAAAGATTAAGGTTTTTGATTAGTTCGTCTGCGCGACAGCATCTGGAAGGAGAAAAGTGACAACATTAAACGTTATCATTTTGATCATCTACTATCATACCGAATCAGATGAATCACATTAGTTTAAATGTAAATTTCTGAAATATTGAGAATAAACTTACTCTGGATTGGAATTTTCAATAATTGAAAACAAAGGCTTGGTGTCTTGTTGCTGTGAGTTGAGCAAGTACGAACAAGCCAAATCGTTATTATTCAAAATTTGTTGGCCCAAAGCGCTCTGATTATGCAACTGCATTAAAAAAAACACAAGGTTAATAACAATTTTCTGGAACTAAAATTATTATTCCCAAACCTTTCTTAACCATTGGTAAGAACTGTCTAGCGGGGAATAAAGCTCCTGAAATGCCCGCAATCCATCAAGTTTCATGTATATAGATTTTTCGAGATTTTTAATCGACGGCAGCGCTTTTAGACCTTTGATGTGATTTTCAAAAACGCTGCATTGTAAAATAAACCGAGTAATAATTACGTCCATTAAGAAAGCTTACAATAAAAACGAATTATTTGCTTACCACAACTTCCACTTGATGTTTCTAAAATTATCTTGAAAATCGTGTATAAATTCTGTGTGGCTGACGTCGGTTTCTTCACCATTAAATCCGTCACCCAAACGCTCGAAACATTGGCTTACGGTGGAGCGCAAACTAATTAGTGCTGTTAACGTAGCGTAGATCTTCTCGTCCATTTTAAGGATTGTGTTGTTTTTTTTTATAAAAAACACAATTATTTTTATTTTTAAAATTAAAGACCAATTTTTTTTAACTTTTTTTACAAAAACTACAAACAAGAACTATTGGAATATACAAAATTTATAGTACCCGTTATAATATATATCCTTTTTATACTATGCAATTAAACTTGCACATATAACGAATTTACTGGAGAGTAAGAAAAGATGTGTTTGCCTCTACTGGCAGTTTCATTTTGGTTCTTAATCTTGTTTTAAAAACTTCAATTTATACAATTTTAAATTTCAGAATAACAGATAAAAAGATTCTAAACGAATTACTTAACAGTTTGGTATGTTTAAGAAATTCGAATATAGGACCTAAAAAAGAAAAAAATGTCTACTGGGCTTTATTTCCAGTCTTCCAGCAGGAGAAATGTCAAAAATCTGTCATAAATTTTTATTGGAATAATTTTTGTTCGTGCTTCTCGAGCTTCAGATACTTAACCAATTTTGTGCACATTTAAAACCAAATAAAAATACTAAAAATGTTGAACTTGTCCAGAGTAAGTTTCTGCAATTTAAACTGCAACATTTTCTGACGCAGTTGTAAAATCACCAAAACGTATTTCCAAAGAATTTACCAATTCTTGGTTTGCCGAAAAATTAACATTACGTAAGACAAGAGCTGACCAAACGATTTCTTTCAGGCCGTTGTCCGCAGCTTTACTACCGCCGCTCCACGGCGTGCTGCCGCTGGTGGTGAAATCGAGAAGGGTTACTTCGAGGTCAGGAAGGTACAAGAGCATTTCCAGAAGAAGGATGGCAAGCCAGTTTTTCTTAAGGGATCGGCGGTCGATAATGTGCTATACCGAATCACTGTGGCACTCAGCTTGGTCGGCTTAGGCGGCATTGGCAAATTATTCTGGGACTTGAGCGTGCCCAAGAAAGATTAAATGCGAAAGCTGTTTAGTTAATGTTTCACAAAACCTCGTAAAATAAGCCTGAAGCACCTTGTATGCGATCCCGCGTAGTTTTGTATATTTCTGTGTTTTAGAAGGTATGTTTAACATTTTATGCATAATGAATTTTTGGATTGGTTGCGTCTAATCGTCACGTTGCAAAATGGAATATCTACCGATATTTTGTTTGTTATTAATTATTAAATTATCGACACCAAAAAGTTGAAATTAATGCTTTAGTTCTTACCGCACGCGAGACGACTGCGTCGTGCAACCAATGAGAATACTCAATACTTTATCATTTAATATGTAATATGTATGTTTTTTTTTCAGACTACCATTATGTGTTGTCCTACTGGTTAGCTGCATTTCAAACGAGAACACCATTAGAGTAGCTTATCCCCAAATTTTGCTCTTTACTTAGCCTAAGTTTAAAATGAAACGGAACATTCACAAATGCATTACAAACATGGAAATATATATATACTAGCAGAACTTGTGTTTTTAATTTTGTTTTTGATATAATTAGATTTTTCAGAATATTAACTTTTAGCTAAATAATGCGGATTTAAAGTATCATGGGCTGGGACTTCAAAAGTTCTTTTTGAATTTAAATGATGCAGTTTTAAAAATAAATTAAAATTTTAAATATTAATTCACACTATTTATCAACTCGTGCAATTTTTTTTTGTAGTTTGTGTGGAATTAATAAAGATTTTATAACAAGTAGATAAGTACTTACAATAGCAAGGAAGCTTAGTTTTTCTTAGCGGTCTTGTATCAAATACTTGCTAACTCTCAACGGGAAAGGATGCCGCATGCTAATGGTACACTTTTATTGCTGCATAAACTCCAACGAAACAAGCGAAATAAAGAAGAAACACTGGAACACCCACTAAGCCACTGTCCAGCTTTAGCTCGTTATGGATTGGCCATAATTGAAAAATTTATATCTCTGGATATGTATGAGAAAAACCTACCAAAACTTAAAAACGCAACTCTAACGATCGTAACTTCTATTTTTGGCAAAAAACACGAAGTGAGGTCATTACTCTTTCCTTACAAGAGATCTTAGTATTTTTAGTAGTTTAATAGTTACTTTCCTTGTTTATAATTAAATCTTTTTAATATACCATTGAATATTTTTTTGTGTGATCTAAACGTCTTTGTATTACTACCATTAAAATGTCGAATACTCAAATAATTTAAAATCATTTTATTAATGACAATCTCTATACACGTTTTTCTTAAAACTTACATACATAACATATAATATTGTACTTACTAACATTTGTAGTAAACTTGTTCTATTATTTAGGTAAATGATTACTGTGACAATAACGCTGTCCCACATATGACATACATTTTGGAATGCCCACGACAGTACTTAAAATAAATGCTAATAGGCTGAAAATTTAAAATACAGTTTAAAAAATATTTAAGTTATAAATACTAGAAAAATAATAAAATAAAGAATAATATCATGATATTTTTAAAACAAAATCAAATCACATTAAAACAAATCGATTCAAGTGGAATGTTTGTAAATATTGTAGCAACATACAGTTTAACACTAGTAATTATAGTAATACTACATACAAATATACATACATATATGCTTAAATATCAAAAGATTATTTATACAAAATTGTAAACTACCTAAGAAGTTGAATTTGCGCTATTTAATTTAAATGCCCGATTTCGTATTTCTCTTTTGTTAATTTTGAGTAATGTTTACAAATACGTTGTAATGAGATTCGCTAAAAGGAAAGTTACCAAAAAAAATTGAGCAAAAATAAGCGCTTATTACATAAAGCTAAACAAAAATTACAAAATTTAAAGTTTCTACAAAAATTTTTCGATATGCTACAAAAATTATGCTTTGGAATGTACATATGAAGGTAAAGATGTTTTTACAAAAACATAACCAATCATTTTTTTTATCATAAGATTTTGATTTGGAAATTATTTTCAATTAAAAACAAAATGAAAAAAAATATAATTTTTATATATTTTAAATAAAAATAATATCGAAATCCAAATTCTGGCAGTAAAAAAAAAACAATCTACATTTAAACTATAAAAAGATCACAATTGGAAACGAATAAACATGTGCTATGATTTTGTTGTAGCTATTGACTTAAATGCTGAGATATCGGCTGGTAGTCATAAAATTTGTCTAAACAGAGTTAGCAGCATTGTGCTTAATTAAATGTTTTTTGTTTGTAATTAATACAAATCTCACTGAAATTAAGTTTCTTTTTTAGGCATTAATTAAAAATAAACTTTAAACGCTCATATTAAATTAGCAAAACAAAATAAAATTGTGTACTTTAGAAATTAAAAAGACAAATAAACAAACAAAAAACAGTTTATCTAAAAGCACTTCCGCACAATAGCACAAATATGGCAACGCCCAACAGCTGCTTGGGTATAGAACTTCCTTTAGCGACACCGCTGCACCGCAACGCATCGCGCGGATATTTATTCAGCGGCGGTGCCTCCTCGCGCATGCGACACTCTTCCTCGCGCTCGGCAAAGTACTCGCCGCACAGCTCATGGCATGGCGGACAAATTATGGCACCTTTGTGCAGCCAACCGTTGGCGGTGATGCGTATCGACAGTTGCTGGCCCGGATAATAACAGGTGTACGTGTAGTTGCCGACGTGTATATGCAGTCTGCCATCGATGCAAACGTACTTGTAACAGCCCGAACCCCAGTGTTGCCATTCGCGCGTCTGATGACACGATCTTTCCTCCCACATGGATTCGCTGTGATCGAAGCATTTGGCACCTTGGCCATAACTCTCAAGCGCAAAGTTCTTTTCGGATTCTGTGGGGAGAAAAAATAGCAAAAGAAAATGAAGTCTTGAATTAATTAATTTTATTTCCATGTAGGAAAATAATAATTTTCGAAAATTATTATCACGCACTTGGATTATTCTCAACGAAGCGACAGTGTGAGCCGCGTACAATGACGTTTTTGCTGCGCCACGTAAACTCCTGTATGTAAGGACAGTGATCCGCCAGGGACACCGAGCCGCCGTAGTAGCCCTCTTCTCCATCCTTCACGTGATTTATGCTATCGAAGTTCTTTTTTAATAATAAAAAAAAAAACAATTAAATATTAGATTATTGTGTTTTCAATTGAATAATCAAAAAAGCATACCTGATACTCCTTGGGCAACTCGTAGTCGTGCCGTATGAGATTGCACAGCGCCACTGAATTTCGATCATCGGTGCATTCGGTCTGTAAAGGATCCTGCTTTACTTTCGAACAAAACGGGTGTATAGAGCGCCCCCTGTGAGATATTAATGAAAACAAATTGTAAAAAACCCGATAACATAATTCTAAACATACAACATTAAAGCGCATTTTTAACATAAGCTGTTCATACCGCAACCATTTATCCTTTGCATTGTGCAGGCTTATTTTTAATTAAAATTAATTTAATTTAATATTAATAATATGAGTTGGCGATTCTAACTTAGTAACGCACCTGCTATGGTTTTGCTGTATCCAGTCCTTGCAGCTACGCATCACAAAACTACATCCGAGTCCCTTGCCCCAGGTAAGCGGTGTAGCCATACTGTAATTAGCGCGATACCAGCCCGAATCCTCCATGAGCGCAAGTGTTATACGCGAAAAAACCGGCGACTGTGTGTGTGTACCGGTCATGGCCTCATTCTATAGATTAAAGTGAATATTATTCCTATTAATTTGTCTAAAGAGAGGTGTTTATCTTTCTTTTAGTTTGTTCCCTTTTGATGCCAAATCGATTTTATTTATACTTGGAATTTATATTAGGTTGAATTAAGAATGATTTTAACTAAATAGCAATCGTCCGTGCCCACATTTAGTAAAAGAGCATTATAACCTCATATATATGTTTAGTGATTATTGAAGAGTCATGTATGGATAGTTCAAAACATTTAAGCAAATAATAAAGTTTAACAGCCTTATATTAAAAAACCCTAGCAACGCTAAATAAAATACATAACAAAATTTATTAAATTAGATTTGATAGTACCTCTAAAATGCGTTTTTCCCAATGCGTCAGAGCTGTGCCTTCGCCACCTTGATCCTCCAGTTCCGCGCCTTCCAGTTTTTCACAATCGAAATGTCGACGCACCTCTTTAACTACGCGTGGCGTCACCATCATGTCGACCACCTTGCGCACATGGCCACCGCGAACCGACCACTTTTCACGCACCACTTTGCGAATAGTCTCATTGCTCCACTGATGGATTTGTAAACTGACAATATATAAAACAAAGCATTAAAATATGCATTTTCCATACATTTTCATTGCATACTTTTCATTTAAATACGGCTTTCCGGTATCCGGCTTGCGCGGCGTACGCGGTTTACCATCATCATCGCGAAAAAACGCATACAAACTAACGGAGAAGCCAAGCGCATGCAGTATTTCATGTTTCACCGTCGACAACAACGTCTGCAGCTCTTGTGGTTTGGTGCTTATACTGTCCGGACAAAGATTGGCATGCCCCGCAATCGGGCGATCAAGCGCAGCCTCCTGTTGACAGTGTGCCGCGTAAGCGACCGTCAGCCCCTTGTGACAACGTTCCGTCTGACGCGCCGAAACATAGAAAACAAAATCGGCATTCTCGATGCCATCGCCCGCTTTTGTTGTATCGTCGATTCGACAATTTTGGCCGGTGGCATTGCAGATGCGGCACACGTCTAAATGTTCTTCGGGCACCACCACTTCGCCGCACATCGTCGACGCTTTGCAGTTGTCAATGCAATGCGTCTGACCGTTCTTTACAAAAACCTGGGTGCTGTCGCATTTACGGTTGAGTCGAATGACGCCCTTAGTTTGTCGCACCATTAGTGCCTGTTCCCAAAATTGTACAGCTTCCGGCAGAACAGTGTTCTAGAATTTAGAGGAAAGATTTTAGCTAGAAATTGTCGTCTTCGAAGGGAATTTACTTGTACTTACATTTATGAGATTAAATTTATCCTTGTCCAATCTGTAAAATAAGTAATTGCCAAACAATTAGTTTTACTAAGTTAAAACATTAAAAAAAAATTTAATTTAATGATTTGTTTAACATTGTCTCTAATTTGAATCATCAGCGCCATATTTCTACATCTTTCCCTATGAGCAGAATCTAAATGCTAAAACGCTATTGTTTCGCATGTTTCGTAATCTCGAATGTGCGAACAAATTTAACAGGCCACCGAACAATCGAACGACTGACATTAATTTTAAATCGTATCGATTTCAGTGGAATTGAATTGAATCACTTTCATTACGAAAACAATCACACTCACATTGAAAGCCTACAATTAAAAGCAGTTTCCTAGCAACATTTTGCTAACGGTTTTGCCTTTGAGGAAATTGCTCAACTGTGATGGCCTTGTCAGTTATTGTTGTTGCTCTGTGAGCAACACGTGTCTCGCCGATGATGTTGTCATTACTTTTGTTGCATTTTAACTGCGCGTTAAACTGCAATTAAATCTTAAGCGGCGTCTGCAACAGCGCAACGCGCAAACGTTAGCACTGCCGTTGGTGGGAAGCCGTCGCCGCCACTTTTGATGGTCATGCGCTCGCTCAGCTTGAGACAACAACTGTGATCGCTTTGACCAGGCCGGCCAGAAAGCTAACGGACCACTACAATTAAAAAGTTGAACGTATTTTCAAGTGGAACTCTGTTAAGGCCAAAACCGTAGCAAGCTGGTTATTAAAACTAAAGCTGTAATTGAAATTAAGTTGAAAAGAGCGATTGCAAATGTGCGAACAAATTTAGCGAAACTTCACAGTTTTAAAGCTCAGTTTTACTTTGAACTTGTAAGCGACGATGGCTATGAGTCAATTTGCAAGTTATTTGAGATTTGTGTTTAAGCCTACATTCAGATGAACAATTTGATTTTGAAACAAACAATAAATAAACCACTTGAATTCCTACAATTCAAACTAAAAAAAAGTTTAACATCAAATGTTACAATTTAAAATAAAATTCACATTATCTTGTTTAATTGAAGGTTTCTTTTCTGTGGGCTCTAATTTGGACTTTTAGCATAAACGTTTTTAGTCGGTTTTTAACTCATTGAATAATCTTACACTAAAGCCTTCAAATGATCGGTGAAAATAAAAAAAAACACCCAATCAAATTTGGTAACGAATTTCGAATTAAATTCACATTTAATTCGGAATTAACAAATTACAATTGATTTTTATATATCCGTGCGCAAGTTGCCGATGGTGATGATGTTGCATTAATTTGCTGGCTGGCTGGGTATATAGTCGTACTAACCTGAACACGGATTCGTCATAGATGAGCAAAATCCGCAATGGCTCTTCGGCGATGCTGCGCTTGCGTCTCGCCTCAGTTGCCGATTCGCTGTGGTGCGCATGCTCATAGACCGATGCCGGTTCCTCTGTCGTTTCAATGCGAACGCCATGAATGACCTGAAAAAAACAGCGGAAAATATGCGATAAATAAATTAAAAACAAATATGTATGTATGTATGTATATAAAAACAATGAATGAGTTAGTAACTAAGCATTGGCAAAGCAAAATAAAAATAAACAAAATTGTTTACAAAGTTTGTCTGCCTGCTGAAATAATAAACAATATCAACATAATCGAAGCGAAATGGGAAATGTCAAAGGGCAACAAGCGACAAGCGAAAACGCAAGTTGCACGTCGTCTTTCAGCTTCGACGGTTTTTTGGGCAAGACCCTTCCTACATACATAATCACATCACGCTGCAGCACACAGAGACAAACAAACAGACAGACAGACAATAAAAAGACAACAACAACGATTTGTGCAACTATTATGTCAAATTTAGGATTTGCAAAGAAATAATTCAGACAGCAAATAAATTTTTTGTTTACTAATTTAAGAAGTTAAAATTCAGCGACCAAAGCAAACGAAGATTTTACTTAATAAAATAAATCGCAATAAATTGGATTAAGAAATTTATCAAAATCTTTAGAAAATAAATAATTTTTTGTAGATTTTAAAACTAGTGAGAAGTTTAAATAACCTTTATTTTAAAATAAAACTCTGTTGTCTCTACTATTATTACTTCTATTTTTTCCTGTCAATTGTATTGTATTACTACTCAAATTCTTCATACCGAATTCAAACCACGCCTACGACTTGTGAGGTAGTAGATATGGTCGTCATACACCTCTACACCAGTATTTTCCTTAACGTTAAATTAATCCAATCACGCCCACTTTTGATAAAGTTGTCGACAGTGACATATATTTTATATTATATATGTTAACTTAAATTCACTAATTGTAGGCGTGGGCGATTTCACATGTTCCAGTGCCATCCCGATGTGTTCCAAGTTTAAAGAAAAAAAAAAAACAAAACAAAAAGACAATGTTGAATGGATCCTGGAAGTGGTGGATAGAAGAGTGGAGAGGAAGAGGAACTACCATGAAATATACATGGCCTTGGGTCTGATTATCAAAAATAGAAGCACTAATTGGTTATTAAATGTGTATCCATGTTTATACAATTATGAATAAAGACACAAATCATTTTCCATATAGAAATACAAAACATGAATCCAAAACAAAGGCTCACTACATCTTGAATTGTTAAGAAATTCAATATTGAGTCTCATATTTCAGTCATAAAAAAACAACAACAACAGCACATCAATTTTTAATTTTTGTATCTGCAGAAATGTCCGGAAGATGAAAAGCAACAACAAGTTGTAAAAAAAACAAGACATTGCTGATTCCTTTTTAAATCATTAATGAAAAACGTACACAGCGCAATTTGAAATATAAATTGGAAAATTTGAACAACAACAACAACAACAAATAAGAGGGGGACCGAAACACAAAGCCTGAAGAATTTCGAATCTAAAGTTAAACCAATACTCATCATTGCGGAACCATCCATTCGGTTGTTCTGCAAATGACAACAACATCAGCAAAGTTAGGTTAGAGGTAGTTGCTTCTATTGTGCATTGCGACTAAATTAGGGTGAAAACCCTTTGTGACATTAACAATAATATTAGTAAATTTATATGGGCAAAACAGTATCAAAAAACAACAACAATAACAGCAACAATGGATTTATTGTGGACTTCTGCGTTTGCAAATGTGCCTTAAAATCAATGACTTCTCATGTGAACAAAGGCCAAGATATGGCAATAAGTTGTGCTTGGATACAATCAAAACAACTGCTGTAGACGCACACACTCATACCACATAAACATAGGTAAATACACACTCGGAGAAAAAGTTGTTTAATCAGTACATTCACAATACAATCAAGTTGTGTTTTGCTCAAAATTTGTTTGTTGATCTAACAAAACCTTTTTCTTTTTTAATTTATCGTACGAGTTTTTTGTATTATAATTTTTATTGCATCTTTTATAAGCACAGTGTTTTTTTAATTTGCTTATGGGCCTAGCCTTCATGTGTTATATGCAATTATAGTTACAAAAGCATTTAAGTAAAATCAAAATTCTTTGGAGAAGTCATTTGCATACTTGTAAACTCAAATTCATATTATTGAAATTGTCACACGTGTAACAACAGCAACAACATCTACAACAAATACAAAACAAAACACCGTCGCACTACCAGATCCAACTATTCAGCTGCAACCATAAACTCTGAGAAACAAAAAACAAACATCTTCATCATCATCATCAGCTTGAACTGACTATCCATATTTATTTCATACATACATACATACTCTGATATGGATATGTACATCTATCAATCTCCATTATCGACAGAGAAGCGCTGTAAAGTACTCGCAAAAAGTTGCAATTTATATTCAATTTTACTAACAAAAGTTTGATGATTGAAATGCATCTTCTTAGTTTGATATAATTTTACAGTTGCCAATTTTTCTCAGTTCGAGTCTGTAGGTTTTCGTGCTAGTTGTTGTTGTTGTTTTTTTTTTGATGCTTTTTAAGTTGATGTTATTGGTGGGTTTCACTTAGTGAAAGAAAAAATATTGTGTGTAGTTATTTTAATGTTTTGTAGTTAACAAGCCCATTAAGTCAGCAAGTGCAGCACTGTTATTGCGCTATTAAAACGATTTGTTAACACAAATTTTCTTTAAAACACCGAAATCCAATATTTACAGTTGAGTTTTTGATAATAAAATGTTCATTGAAATAACTTTCTTTGCAACTTAATATAATTTTTTTGCTTTGTTTAACAGTCGGTGTGTGGGTGTGTTCTATAAGAAGTTTGTGCGCTGAATAGCCTTAGATTTGATAGATTTTTAAGCAACTTGTAGACTTTAATTACTTGCAAAGTAAAAAAAAACTGATTTCCGAGATATAAATATGTAAGTTAGTCGACACATACGAAGCAAAACGAACTCATTTGAGTATTCCAAATATTTTATTAATATACTTTTGTGTAGTTATTCTTAAACAACAACTTTTGGAATTGTAGTCCACTCTCCCGCCCAACTCCTCATTGCTGTGAGGGCATTATACATGTCAAGTAAAAGTCGTCAATTAGATTACCTCTACATTTTGTATAATTAAAATAGCAAGTGAAGTTAAAAAATCTTTAAAGTACCCGTAAAGAAGTCGACTTTGAACTGTAAATTCGTTTAGATTTCAACATACTTAAAAGTTGAAGAAAATTAATCATCACGATTTATATTTGAGTATTTGAGTTGGTTTCATAATTGCTTTAAGTAGTTTATTACCTAAAAATATGAAGCGCTTTCAGGTCTCTTCCAGCGCTCATCAGTATAGGGAGAAAATATTTAAACGTTAAAAAATTTTGCGTGCACATTTTACACAACGCTCCAACGGTTCGCAGCAACTGGAATTGGGACGCTACAATGACCACAACAACAGCAGCAACATAATAAGTTGCCAACAATAATAAATAAATAAATAATCGATCGGCATGCAAAGCCGCTATTTAGCTGGCGTGCATGCCTAACATAACATCGTCAATGCGCAACGTGGTTTAAACGCTTCGTTGTGCATACTAGTTGCCGCCCGCCGCTGACGCCGTCGAGTTGAGTTCCTCTTGACTGATTTGGCCCGCAGTGAGTGAGTGAGTGACTGAACCGTGCATGCGTAGCACTCGTAATTGTTTTGTTTTGACTTGTTACGCGGTGCGCATGCGCGGAGATGCATGGCAAATGAGCTGCTAATTTGACTGATCAAATTGTTGTCTCCGCCGATTGAGTGTGCGTGTGCACCGCTGCGTATAATCGTTCGATTTGCGTATTTCTTTTTTACTGTTGTTGTTGTTGTTGTTACTGTTCATTGAGCTGTCTGGTGTCTGTCCGATCAGTGTGCTAGTAAGGCAGGCGACATGTGCAGGTTCATTAATTTAATTTAATTTATTTTTGTAATTATTTTCTCGTTTTAAGATTTGTTCATTATTTAACAACTTGATATGCGCTGCCGCATTTCTGCAATATTTCAATACCGACTTATCGGGTCTGCCTTGGCGCTATTTCCACCTGCTGATACACTAAAAATAAAACTATAACTATTAATATTATACGATTTTACTATATTTTGACATAATAAAAAAGTTTTTTTTTCATAATTTTTTTTTTTTAATTAACACATTTTGAACAAAACATATTTTGTTAAAATCAATTTACTATAAAGAGATAGGTACCATTCGAAAGTGATTGAAAATTCCTTTTTATTTTATAAATCAGAATTTTATATTTACTCGTATAGTCAAATGTGGCAAATAGTGTCCATTTTAATTTTTTTTAACCAATTATTTTCAGTCTCCACTCGTCTGTTAACACCAAAAATGACTTCTTTATGTTGTAATGACTTATTGAATTTTTATTTATTTTTTTTTAATATTTCGTCAATTCTGCGCTGGTATTTTTTTGCGTGCAAAGCCGCCTCTTTCGTTCGTGCAGTTTGCTAAGTTCGCCGTGTGGGCTTTCACTTTCGTTTTCATTTGATTTACATCAAGTTTGCGTATCTTTTGAATAGTCAGTTACCCGACCCGACGTCACAGCTGTTGATTGTTATTACTTATTTCCATTTCCATTTCTGTTGATTTCTTATTGTTGTTTTTTTTTAACCATCGATTTATTTGAGTATTACTATTCGCATAGCGAAATTTGGCTGTGGGGCAGCATTGTGTCTTGTGTTTTTGAGTATTTTTTGGGTGTTTCGTTGTTACCTCACTACACTGTGGTATGTATACCGTTGGCGTGGAGTGGCCAGTGACCGACCGCATAATGTTGTTCGATAGTTTGTTACTTGATTGCAAGTGGTACTCATTTGTCATGTGATTTCGGAAGTGGTGTCGTGCGGTTGAAGCAATCCAATTATGGTACTGTGTGTCAAAATTGCCTGGATTTTATATTTTCGCATATAGGAGTATGCGACTTAAGTGGGTCAATAAATGTTTATCTTTTCGTTATTTTTGAATGTCAATTCTAATGTAACGAACATTTTGGTTTTTGAATTTTAACGCAGAATCAGTGTTAAGTCCATGTAGTTGAACATTTTCACATTTGAAGAAACAATAATTTTCTTCTTTTAGGTCATGGACTAACAACTCGAAGAAACCTTGAACTGACTTTTTAGATTAATTAATTGCCGCTCATGATAATCTTTCTCACATGAGACACACAAATATAAGTGGCACAGATATTGAAATGTTATAAATAAGTGTAATCCAATTGTAGTTTCTAAGAGTACTATAAATTAACACGGATTCTTGTGAAAAAGTGTTTAGCAATAAAAGCTCCGTATATTTTAATTTAAAAATATATAACCAACGGCCTTTGCGTTCGGGCAGCTTAGCTCGTTGCATCCAAGCGACGCATGCGGATTGCAAAAGCAATTGTGCGAACGCATTTGAAATGAAGCGACTGAATAATTCAGCGTAATTAAAACGCAAATAGTTGACAATATTCGTTTTGACTCGTCAGTAGAAGGATGGAGGAAGGGAAGTGGAATATTCAACGACAAAAGCAACAGTAGCGTAGTAGCAGAAGCCGCGTTGATTATCACACGAATGCAGTACTTATATATTTACGAATATGTACAAATGTATGTATCTCCCGTTCAGTTCTTGTGAATGCGCTCGCGAGTCGAAAACCGGCAGCTCAGCTCAGTTGAACTCAACTGCTTACACGCCTGTTTACCGCCCACACTTAATACCGCAAACGAAACGGCAACGCCACAGCAACCACAATTTGCACACCAACAGCAACAAGAGCAACAACTAAAAATGCTAGATTGCGATGCCATGGCAAAATAAATGCCAAAATGCTGCCTGTTCGCAAAAGGGCAAAATGGGTGTGGTTCTTTTTTTTTGTTTTCGAAAATTTAGGTATGATTAAGTTTATTAATAAATTATTCACCGTCTTAAAGAAATCTTTGAAATGCTCCACAAAACTCTTTAGACACAACGGAAATTTCCAAATCTTATTGTCATTTGCTTAAAAAGATTTAGTAAGTAACCGAGTAATCAGAAGCGAATATTCGAAACACATGATGCGATGTTGTTGACACTTATCTACTGAATTCGCACTGCAACAGCAGATTTAATAAGCGAAATGCGAAACGTATATAAATAATTGAATAAAAACGTGAATTTTGCTGGCCTTGATTTTCGTATATCAACTGAAATGTTTTTTTGATTTTAATAATTGATTTTACAAAGAATCTCAATTCACAATAAAAACCGACATACAAACAGACACATGATAACGACATAAATTATTTGCATTTACAATAAAATACATACAACAACAGGTTTTTTTGTATTCTTCTGTTTGTTTGTTTGTTTTTATTGAAGTTGCAAAAAGCAACCAGTTTTTGACGTTTATTTTTCTTCTTATTTTTCGTAAAAGATACAAACGCTGCATACACGCTGTAGCTTAATTAAAAGCATTACTTAAGTGTCATCAACAGTCACAGCCAAACGAAAGGAGGTACTATCAGCAGCAGCTATTTTAAAATAGCCATAAAGATAAAAACATGCACTTCAAAATAATGCTTAGTTATTTTACATTGTTAATACAGAAATCAATTTTTGTTGTAATAATTTTGCCTTCAATTTTAGTTAGTTTTAAAAATTTAGTTGAAATTTAAGCAAAATATATTTCGTTATTTATTCAATTATTCATTTATTTGTTAGATCATTAAATAAATTAAATCTTTTGAATAATAAAATTATTTTGTCACTTTTTAACCAATTAATTTCTGGGATCGCATAACGACTTAATTCGTTGAGTGTGCTCGCAGCCTAGCGCCATTGTTGTCTCATTTACTATCGGCGCGTTGTGATGCGATGATAGTTGTCCAAGCGCGCGTTTCTGTTGATGATGAGCTGTTCTTTAATGAACGTGGTTCGTAAAAATTGCACAGATCTTTGCAAATGATTGCTAATTGTGTTGCCACACTTTTCCTTTTTTTTTTTTGTCTTTTTCATGTAAAAATTGTGCAGTGCTTAACGCAATTACAATTACAATTGAAATGTGTACGGTAAGGTAAGATAATTTACATGACTGCGGCAATATGACATCAAGTTGAGAATTGTGTTTTCAAAATTCGATTTAGCAGTAATTGTTTATCTCAAATTCAAATAACTTTACGTTATTATTGTTATTATTATTATTAATTGTTATAGTTATTTTCATTTTGCAATTATTTAAGCTTACGCATACGAGAACACTTAACAGAATCGTTTAAAATCGAATTATATAAAAGGCATATTATAAGTTTAGTTCTAGGAACATTATTTGTTAAATAATGAAAATTAAATTGCGTTTAAATATACATTTTTAATTAAAATAATATCATTTTCTATTTTATTTGTGCGATTATCAGAAAAACTTGAATTAATTTACATTTTTAATTTTAAAATCGATATTAACAAATATCATAAGAACAATAGACAAGATAGCGATTACAGTAAAACTTAAATTTTATGGTCGAATAATTATGTTAGGTTATTTAAAAGCTTTGAGAATTTTAAGTTTGTGCAAATTATGACATCAAAAATAAAGTCTATGTCGCTTTTGTAAATATGTCAACAGCAATAAAATAAACTCAACGTTAAATAATAACAATAATAAAGAAAGCAATTTTAGTCACATATTTGTGTTGTGACTGTCTAAACAAAACAAGGACGCCCGCTCCATTGATTCAACGGAAATAACGGATTTTTCATGGAAAATACGACGGTAACATTTTCCCACAGACCAAACACAACAGCAAAGATTGACGGTAACATCCAATGGTTTAAATTGAATTAAATCCATAACGAATTAACTTATTTGTCGGTAAATCAACACGCCTTCGGAACACTGGTCAAGGTCAACATGGCATTTTCGCACTACAATATTAAAACGGAAATATTGAAAACTTTCGTGCAAAACTAGCAACTAGGTTTACAGGAGTTATGAATTTTTCGCTTTAAAGCTGGTAAAATACATTTACATATGATTCTAGAAAAAAGGAGCTACTAGACAATTCATAACTTTAAACCAATTAATTAATTTATACATGTTTAATAACAAGAACCGAGCAATGTCTGGCTAGTTTTTTTTTTAATGATATAATATAACTAAACATAAAAATACTTTTTATTGTCATAGTTGAAAACAGTTCAAGGTAGTAAAAGCAATTATGCTGTGTGAGAGTTATCTTCGTGGTAAAAAGAAAATCTTAGCATCCAAATAGTTGTTGTTGTATGTCCTTGAGGACAGCACTATTGTCCAAGCGTTGTGGAATTTATATAAGTTATTATGGTCTCACAGCAGAAAGTTAATAAACACCTTTCATCTTTCATTCTTAATTAAACAACAGGTTACTTGAACAGAATTTTATATTTGATGAAATGTTATGCGAAATAGGATTACAAGAACATAAAGAAACTTTGAATATTTTTAAGAAAACATGCTTATTAAATAAAAGACCTACTGAGCGCTGTCAGTGTTCTTAAGTAAGCTTTAAAGTGAATTTTTAATTTTATTTTATAATGGAAAATGTTGTTTTGTAAAGATAGTTCATGGAAATTAATATTGTTCAGTGCAAACTTGTATGCAGGTGGAATCAGAAGTTACTGGCATTGTAGATGATGATGATGATGATGCTGCTGCTGTTGATGATGTTGTCGTTGCTGTTGGTTATTGCCCACCAATGCGTTTTATTTCCTGTGCCATGAGTTAATTGCAAATTTTTTTATTTAGTCGGATTTCACAAGTTTCTTGGAATTTGCAAGTAGCCTCCACAATAACAGGTTGTGCGCTGCTGAAGTGCCATTAAAATAGATCAGCAAGTGTTGCTTCGTAGTTGTTGCTGTTGTACGAGTATACTCGTATATATAGTTAGCTAGTTAGTAGTCATTGTTGTTCCATACTAGAGGGCGGGGGTTTCAGCAGTCGCTGTGACAATTTTAAATTTATTTGTAGTCTATTCTTGTTACTGTTCCTTGCTGGCTGGCTTATGGATTTTTGCAATTTATTTTTTTTTATATGAAATTTATTTTTGTTTGAGTGAATTATTTGCATGATAAACGTATGAATTCACAATTGCAACACAAAGCGGTAGAATGATGCAGCGCGATGCTTCGATTTAGATTATTTCTAAATTAATCTTTTTAGATTACAAACTATTGTGCAGTTTTATTGTTTGTGTAATTTCAACGGCAGCGCACCTTAATTAATTTTGTGACGGAATTTATTTTTTTTTTGTACAATGGAATTTTTAGTTTTCTGTTAAAATGTAAAAAAAAAATGAGAATATTTGTTTTGTAACAGATTAAGTTTCAAGTCTTCACATCGCGTGTCGTGTTCTTATCTCTGTCGTTAAAAGAAAAACAAAAAGTGTCAAGGGGATGATGATGGGTTGCATGTGTTTGTGTTTGCTTAAAGGTTATAATTACTTAATAATCTTTGCTGAAAATCGTTAAATTTGATTGTTGCATGACAAGCTCAAATTAACTCAAAAAATTCGAGTTTAAATTGCACTTAAAATATAAAGCTGAAAACGTTTTACACATTTATTGCAAATTTCAATTGAGATTTGTTGTCACAAATTTTAAGATTTAATGTACAAAAATGGAAAACAAAGTTGTATAAATTGACTTAAAGCATCATTTAGTATCTTAATTGAAACATAAGTTTCGTCAAAATGACTAATCATGAATTCGTTAAGTTGCTATCTTAATTACTGCAGCCAAGTGATATCAGCTTATGATATACGATAACATGATTTGTTGCATTCACCGAAGCGATCAAACGTTGAAATCGCAAAAAGACAAAATAACTTAATTGTTGTCGAGTTAAACTAAAAGAACGAAATTATTTGTGTTCATTTCACCTACTTTTTATGATTTCAGGAGTACTCAATTTTGAAGTGCATGCAAAATGTCTTGAATATTTCAACAAAAACCATAAACATAAAACGAACAATTAAAATAATAAAATAAAAAAATAAATTATGGATTTAAGTCAAGCTTATGTTTGAAGGAATGCATTTTTAGGGTAAACTCTCTCGTACAATATAAGTAAAAATAATGACAAATAAACTTATAAAACTTAAACGAATACAGAACATTTTGAAATAATAATTTGTGCGATGAATACATATAAATCAGATAGATAGATAATTGATTTTAATCAAAACTTCGTCACTGCGAAGTCTCTTGTTTAGTCATTCAAACAACTTTCATCTTTCAGCGTTTTAACAGCTTTTCAAACATTATTTTAAAGAGTCAAACAGAAAACATCGCTGACACTAATTTGAACTTTCATTTGCAGCTGCTTTGTTTCGAGTTTTATTTGTTTGAACATAACATTTTTGTTGCTTCAATTTGGTCAAATCTTTTCAAAACGCTTCTCTGTACAAAACTTAACAATCAAGAAGTATAAATAATACATCTTAATGTTGTCTTTATAAATTAAGCAATATTTCAAAATTAAATCCAAATCAATTAAGACTCCCTAACGCGGTTATGCTAGCGAAAAAGGTAATGATAAAAAAAAGTTCACAAAAATTATTAAAAAATCACGATTTAATATTTATTTGACTAACGACTTAAGAAGGTACTCCACTCCACTCCACTCCATTGTGCTCACAAATATAATAAATACTGATGCCAAACACATTTAATACGGCATAGCATGAATGAAAGCACTTGAGTTTTCATCGTTTCATCGTTGGTAAAAAGGTCAAGTGGCATTTAGTGAGTAATTTTTGGTTTTGGTGCTTAAATCAAAATTTAAAAAATTAAAAAAACTGGAATTAATTTTTATCGCATTTTTTTAAATTTATAATTTTAAATAAACAAACAATTACTTGAGTAAAGAGGTTAAATTTGTAAACACATTAATTTACTTACTTCGTAAAAAGAAAAAAATCTGAGTCAAGAAATAAATCAAGTAACAACGCTTAAATTGATTTGGTAAAAACTTAAACAATTTCTTAAAATTTGCACAATAATTGGTAAACAAATTTTAATATCAAAATTAGATTTTAATTTCAAAATGCAATTTTTTTAGTATTTAAAATAGTTCATTTTTGTTGTATTTTGCACTATGGTATGTGGTCTTGTCTAAATTGAATTGGTGTAGTGTATAAAATAAACACTTTTTTTCGATTTTCAACGGTGCTTCTTTTAAAGCGCTTTAGACAGTCGCTCAGTCTTACCATAGAAAAATAAATTTTCCAAAAAATTTAAAGTTGCAACTTAATGTGTGTGTGTGTGTATGTCTTTTCAAAAGTGACGAGTAAATCGTTGACTGTTAAAACAATATTAGCCATTGCAAATCTTAGCCGCAAAGTGCTATCGACCGACCCTGATGTCAGCAACAGCAGCACTTTCAGCGGAATCGAATTCAATAGCGAGGTGAACCCATGAACCACGAAGATGAAGTATCAAACGACTGCCTGTTTTTTGTTTTAAGCTTATTAGCTTTCTATTAATAATTTCTTAGATATTTATATTTCAATAAAACTGATACGCAAGTATTACAAAATGAGTTTTAAAACGTGGAAGTGCTAAAGTCACAAGCAGACACGCGCACACACAAAATTCACTTGAAAATCCAAAATCAAAGAGAATATTAGGTGAACACTAACTTGAAAACATTTAGCCCAAAGGGAACAGTGCCGTATTAATGAAGCTCGTTTGTTAAGGATTAAAATAATTTATAAATGAAAACTAAATCTGATATATTTAAATTGTCTCTTCTTTTCCGTAAATCACCTTTTTAATGAAACTTTATTTTAAAAATATTGAAAATTATTCGAAATATTATCCCTCCGCTAATTCGTTGTTTCCATGTCACTGCCATGCGCAACTGTTGACTGTCGATGAAAAGGACGATAACAAAGATGCTGAAGGCGGTGAAATACGAGGAAAGAAAGTAGCTAACACAGTGAGAAATTATAGTAACACAGGCAATGCCAATTTTAACGAAGTTAAAAATTAAACCGGTGAGATGTATAAAGCACAGCAAGTAAGGACGCAATTTAAAATTGTTCAAATGTATTGGAGCCTTCGAAATAGGTTTGCAATTAAGCCCACATGAACAAACAAAATTTACCTACGAAAAAACTGAAGCCATGAGATAAAACTCACCTCATGAGCCTTTGGATGCTGATGTTTGCAATTGTGCGCCTCCGCTGTGGGCGTCATTGACAGCTGAAACAGCAGCGCCGCAAATACAAAATAAGACCAGCAACTGCTCCTGCTTATCAAGTGGCAGTAATTACTGCGATGCAGTGGCAACGTTGTTGGCGGTGGCGTTAAAAGCAAGCGATACATTTTGAGCCGGAGAGAAATTCCTTTAATTACGTAAAATTATTGTCGCCAAAAAATATTTGTGGATTGCATTAAAAACACATTTTAATTTTTTTTTAATATTTTTTGGTGGTGGATTGTTGTGCACATTAGTTGGTGGCAGCTGCGTCGAACCGCTAACATTCACTTTTTTCCGAGAGCAGTGGCAATCCTCTGCCAGCAGAGATTTTTCCCTTGTTTATCTTGGTTCTCTTTGGTGCACTGTTTTACATTTTGTTTTTATTTTTTCACTCTTTTATTTTGTTACTAAACTGGGCTTGTTCGATGCAGCCCGCCGCAACAATAACAAAAGACACAACACAAAACTAAAACTGGAACTGGGTGCGTCTCCGCGAATTTGGCCCACAGCCGGTTTCTTGTATAGAAAAGAAAAAAACCAATTGGAAAATGTCAAATGCAAAGAAACTGCCAGCTGCACCTTTGTTTTTTTTACACTTTGCCGTTAATTACTTTTCACATTAACGATTCACCTTCGTTTTCATTTAATAATGGTTTATTTATTTTTGTAATTAAATTCAATGAATGAAAAGCGAAATATTTTTCACGCGCACTCTACAATAAACAACACTTCCACTCGCCTTGCCCTTTAATTTGATTCTGTCATTTTATTTTCTTTCATCGAGAAACAGAAACGAAAAAAATCCAAACAGTGTTGTCAATTTCATATAAGCAAAAAATCCCTTGTAAAAAATCCAATTGGAAAACTAATTCGCAGACATGAAACAATTACTTTATGGAAATTGAGAGCTATTAAAAAGAACGGCACTTACTTAGTCTTACCGAAGCATTGATTGAAGTTAAACAAAATAATTTAATAATTGTGCAAAATTCGTAGAAAGTTATTTCAGAACGTGAAGTTGGCAACATTATTATTCGTAAGCTTTCCAAACACTTCCACGAAGAACAAGCAGTCATGTTTATGTTCATTTAACATAGCTTTTGACAAATGCATATTCAAAATGTCGCGAAAAATAGCGAATAACGGGCGTGATTCAAATTTATTAATTAAGAGTTTTTAAGATTTGTTTTTTTCAAATTCGATTCATTAACTTTATAAACAAAGTGTGTTAACAGTTATTGAACTATGCTACTTGAATATAGTTTTATATTTTTATTTGTTGCTCTTGCACATAAAGAAATTATTTTGCACAAAAAGAAACAAATCATTTGTCTTGAAAATTACTGTAAAGCAATGCGCCGAAAGTGATTGTTCAGAGGACCTTCGTCAGAGTAACCGGCAATTTCTTGCGGAATGATTCCAGACTCTTCCACTGCGGTGCAAGGACGACACATGCACTCTAGTGGCGCCTTGGTGAGTACTTTCTTAAATTTGCGTTCTCCATGTTTGGCTTTGGGACAGAAGAGTGAAACGGCCGCCTCGCGTTCACCCGACTCCTGGCAACACATGCAGGAACGTTCCATTTGCCAAATTTTACTGCCGGAAACCTGTCGGCAGAGGGCGGGTATTATCAAATGATTTAACAAGAATTAGTTTTGTTGTTGTAATGCGTAGTTACCTGTATATAGCTGGCACAACGTCCGACACAAGCAAAGGAAGGTATCGGCTTTGGTACACAGCCAGGATACTGCAAGACATGAATGACAGGCGTCACCTGGCAATCATCGCCAATGTGCGAAATGTCTGTTGAATAAAATCAAAACAATTGTTCACATACGAGTAGATAAAAAATGAAGCCCTAAAAAAGCTTCCAAAAAGTTCGATTTATCGATATATTTTACTGATTTCTAAATTATTTAGGCAGTCTATTTAACACATTTACCATTGTCCGACGATCCGCCTGCGTTATCCGCTTGCACCATTAAGATCACGCCCATTTTAATAAACACTGCGTAAATACAATAGCAAAGAAATATCACAAACATTCGCCTGGGCTTATCACTGGCAATATTTGTTGGTGGTTGCTGCAACATGGCGTTAATCCGTTGTTATTTTAGTTGTTGTCCTTATTGTCGACGTCGTCGAACTGCCGCCTTAATATTGCGCTTCAAATAAGGGGCAAATGGACGCTGAACACCGACTTTTATATGCTGTCGATGGCTGTTCGTTGTGGTTTGCATTTAAAGAATTCTACTAATGGACGACATGTTCGCTCGGATGGTGAGAAATTGTTTTCTATTAGTTGTTTAGGTTGCTGTGCCGTAAATTACTCAACAAGATGTGGCAACGTTGGTTTAAAATAACTTCCTAGTTTTCTACGTGTAATTATCGACACAGAAATCGCATTTGTTTGGTCTATCAAGCAGCGGGTGGGCGGTTCCATCGATTTATTGAACATGATGCACACAGCGAAAAAATCCTTTAAGTTGTTGATTTGTGAGTAACTGTAAAAGTGTTTTAGCGATTCCAGCTATTGGTTGCAAAATTTAAGGCTGAAGGTTCGAATCCTTGAGACTAGTTTTGCTCAACGCTGCATATTCTTGACTGGTCGTACATATTGATTAATTTAGGGTCTTGGAGGAAAAAGCCTATTATGGCGTACAATTATTCAAAAAAAAAAGTATAGTTATCTCGCCTATACAAATTACATGTATTATTAATATAGTTGTTTTTAGACCGAAATTTTACTAGAAAAAATATTTTTCTAAAAATGATAAAATGTTATTCGTGTATATGTATTACAAAGTGATTGATATTCATATCTTATAGGGAACTTTATGCTTAAGTAATCAAATTATGTTAAAAATATTTAACTTAATTTTAATACATATCACACTACACAAAAAAGTAAGTCAATCCCACGAGGAACGCCAACGCGTATGTGAGTCCATAAACAGGAGCGCCATTGCGTTGCGCTAAATAAGTGACTAATGGTCCTAGACGATTTTCCGCCCAATCCAAATTGGACTTGACATTATCGAGAGCTTTGTGCAGCGTAGTGACAGACGAACCGAAGAGTTGGCCCTTTTGCGCAATGAAATCCTCAAGCAATTTTTGCTGTTCCTTTGTTGTAAAATAGTTTGCAATATCGTTGATGACATTTGCAGTACTTGACCAACTGCCAAGTCTAAAAATCAAAAGCAAGAAATATGATTTGAATATGTACAAAGCCAATGAAAAAATTTATATTTATACTCACGCTTCTTCCAACCGTTCAATAGTGTTCGTAATCATTAAAAATACTGGCGTTACGTTTTCTGCATTTTGGGTATACATCGGCGTAAGTGCGGTCCGTTTGTGTTCTTGCGGTATTTGATCGCTGAGTATGCGCGCGTAATGGTACTCTGCAAAATGACGAGTGCAAGCCATGCTCCGCAACAGTAACTCCTTTTCGCTGGGCAATTTCTCCGCGACATACCATTGTTGCAGCGCTTCATAATATAAGAACTCACTTTCTCTGGTTGCGCTGCAATAGACAGTCTCGCGGAAATCTGGCGTTGGCTTAATTCCATGTTTAATAGTCTCGTTAAGTGTTTGACGGGCATTCTCATTGCACGCGACATGTTTGTACTTGCACAACCAAGCCACAATCTTATTTCGATTGTACACATCCAGCACAGTGTCGTTTGCATTGTAGAAACCCAACTTTTCGTAGACCTTCTTAGTGATATCTTCGAGGAATTTACCCAGATCCTTTTGCTGTGCCACCGTTAGGCGCTGTGCGACGCGTTGTAGTCCTGAAAATGCCGCATACCATGGTAAATATTCTGTTTCTTCGGCCAAGTACTCGATAAAGTTGAAAACAGCATCATATTCCATTAGTCCAATGCGTCCATAGTTGAACAAGTCATCGACAAGTTGTGCGCGGTTAGCGACGTGAATGCCACTGAAATTTGGCGCTAACAGTGCTTTCTTAATTGTCTCCAATAATGGAGCATCGTAGTATACACGATAATAGTTAGACTGCTGGAGATTGAATATAATCCATTCGATCGGTTTATCAAAAATGATAGTCAAACGTCCCCTCATTTTGAAATAGATTTTGGCCGTAAGATTTTCAAAATTAGGATTAAGATCGGTACTGTAGGTTATAGGCATTGCGTAGAGTAGATTTGGATCGCTTCCGTCCTTTGGCTCATATAGAAAACGATTCTGTCGTATGGTTACTTCTCGCGAATCATAAGATATGCTGACGCTTAGCATAGGATAGCCTACTTGCTCAGTCCAATCGTAGAAGAATTCATCTAAGTCAACGGTGGGTTTGTCTGGCCAATGTTGCTTTAGATGTGCAAAAAGATCGGCTGGTCTGGTGTTGCCCAAGTGGCTGTTATGGTTAAGAAAAGAATATATTATTTTAATATTCAGATATTGTACATATCTAGTTATTACTTAGTACATTAAGTTAACTATGATATTCTTTCCCTACTAACATACAAATTTTCTAAAGGTTACAAATGATAGATTCAATTGTGTGCGTATGTGTGTATATCTATCATAATGCAAATCACTGATAAGTTTTAACAAGTACCTGATTTAAATTAATAGTTATAGATAAAGTTGCCGCTATTAGTAATTTTTTTAATTTGTGTTGGTTTACTTTTGAAGTACTTTTTAGAAGTATACCATTTTAAAAATAATTTCAATACAAATTGTTCACTACTTACTTATCTTTCAAGTACCCTTGAATAGCGCTATCGAAATTCGCTTTACCCATAATATTATGTATCATGCGAACTATGGACGCACCCTTTGCATATGCAATACTACTAAATTTGTTGCCAATTTGCGATGGAGTCTGCACATTAGCTTCCAGGCTGGTCATGGGTTGCGTGGAATTGCCACCATCAATGCCAAATATCAAATGCACCTGATTTATTACAAACTGTTGATCCAATTGATACTCTGGATACAGCTAGGCACGACGAGATAGTTTGAGATATTTAGTTAATAGGCTCATATAGTAGTAATTTAAAAAGTTTTTGAGCAAACCTCATGTGCCAAGAAGTATTGATAGTAGCGTGCAAATGCTTCGTTTAGCCAAAAGTAGCTCCACCATGCAAAGGTCACGCTGTTACCGAACCACATGTGAGCGGTCTCGTGCACCAAAATTGTAATAGTGTACTCCTTATTTGCCCAACCATCGGTGTAGCCTGGTTCATGGACTAACACAGAATCTCTAAATTCAAAGTAATTAAAACACAACGTTCGAATATTTAGATTTGATAAAATGCTCACTTGTAAATAACTAAACCCCAATTTTCCATGCCGTTGTGTGGAAATGATGGTGAACCGGCTTTTTGCATTATCGAAATGCCGAGATCTTTGTACGGCAACTTTGTGTACTCATCGTAGGCTTTCAGTGTTTTCACACCGACGTCATAACTGAATATGGTTTTATTATAGTAATCGGGTTGTGTGATTATGACGAAATCATTATCACCCCGGGACTTAAAGTCTGACACAATGAAGGCCACGAGGTAGGTGGACATGAGCGGCGACATTTCAAAGTGATCCAAGTACCGATCTCCGCTGTGAGAAAAACGCAATTTTATTTCGAGTTCATGAACATGAAACATCAAATACGTACGCAATCGCTACACTTTCTATGAGACGTGTATTAAATATGGAATTGAATTCTTTCGGTCTACTGATGTGCATTTGAAATTTCGCCTTCAAAGCGGGTTCATCAAAGCAGGGAAATATTGTACGGGCATCGATTCGCTGTGATTGTGTGACACCTATCCATCTGAAAATAAAAAATAAATTGTGTTAGGTTTATATATAATGAATAGTGTGTATAGCGATAATTATATAAATTAAATGTTTTATATATTATATATTTAGAACTAAAGGTTAAAGGTTCTACTGGTTCTTTTTGGAACCATCATATAAAGTTGACCTACTTTTGTTTGCCAGCGTCGTCGGTGTAGCTTACTCGAAAGAAGCCGGCCAATCCATTGCGTATTTGTCCTTTGTATTTGAATTGAAGCGTGTACTTGACATCTTCATTTAACGCTGTCTGTAGTAGCACGGTCAACTTATCTGTCTCTGATTCATATAATAGATCTGCCTGTCCCACAGTCTGTACCAACGTTGCGGAGTTATCATAGAGTGTTGCTTCCGTTATCTCAATGTAGTCCTTGTGCAGCGTTATGTTTTTGACTTGAGGCACCGTCGAGTGTAAAGAAATTTTCACTTCACCATCAAAGGTGAACTGTTTACTGCCATCCTCGTCAAGTAAATACGGCGTGATCGTAATATCATAAGCCTCCGGTATAACGAAGCTATCAAGACGGTAACTTAAATTTGCGATCGCGAAACTTAAACACGTTAAGAGCGTCAAAATGAAGACGCCAACTTTAAACGACTTCATCGCGTTGTCGGGACAGAATGAACACACGTTCCATATGGCGGTCAAGTCTCCACTAACATTATAAACAACGCATATCTCAAATTATAAAATATACGCCGATTGCTGCAATCGCATAATATGAGAATTTATGACTCTGCTATTAACTACGAAGTGATAAGATCAACTCAACCGCGAAAATAAACAACAACTACTTGCTGAATATTTGAATAACTACGCTCTCTGACTCTCCAAATCGCTCATATACCGACCAGAGAGTGGGAATTAATATGATTGTAATTAAACGTAAAAAAACGGGTTTTTATTGGGTGAAGTACCGGCGCTATCGCCGAACATACGAGTGCGAGCATACTGGTCTTAAGATATCCGACATGTTCGTACATAGATATGTAAGTTTGTTAGAGAGAAGCTTTATACTTCCTTTGAATTGTGATATGTATTTGTAAAGATAAAAGTGAATTCCACGGCATTTTTGGTCACAGAAAACACAAATAAAACGACAATTGAGTTCTTGGAAATAATATCGGAGTTTTATAGTCTCATAAAGTTATAGATTAAAATCGTTTAGTAAATGACACAATGTTTAAGTCATATTTTTTAAATGAACGGATATCATGAGTGCGTCATTTTACCAAAAGTAATTATGTGTACGTCGTATGTATGTCCTTAGTACTATTAATAAATAAACAAAAAAAAGAAAAATGAATAAGTTCATTTAATGTTTAGTACTAAGGGCATAAAAAACATCACAGGCACTATACAAATTCTTTACTATTAATATACAGAGACTTTCGTTTCAGTACGAAGTTTTTTAAATAGTTCACAATTGCCAGAGCTCTTATATAATATATAACACAGACGTTTTTTTGTTGTTCTTGTAGTTTGTTCTTTTGGGATTACTAACAAAAATTTTATCATTTAGTGCATTGTATGTTTTTGTTTAATAACATTCATGTCCACAACAAAAAAAGGTTTCGTTATAGTTTAAAAATGAATTAATTGAAGTATGTTTAAACATGCTTAACTGAACATTCAATCAAATATAAATATTGCATTAATATATATGTATATATCAATGTGTAGTAATATTCAATGGTTAATAAAAGCAGAGCGATAATCGCGAGTAAATCGTGTAGACACTAAAATATTTTTTGTAATAAACAACCTACTATAAATCAAGAGTACAAAGATGATAAGGGATATCAACATTACTTCACATCACCTTCGCATTATTAAGTCACAAACACTTTGATCGACGATTAGATTTCAAATTTTAACAAGCTATTAGATAAGTATTTAATCACATAACAACTGTCATAAACCTACAAGTTGTGGCCTAATCATTTCTAACAATTAGACATACGTTTTGATATTGTTGTGCTAAAATACATGTCATTTCCTACAATTAAATATGATTTTATTTTATTTAATACTTTAAGGACATTTTATAAATAACAACATACAAAAATAATAACATCGAATTTATATGTTAATCTTCGCTATGTAGAATACATTGAGTATGCATGGATGTAGGCAGCAGGTTTAATTCAATACCTCATGAAACGAAAGAAGAAAATTTGCATGCCAACTTTTTTAACGCAGCAGAGCAGCAACTAGGGCCACTAATATGAATGTAAACGTTGTGATAGTATTTAGGGAAGCACTGTTTTTACCATACTTCTCCAAGTATGTTACAAATGTGCCTAATTTTTCAGACGCCCACTTCAGATTTTCGTCAACGGTTTTTTCGGCCGCTTCCAAAGTAGCAGCAGCAGAGCCGAACGCTGCCTTGTTTTGCTGGTTAAAGGTAACCAATTGACTCTTTTGACCTTCCTCAGTAAAACGGGATGCTATGTTTGAGATGACTGTGGCCACAGCCTGGTGGCTGCCCAAACTGTAAACAAAAAATAATTACGATATAAAGAAACTGTAATTATATAAATTTCAATGCAAACTTACGAAACGACGAGCTTCTCGAAATCTTTTGTGACCAATGCAAAGACAGGTGAAACATTCTCATTGTTTTCAGTGTACAAGCTTGTCAGTGCCGCAGACTTGTCTTGACGACGCACTTCATCGCTGACGATAATATCAAAGTAACGTTTGATCAGATTCTCATCCTTAACGCAACCTAAAGAGTTCAAAATCAAGGTTTCTTCGGTGGCAACAGTTTCGGTCTTGTATTTGTTAAAGAGCGTAGTGAAGTCAGCGTCGTTGCCCTCACGCATGGCTGTGCAGTAGACGACCGAACGGATGTTAACTGGCACTGGGTTATTCTTAAAATCGTTAAAGTATTTTTTGGCTTTGGTGATGCAATCTGTGTTGCCGAACTTGCAGGTCCACGCAAGAATCTGTGCGCGATTGTAGATGTCCAATGTACCATCCTCTGGGCGTTCTTCGAATCCAAGTAGTTTGTAGGACTTGTCAGTGAGTGTTTTAATGTAGTCACTGAAACTTCCGGTGTTAAGACCTAAGCGAATAGCTAAATATGTGAAACCGTTAAAGGCCGATTTCCAAGGCAAGTAGTTTGTTTCAGTTTCCAAATATTCGAGCACCGCAAGCGCCAGTTCATAGGTGACTTCACCGGAACGCGCAAAATTCAACAAATCGTCGACAATTTGAGCGCGATTAATCTCGTGAATGTTAGACCAGTTTGCGGCTAGAAGCGCATGGTGAATGCTGTGCCAGTTCTTTTCATCATAGTTAACACGGTAGTAGCCAGTTTCCTGAATATTTGCGATAACCCACGACGCATTGCTGCTCAGAGTTATAGTCTTATTGTTGGCATTAGCATCGAGGAAGAACTTTGGTTTAGTTGTTACGAAATCCTTTTCATTGCTGGTAGTATATGTAATGGGAACTGTGTACAGCAATTTAGAATCAGAACCATCGTCCTTCAACAGAAAACGTTTCTGGGCAATTTGGAAGCTTTTGCCATCATCAGCGATAACAACTTTCACAACTGGATAACCAACTTGTTCAGTGAAGCTTTTGAAAAGTGGATCCGCATAAGTTGCAAATTCAGCAGGCCAGTTGAGCTTCCACGCATCAAGCAAATTCTGAGGAACTGTGTTTTCGTACTGGCTGAAATGGGATAATAATATAATAAAATAATTTAAATAATTCATTCTTAACGTACTGTTTTTTGAGGTATTCGCGCAGAGTCTTCTGGAAGTTACTTTCGCCTATAACATGATTAATCATGCGAATTACAGAGGCGCCCTTATTGTATGAGATGCTGTTGAACATGCGACTAAGATCGGCTGGCGAGTGCGTATTTGGATCACTCATCGGATTGGTGGAGATGGTGGAATCCATGCCCATGACTGATTGAACTTGATCGATAGGGAATTGTTTCTCTAATTCCAAATAAGATTCAACCTACATATGGCAAAGAACGTATATAAGATAGTTAGAAAAAATAAAATTTTTGAAATTTAAATAAACGAACCATAGCAGTTCCGAAGTATTGGAAGTAACGTGCGAAACCCTCATTCAACCATGTGTAGCTCCACCAGTCACAGGTGACCAAATCACCGAACCACATATGAGTCTGTTCGTGAGTAATAACAGCAGCAATGTACTGCTTCGAACTTAAAGCACTTGAGCCTTCTTCGTACAGCAGACCACGTTCTCTGAAAGTCAGAAGACCCCAGTTCTCCATGGCACCAGCAGAGAAGTCGGGAATGGCAGCCATATGCATCTTATTCACGCCCATTGTGTAGTACTTGTAATCAAAATATTTGTCCAATTCGTTGAGGAGCTTTTGGCCAACCTCAAAGCTGTATTCGGTTTGGGCATAGTATTCAGGCCTGGCAATTATACCGAAATCTCCATTAAAGCGTTCATTGAACTCGGAAACAATGAAAGCGAGAATATAGGTGGACATTTTGGGTGTTGTGGCATACACATCTGTAACCATGTCACTGTAAATAAGAAATGTTTAAAAAGACTGGTGATTTTGTTTACAGTTGCTGTTGATTTACCCATCAAGTGTGCTCGAGATGATGCGAGTATTGCCAAAAGACTTCATGCTCTTGTGATGTTTAAGGGTCACATCAAAAGTAGCCTTGAATTTCGGCTCATCGAACGAGGGAAAAGCACGACGTGCGTGATTTGTTTGGAATTGAGTCGATCCAATCCATCTGAAAATTTAAATTTACATCTTAATATATTTAATGGTCGTTATTATCTGAGGGTCACATACTTGGTTTCATTTTTGTCATTGACATAGGAACTGCGATAGAAGCCATGCATATCATCATCCATGACGCCGGCATAAACAAAATGCAAGATGTAAGTTTGACCCTGAACCAAATTCTGTGGTAAGGTGTAGGTAATCTTATCGGTCACTGCATTAAGTTCCCAATTGGTGGGCAAAGCAATTTTAGTTGCAGGAGTATTAACATTCCAGTATTCGCGTACAGCATATATTAAGTTCTTCGAATGCATGATTAGGGTATTTGTCGACTGACTGGGGGTAATCTGAATCTGAACTTCGCCATCGAATGTAAAGCGCTGAGCATCACTCTCACGTAAGTACGGAGTAAGAGAGATCTTGTAATTGCTTGGAAGAATCGTCAAAGGAAGACGGTAGTCCTCATCGGCTAATGGTGTGGGAACATCCTCAACAGGTGCAGCAATAGCGACGTACAGACAGGCTGCCAAAATGGCAACTGTACGCAGTGGCGACATCTGCAAAGAGGGAAGCAGATAAAGTAAATTTCTGAAACCCTTGATAGTTTTTTTTTAACTGCATTTAACTAATTTTTTATCACTTGTGCGGTATTTTAGTTACATAACCAATCACTACTTTCAAATTGCAGACACAAGTTTTCATTATCGGTTTCAAAAGAACTTTTATTTTTCAAAATTATTGGCGCACCTTACTTTTCACTGTATTCCTCAGAAGCGGTAGTCACTTGTATCAAATAACAGGCACGATTTTGGCAATCGTGTACTCCAATGGCCAAAAACTTTTGATCTACTAAATGGTAAAATCAAGAGGGTTTTCTATTTATAAAGCGCTAACGTCTTTCCAGTCAGTTCGGTTGATTTATCTATAGCCGTTAACAGTTTCTACTCGTATCATGTGCGATAAAGACAATCGCGTTAGTATTATTGCTATTCTAGTTGCTGTTATTACTGTTGTTGTTGGATTATATTAGCAGATTACGAGCTCGATAACATACGAAAAATATATATACAAGGGATGCATAAAGGTATGGACATAGACCAACTACTAATATGCACGAGTATAAAGTATTTTATTTAATTTCTGATTAGCTTATTACGATATAAAGTCATATGCAGGAATGATGTATGGAAACAAATTGTGAAATTCAATAGAATCTTATTGATTTCTTTCAAAAGAACATTCCAAAAAATTGCTCAAATTAAGAAAGTACGTAATACAATTCATTCAGACATTGTTTTATATTATTCAATTTATAACGATGGTTCATAAAGTTGATTAGCGATTATATAGAAAAGTAGTGATTTTCTGCGTCCTATCTTATCACAGGATCGAAAAATACACGTTTGTTGAAATTAGTCATACATGTAGTATAGTATAAAGAAATTGTATATAAACTGTTAAAATGTATAACAGATACTGCACCTAAAATTAAAAATTGTAATTTAAAATTTTGTGTTGTTTCTCCTTTGTTTCCATACCTTTGCAATTATGTTATATACGATACCCTTTCAAAAACGTCTATCAATAAGAGGACCTTATAACTTCTAATACAAATTAAAAATTAACAGTGGAAAAAAACCAATACAAATGAACAAAAGTCATAAAGTTTTACGAGAGGTGACAGACGCAATTAAAAATGATTAAAATACATTTTTAGTGATCTAACTGTTTCTATTTATTATCAATATAATATAAAAATTAAATCGCTATTTAGTCCGAAAATTTCTTTTCTGTCTGTATATGTTTTTGTCTATAAATTACATGCTTTTATTATTTATTTAAATGTATTATTTATTTACTTATATATTTATATTAAAAGTTTTTTAATTAATGTCGCGGAATTAAATGTTTTATCGAAGTATCAATTATAAAAATGATTTAACGTTTTTATACATTGCAATCTTTAATTGATGAATCAACTACCGACATTATTGGAAATTGTTAAATTATCAAAATTTTATATTTTTCAAAACGTCCAAATCGTTAAACATTTCCAGAAACAATTAAAAAGATTAAATAAGACCACTGAGTCATAACATGCATTTTGAATCAGATAAACTGACGTTTAATGTAAATCCCCGTAAAAATGAACAAACAAAAACCGAAATATTCAATCGATTTCTTTAGATCTTAATAAAACCAAATTTGATTGATAAAAATATATAAAAGAAACAACACTAGTAAGATAATTATTATCGGTTGTACCGAAGCTTCAGTACCCTACGCCGTTTTTAAATATCCTTTAAGTCGTAGCTTGATTGTTTTTTGTATTTTTTTTATAATCATACACCGAATTAAATGACGGCTGTACTTATACAACATTTGCTCGGGCGAACGGAAAGACATTCGGAAGGACACCGCTAAAATGACTCAGAATTCGACGATGCGGTGTTTTTTTTTTAATGAGCAGCACAACAGTATTAGTAACATTTTTTTTTTTTTCTCAAATGATTAAAGTGAATATGTTAAAATTGTTTATTTACTCAATTTATGTCAACATTGAGAGATTTATTGATCTAACTTTATTGAGTTTTATGTTTAATATCGGTTCCTGTATTATGTAGATAGAATTATATAATCAGATAAATTTACATCTGGTTTTATGTTACATCAAAACGTTTCCGAGACATCCGCAAGTTTGTTTAAATTCGATATCACATCAACTAACTAATCTGACTAATTATGTACATAAATGTATATGAATCTAGATAAATATTTCTGGCATTTTAACTAATTTTTTACATCATACTTAAAAAAATTAAATAAGGACAAACAAGTCAATTTTTTTTTCACTTTTTATTTCTTCTATTGAGATTTTGTATTATTAGGAAATCCTTAAACAGGAAATAATTAAAAAAAAAATTGTATTCATGAAGCAGGTTCCGGATTCTTGGCAAGATTTAAATTGTATAAGTAAAATAAAACATATCGGAATAAATACGTAGAGTGGCTCTAATTATCGTTAATTCTAATGCTACTTTTTAATGTTTAAGAGTTATCAATGAATCGAATGGTTTCAATAGTAAAATATTTGATATATTGACCATTCAAAGTTCACGGTGTTAACTTTATGGCCTGTTAAAAAAAAATACAAAAATCCCCATTTGAGTCTAGTGCTCTGGTATGAATTTACAACTTATAGTTTTCGTTTAATAAATAAATAAAATCAAAATATTAGCACAACGATGTTCAAAAAATCTAAAATTTCTGTTCAAGTTTTAATCACATTATTGTGTTGGTTAAGAAGTGTGATGTTAATAAGCGTCTACTAAATTAATTTATAATCCAAAAGTCGCTTTCTAATCAGTAAAAATGTTCGGATTTGATTATTTTCGTGTTAGTATCGGGTACGTGTCATTTTGACCATAAAATTTATACATGGTTATAAATTATTGCTTTAACATGTCAGAAGAACTTATGTGCACCCTTTAATCGCAAATTTTAAATGGCGCGCCAGAATACCAACGCCGTAAGTTGCTTCAGAACTTGCAAACGCGCTCAAATAGTATTTTTTTTCTTTCGAAATTATTGGTAAGCAGGTGATAAAGAATTTGCGCAACAACAGTTTATGGTCCCACAAAAACAAATGTCCATACCCCTTCAATTGATAGCTATGTTACATAGCTACAAGTAAGATAAACGATCATATAAAATAAAATTAATTTTATTTGGCTGATACAAGAAATAACAGCACCAACTGCTAAACACTTCAAAAAAAATCTCATTCAATTGCAAATTGCGAATAAAGACGTTCTTAAGCTAATTTAATAATACACAGACTATATAAACTTAGAACAGTCGCGACACGACTACTGCCAATGCCACGAAGATGGACATGCACGAAGCGGTGATGGCAGAGCTACCACCGGTACGGAATGAGTGGATCCATGTCATCAAAGGATCGCGATTTTGATCAAGCCATGCATAGTTGGCCTTGATGTTGGCATTAACACTACCTTCCAGAGTGGTCGATACTTTGTCGCTATCCTTAACCTTGTTCACCAAAGCGGTCAACTGTAATTTGAAAACGTTTAAAATAAAAGTGAAACAAGTTATATTTGCAAAATCTACCTTATCTTCCTGCTCCTTATTGACAACATAACGTGACATTCCGATAATGTCGTCATTCAAAGGACTAGCCCCACCGAAAGTAGCAGTTGAAAGAGCAGCATATGCTTCCCAGTTCTCGCTGAGGAAGTCAATAGATGCCAACAGACCAACCTCGCCGCGAGAGTACGCCGAAGACAAGAGTGTGGGACGTTCCTGAGTACGTAATTGATTACTCATATCGGTTGTGCTCTCGACGAACTTTTTAATTTGATTTTGCTTTTGCGCACATCCCAACGATGAGATCAGAATACGACGCTGTGCCTGATCCTCGGAAGTCATCAACTTGTTGTAAACAAAATCGAATTCAGTGTCACCAGACTGCTTCAGACCGTTGCAGTATGTCTGCGACTGTAGATTCGGCTCGATCTCGATGTTGTCATTGATAAGTGCCTTCAGCTTGTTGTTTGTCTCTTCCAGGCAACTCTCAATGCCAGCCAAACAGGCCAGATTAATAGCAACCGAACGTGTATACTTTTGGAAGTGCTGTTCGCCGTCGATATCGTTGACACCCAATTTATCGTAGATGTTGCTGACCAACTCCGAAACGAAGAACTTAAAGTTATCGTAATCCTTATCTCCGCTCAGATACCTGTTAAAAGTGGTGATGATACCGTTGGCCGTCGACCATGGTGCATACTGATCCTCATTCTTAAGATAGGTCAAAAGTTCAAGCAAAATGCTGTGGCTAAGACGATTCGAACTGCTGAACTGGTTAGCGTCATGCAAGAGCTGAGCACGATTGCGTGGATGAATCTTGTGGGATTTATCGATGAGACCATCGATAATAAGATGCCAATTACGTTCGTCGTAGTTAATGCGATAATAGCCAGTCGACTGCTTGTTCAGAATTAACCAATCGTCATTGGAGACTTTCTCGTTGCCACTTCCTAAACTGATTTCTGGCGTATTGAGGAGATAGTGCGATGCCTCAGTCTTGCGGAAGTCGGGGTTAGATTGAACTGCGTAGTTAATGGGCACATACCATTTCTTTTCAGACTTGTTGTTCTCGTCGTTAAAGAAAGCTTCCTGTTTGACCGTAAAGGTGCCATCGTTGTAGTTACGTGTGACAGTAAGCAACGGATAGCCACCCTGCTGGGTCCAACTGCCCATCATTTTGTCCATAGTCTCTGGGATGGCGTAGTTTTCATCCTTGGCAGCGGTTTGAATTGCTGTGAAAAGTTCCTTCTCTTCGGCGGAATTGTATTGACTATTAAAAAAAAGTTAGAAAGGCTTCATTTAAAAAAAAAGTTTTGAAATAATAAGTATCCACACACATTAGTGTTTTCAAATCTGATCGTTTTACAAATTAAATATGTTTATCTAAAGTATAACACAAATCTTTGTACAAGATTTTAATCTTGCGTATTTCTGTATGTGACAAACTTCTACCCAAACACAATATTCTTAATTTAGTAGTGTACAAACAAAACATTTCGTCTCAACTCACTTCTTCTGCAGATAGTTGCGCAGGCCGGTCTTAAAAACTTTGTCTGTAAGAGCGTGTTGCCACATGGCTAGGACGGAACCAGCCTTTGAATATGAGATTGAGTCGTACAGACGAGAAATCTCGCTGGGTTGCTGCACGTAATGTGTCATTGGTCTAGGTGAGCTCGTCGCATCGGCGTTCAATGCGCGTTGGTATTCATCGGTGTGGAACATTTGATAAACACCCCACTCTGGATAAGCCTAATTAAAATACCGTATTAATTAAAAATTGAAATGATAAGCTACATATAGTAGAATCAAAAAATATATGGAGAGAACTCTTTTAATCTTACATCATCGGTAGCCACATACGAGAACAATGTTGCGAAACCTTCCTTCAGCCAGAGATAGGTCCACCACTTGAGGGAGACTAAATTGCCGAACCACTGATGGGTGTACTCGTGCGCAATAATATTAGCGATATTTGTTTGTGTATTCACAGTGGACTTTTCCTTGTTGTACAACATATATTCTTCACGGTAAGTGACAAGACCCCAGTTCTCCATAGCACCGGCAGCAAAATCGGGCACGGCGACCTGATCCAACTTGGGAAAGGCAAATGGAAAGTCGTAGTATTCGCCCAAACGTTCACAAATCAGCATACCAGAAACCAAAGCCCATTCCTGATCGCCCTTAGTGCCGGGACGCGAATAAATACGTTGTGGTAGTGAGTTCAAAACACCTTCGGTATATTCAAAATCGGAAACAATGAAAGCAATCAAGTAGGTAGACATAGCCTTAGTCGTTTGGAATACTGTGACACCGGAGCTACATAAAAATATCAAAAAAAAAATAACATTAAATAAACTTTTAAAAAAAATATGTCCGCTTTACGCTTACGTGCTCTTAGTAGTATCCACGGGCATGTTAGAAATTGCTGTATAGGAGGCATCGTGGTTAATGGTGATCGTAAAGGTTGCACGCTTCCATGGCTCATCATAGCAGGGGAAACCGTGACGAGCATCTGTGCTCTCGAATTGCGTGGTTGCCAAATAACTGCAAGGCAATTAAAATTCAGCTCTGGTTTTAAGGAATGATCACTGTACAAAATTACTTACCGCACGTTGTTATTGGCATCATTATATGTTGACAAATAGAAACCACCATTGTCGGTACGAAGTTCACCCTTATAAGTAATGGTCAATTCCCAGTTGGTGTCCTTGGCGAATGTTGTGCCAGCAACGCTCGATTTGAGACTCAAAAACTCACGAGTTTCCTCATAGGTAAAAACCATAGATTGTGCTACTGCATTGGCGGTATCCTTGCTCTTAATTGTGGCCACATAGTCGGAAAGACGGCGAGCATGAATCACAATCGTATCGGTCGCTTCATTAACTTTCAGATCAATCTTTACGGTACCGGTGAAAGCCTTTTCGCCAACATGAACTCTGGTCGTCAACTGGACATCGTAATGAATAGGTTCCGTGGTATTTGGCAGGCGATAGTCCTGTGCATCCCCATTAGCACGTAAGTCAGCACTAACGCGGGTATTTGGATTTTCACGGAACAGCGGTGGAATACTCTTTGTAGAAGCCTCGGCAAATGCTGCACCGAGCACCACAGCTACGGCAGCAAGTAAAACGATCCTACTCGAGCGTTGCATGTTGCGTTCTTGCAGAGTACAACACGCGAAATGGTCCTCTTAGTCGGACGTAGCGTACTTTTAAGCATTTAAAGAACGGATGGGTGAACGAATGATTTGTTGGCTCAAAGGCTGATTGGCTGTATATAATAGTGATAAATACTTGTAGATACTACATGTACATACTATACGTTGTTCGATAGCAGTCTATAGTTGTCCCGATCGTAACAATAAAGATTATGCCTGTAATCTAAATGGTATCACGAGATACACACTTGAGTCCTAGTTAGACGAATTATCAAGACGTTGAAGTAAAGCAATTTTTAAATACAAAAAAAAAAAAAAACAAAATCAAACCAAGGTGTTAGCTGAAGTAGTTTGGGTGCTGGTAAACGTTATGTTCTATCGATACATAATTTATTAATTTCATTGATTGCGCAGCGCAATGACGAATTTTATTTACGAATTTTACTATGCTTTGATAATTTTAAGAACGAATGTTCTTGTGCCACATTCAGAACATAGAACGCTCAATGGGCCACTGTCGTTTGTCTCTGTTCCAGAGGCTGTTGACTGCTCTCCTAACGATATCACACTGCATTGGTGCGATCTTAGAAGACAAATAACAAGAATTGCTCCACTTCGCTTGTTTATTTTTGCAATCAAGATACACAATTTAATTAAGATAAGACCGAGCGGAGCTAGTTACTTCAAATTGTCAATAATGCAGCCCACATATATTTTAAATTTCAAATACACACATTCAAGAAAAACACTTTTGCTTTTATAATTAGTTTATCATCCACATATTTAAATCAAATCGTCGAAATGATTAAAAATTGATTAAATATTTGTTGTTGTTACAATTATATGATGTGTTAACATATGTGAAAGTTTGATAAAAGTGGTGAAGTGTTGAAAAAGTGTGACGTTATTACTTTAATCCATATTATTTCAAGGTTTCAGATAATTTGTATACTACTTGAAGTTCGTACTGAAGAGAGGGTAGGAAACTATTGAGTATTTTTCCAAATATAATTAGTTAAGTTTAGGTATTTGATAAAGACATGTACATATATATTCAAGATCACTTTCTTAGTAACCTATTGGTTGTGTTAAGTTATAAAGGCTAATGAATACATTGTAGGGTATTTAAACTTCAACAAGGTCAACAATGATAAGCTGCCTGCCTCTATCTACAATTTAACCATTCCTGTTGCTTTTGTAGAATTTTTTATTTAAGGCACTAAACTTAGTTTATTGTCAAGCAATAATAGTTATTGCCGTTAGGAGAATTCTGTTAGCCGTCCTTTCATTTAAAACTTAAATATTTATAAATTTTCTAATGACTAAAAGCTGACATTTGCGTACATATACATTCTTAATATACATACTTGAAATAATTTCTTAATAGTATACATTTTTGAAATTTACATATGTACATTTTATGAAATATTGACAAATAACATCAAATTAAATTTGTTATAGTCTCATGTTATTGTTGGTTTTTTCCACCTTAATATCTGTTACTTAGATTTAATCGGTTCGATGAAATAATTCAAAGGTTTAAGGGAAGCGATGTTTACCTGAATTTCGCATGATCGTGCTGTAATATTATTAAGGGACTCATCAATTGAGAAGTCGACTTTTTACGAAAGTTGGTAAAAATCGGTCACAGCTAACAGTATTTTATTCGTTTAGAAGCGAAAGTGATATCAGCGACATGTTTTCCGATTTTCCTTTTTTTGTATGGAAATCGATAACTTTTAATCATACGCACAACTTCTAAAGAAGTCAAAACCGTGTGTAGCGTTACAATTTGAAATATTTTCCAAAAATTTGTTGCACAATGGTGACCATTAAGGTTACATCCGGTCCGTCATTCTCGTCACGTCATCAAGTACCTGTGGTAAAAGCGAAGATAAGTAAAAAAACCTTTTCCTGTAAAATTTTCATTTCGTCGCTTATGTACATTATTTTGACTGTTATGATTCGATGTATTTGTAGCAGCTCTACACTTGTGGGAGTATGTGTAGAATGTGAGTTTAAAAAAGTTTTTTTTTTGTTAACGGAAACACCAAAATACATTTCCTGTATGATTTAATGCATTTCACCATAAAAGCTTCATAGAGTAGAGTGGCTCTACTGTTGCCTGTCGGAAATAACACAGTCGATTCCAACGATATGCCAAACTGCCGTCATAAATAAACACACGTTCAAATTAACAAATTTTACGATCGTTTATTTACAGGAAAAATAAAAAAAAACGCTATAAATATTTTGATATTAACATTTTTTTGTGTGATTATTTTGGCGACGTTGACTATCATAAAACAAAATCAAATATTCTTAATCTAATCGTATTAGTTGGTTGGCTTCTTTTTATATATGTACATATGTACCTAGGGCGCTTATTTACACTGTAGCCTGGTCTCGAGCACTTGTTAAAGTTTTTGTCGGTGCACAAGGCCGTCCAAGGTGAAGTACACGGTGGATCTTTTTTTTTTTTTGATTTCCAACATTTCCAACACGTGCAGTTGGTGTCAGTTGAGGAGCTTTAAATCAAAAACCGATTAATCCATAAAAAACGTTATTGAGAAAATACAAAAAATTATAACGTTCTCGAATAATTTCTGCTTTCATCTGTTTTTGATATTCAAACTTAAATTTTTAAGCGATTCAATAGTTTGCATTATAATGATGATGTTTGAATTCATATTATGACCTGTAGAGCTTTTAAATTATTCTCTTTGAAAAGATTTTTGGCAATGCAAATTTTATATGATTTTTAAAACTTATTTAATGTTTTTCTTTTAGAATTCTGACCTGGGGTCAGGTGAGGACTACCCTTCACTTAATATTTCCATACGATATTTTTTTTACAAATTAGGCTTATCGGTTTTTGATTTAAAGCTCCTCAGTTATCAATAATTAAGTATCGGTAAATAATGTTTTACAATTCAAATAGGTTTCTTTTTTTATTTTTCCTTTATGAGTCATGCCCCATTATGATAAAACTAAACTTGGTTCGAAAAACAGTTTAATTTTAATGAAAAAAAAACGTTGACTGGTTTAATTGATACCAAAACATGTGCTAATGTCTTTAATAAGAGGGCGTTGTTCTTATTCGTTCAGGAACAGCATACAAAGGTAGAGATTGTATGGGAGGAAGGAATAGGAATAGTTTTTGTCAGATCTTGCTTATCCGGCGGATAGGAGCTTACATTTTTTAAATCGTCTCAGAACGGTGATCGTTTATTTATATTCAAACTTACCACTCCTCCGTATGGACATTGCAAATGGAAGAACAAAATGAATATACCCTTCGGTATGTGCTTGTGTAGGGTACAAAGTAGGTTTTTAATTAAATGCCTAATATATTTTGATAGATATTGTATTAGTTTACTGAATGCAATAATAAAAAAATATTTAAAACAATAAGAGATATTTTTTTTTTAAGTCGATTTAATAAAAGATGTCGTTAATTGATTTTATTATATTTAAGTAATTTACACATTTGTAGTTGTTATTTAGATTGAATGATTTAAAAGAAGCGGTATTGAACACTGAATTATTTTCAATTTTGATATTCTGTTAAATTTGAGCTGTACACAGCCACTGTAAAAATTATTGCTGAAAAGCTTTTTTGAGCTTTTTAAAATTTAATCGCTACATAGGAAAATGTTGCTTATAATCTTAAAATGATCGATGTTTGCTTTTAAACCAGACAAGGTATTTATTGTTTATAGTTAAGAAATTTTTTTATAGTTTATATGTAAAAAGAAAACATGATCGGAATATTTAATTCAACCAACGGTTGCTCACAATTTATGGAATAATTGTGAATGTGAAATTTGCACCACCTTATTCATAAACGATTTTTAGTTAATTTAGTGTTTTTCAACTCAAAATATCTTCCAAGGTAAAGTTTGGACACAAATGCTGTAAATTGGAAAATTTATCCTTTTCCAATTATAAATTAGAGAGTGAAATTAATAAGAAGATATTATTATTATTATTATTATTATTATTATTAATGGGGATACGCACCGCGTCCTAAAAGAACTATTGTGCCCCCTACGAGGATTATAGTGTTGCCATAGTTTAGTATTCCTATTAGCCCTATACTCCTGAAAGGTTTATAGTATGAATAAGAAGCTAACAAGTCAATTTAAATATTTTATATTGTTATTGAATGAAATACATTCTTTTATTAAACATTGCTGGGATCTTATACTTAGTTTTACACATTAAAAACAATCTCAATAATTTGTTACCACTTTAAATAATAAAGTTTTTTCCATAATTTCTCTGCCATACGAAATACGTAACCAATTCGACTTGCAGAATTTCGAGCATCAATTGAAGCGGCATACGTCGACGGCGTTTGATCACGCATCAGCCATTCGCGTATAGACACAGCAAACTTCTGCCGGAACATTTCGCTCATTATCACTTTTTTACCAATTCGATTGGAGTCGGCACTAATCAATGAGACGACACTTTCACATTCGGCAGCGATAAAATCACGCAGCCGAATAAACTGTAATAACAAAATAATCCGAATTTAGAAAAAATTGATGAATTCTTGATGTACCAAAAAATAAATATTGTAAATGGAATCACCTCCTTTTGATGCCACTGTGGTATATATTCGGCGACACGATTGAAGTTCTCGATAAAGAATGATGAACGACACAGAATCTTGTAGTTTAGCTCGAAGAAACGCCATACAACTGGGCGTGCTGCTAAATTTGACTGGTACAGATAGAAAATATACATCATGGACTCGCTATCGTCCATAACGATATGCGATGAATTCTCGCCTAACAACATGTTCAGATACTGATTCAGGTGCTGAGGTTTTTGGGTGCAGCGCAGCGAATAGATAAGATCATCGTACCACATTGAATTAGTTTCCGACTTTGCCATCAGATCCAATATGGCGGTGAACTTGTCATCGCTGAGATATTTAACGCCCAAACACAGTATGGAATTTTGCATAGCATAGTAATCCATATCGATGTCGAACTTTACATTGCGAAAAATAAAGTCAAAGGCCAGCGATTGTGTGTATTCGAGACATTCGACCAGATCAGCCATACAAGCCATGTGCATGACATTCTGGCGTGCCAGTATTTCGGTGTTCGTTAGATTAGCATGGTTTGGCTTTTGAAAGAGCTCACGAAATATGGGTCCAATTAGTTGGCGCACAAACTGTTTGTATAGATCGAGCGCTTCCGTGCCGTTGAGATTCTTGCCAAAAAACTCCACCGTATCAGAAACGAGAATCCACGGTATCAGATCTTTTTCATAGCGTAGATATTTTAAAAGCTCAAAGATCAGATCAATCGATTGCAATTCATTATTTTCGATCAGCGGCAATAGATCCTGGAAGACTGCGGCACGATTGAGCGGATGAATTGCGGTGTGATTTCGCTGCAGTTGCATCGCAATGGCCATGAGATTTGTGTCATCGTAGAGCACATGATAAAAGCCAGTTTGTTGCTTGTTGACAATTAACCAGTCGTCACGTTCTAAGTTTATGCCTAAGTCTTGTGCGCTTAGTGTGACCTCAGGTATGGCCGGCATAAAATAATCCACTTGTGTGCGATGAAAATCAAGTGAAGAAGTTGTTGCGAAATTCAGCGGTATCCACCAGTATTCACCAGAGTGTGAGTCCTTTGAACGCTGACGTATAGTGATCGTGTTATCATCGTAGTTACGTGTAATACACACAATCGGTATCAACTCACTGTGCGTCCACGATAGCATAATTTCACGAACGGAATCGCTCCAGCCTTTTTGTTGCAGGCTCGTATCTTCTGCTACGGCCACTTGTATAGAATCGATGAGATGCATTTCGTTTGCCGCCTTGTACTGACTTTAGAAAGTAGAAACTTTTTCAAATTAATTGTTATTAACCAGAGTTCCAGGCTTGTTCATTGTTGTTTGTGTGTTCCAATTGAACTTACAGTTTGCGGAGGAAACGGCTAACGCCACGCACAAAGGTCTTTTGATTGAAGGCATGGTGAAACATTTTGATGACACAAGCGGCTGAAAAAGAAAAATAACCATCAAACATTTACGCAAATTAAAGATTTGAATTCCCTTTGGTATAATCAGATTACTTTCGTTGCAGTTGCCTTACCTCTTTGATATGAGATTATATCGAAAACGGACATAATTTCCATTTCCGTTTCTACATAAAAGGTCATTGGACGAGCAGACATAAAGTTGTAACTGTAGGCACGTTCTGCAATATCAGTTAAAAAGAACTCCATAGCGTTATATTCCGGATAAAGCTAAAACAAATAACAACAACATATATTTAATAACTCTTCATTGGACAAAATATTCCATTCTACCAAATCAGTCACTATATATCCAAAGTACGTAGCAAAACCCTCGTTCAGCCAGGCATATGTCCACCATTCGGGCGAAACCAAATTTCCAAACCACTGATGAGCGATTTCATGATTTTGGGTCAACAAATCCTTTAGCTTCATGTGCACATTTGCATGTTCCTTTTGCGACACCAAGCTGTCCTCCTTATAGGTGATCAGCCCCCAGTTCTCCATTGCAGCGCCATAATTCTTCTTCAAAGCAATGTGATCCAACTTTTGCAGTGGATAGTTTATGCCGAAATAATCCTCTAGAGCGGCGAGGGTACGCAAAGTATTATTAAGCGCCCTATAACCACGATCGCTGCTATTTGGCGCGGTATAAATACGTTGAGTCACTCCGCGGTTTTCTTTTGAAATATATTTAAAATCGGAGATGACAAACGCCACAAGATATGTTGAAATTAGTGGAGTCGTGTGGAATGTTGTTGTCGTCAATGCGTTGTCAGTGCTTGATAGGTGACGATGGTAAAGGATTAGATTTTAGATTTTTTTATACAGTTTACTATGAACTTACCTATGAGTGACTAATTCTCGTACATGCATATTAGATACGGCCACATATGTGCTGCTGTGTGTCAGCCTAATGGAGAAGTTGGCTTTTAAAGCCGGTTCATCGTAGCAAGGAAATGCGAGTCGCGCATGAGTTGGTTCGAATTGTGTAGCAGCCAGGTATCTAAGAAATATTATAATTTATGTTATCTTTTAGGTAAATGTTACGTTCTTTATTTGAAAATTAAATACTATTTTCATAAGGACATTTATTGAAATATATTAAGAGCAATGTTTTTTTTTAACGAATTTCAGGAGTGCTTGATTGTTTAGATACCCCTTGCAGAAAATAACAGTACAAATTTGTATCTATTATAATTTTAGAATGCGAATTCTGTTTTGCTTGTCTTCATTCGTATCTGTCGTATCTTAAAAGATTCACTTTGTTTTCATTGGAATTACATTACAAACTTTAACAAAGTCCAAACAGTATCTTGAACAGAAATGACACAACACAACATCGGCTTTGGCAAATATTTGTTTTAGTTTTCCGATTTTTTTATGCAATCAATTTTTTTTTTACTGATAAGACCGTGAGGGTATACGGCTTTGCCACTGTCAGATAGCATTTGATGTTTATTTTTGTTTTGTGCGATAATGCCACCGCCAACGTCTTCAATCGCCGTTCGTTGTTAGTGACGACATAACGGAACTAATTGAAGAAAACAAACGGCGTCGTATGCCCACAGTGCTAAGTACCAAACGATCTCTGTCGATCGAAAGTAATTAAGCTTATCTTTGTATATTTCGATTTAATTAATTTCACAGAGCGTGTGTGTTCATTGGGAAAGTCAAGCAGATACCCGCCCAGGGTCAATGTGTCTAGTCGCAATGTTTTTTTTTGTTTTGCTTTTTTTTTTGTTGGGCATAGTATTCCCTCTTTGCTGTGTAGTACTCACACAGTTTGATTGGACGCATCGCTATAGGTCAGCCAATAGATACCCTGAGTGCCATCGTTCATCATAGACGTATAGAGAATCTCGACACGAAATTGCTGTCCCGCCTCGAAGGCCTGATAATTCTCCAACGGATGTATGATGAGAAAGTTGCCGTGTGGTTCGTACGAGTGCGTAAGATCATCCATTAGCTCGCCCGTTGTCAACTCACGCACTGTTATCGTGAAATTGTCAAATTGTTTGGCATGCAAAACAATCTCGTTGGTGGACACACGAATTTGTATATCGATGGTGACATTAGCGCCATAACTGAATTCCATTAGATGTATATTGCTACTGAAGTGCAAATGGTAGTGCATTGGATATGTGGTATTTGGAAGACGAAGCGGGCGGCGTATTGGTGGTTGCGTTATTGATGACGCCACATCTGAATTGGCCTCTGTCGTTGTGGTGTCCTCTTGGCAAGCAACCGATCCGAATAGCAATAGTATTGTTATACCGATTAGAGTGGACTTGGCGCCTCGTCTATACAGCATTATGATTGATGAAATCAATTTAAATTTACGAGTATGTCGTATGTACACCGTCGTACCGCACACGTTCAGAACTCAACCGCAACTGAAAGTACGAGTAGGTATCTCTGTTGGCTTTACAGTCAATTCTGTATTATACTTTTGTCGCAACTGATAAGATAAGGAATCATTGGCACTGTAAATATAAGAGAACTCTACGTATGTGCGGAATAAGTGAAATTGAAATATTTGACGTAGTCACTGACATTGGCTGGGAATTGTCGAGTGTAGGTACATAAAAGGAACCTAAATAACTGAACACCATGCAAACATAAGTGAACTTAATTTTTCAGAGTTTTCACATATAGCTTTCAATTCAATAGATGTTACACAACTCCAACACTGCAGCATTTGTGTTTGAGTTGAGAAGTAAATAAATAATACGAGTGTGTTCTAGATCAGGATCAAGAACTGAGTGATTCTAGATTTCCGTCTGTTTGTCCTAGTTCTCAATATATAAAAATGAAATCGCTAACTACTTCCGAAATAAAAATGGTTCAATTTTGGAGACACGCCCACTTCCACTATTTCAAAAAATACTTATATCTTGTTAACATTTTGAGATCCATCTGATATAATTAATTATGTATATAAGTTGTGTTATAATTGAGATTATCTGTTTAAATTTTTAAAGCGATTGGATTAAAAACATTTTTTTGGTTCATACTTGTTATTATTTTTATTTGATCTTATCTAAATCCTTCATAATTTAAAAAGTTTCTTTTACAAACATTCTTAAAAAAATCCTTAATAAAATTAGAGTGATACTATAATAAAATTTTTTTTATTCGAAAACCATTTTGTGTTGATAATTACATTATTATATTTTTTTACAAACATGTTTTAATAATTTTAAAATTTAATTTACTAAATTTTCTCATCATTCGATAAATCATTTTCCATTTCCAACCACTTAAGAATTAGCTCTTTATTTAGGTAGCGGTGGAACGTGTCCGAATTTTCGTCTTTCGAAATGTGTTCCGGGTTAAATATTACATCTTCTATTGTAGCATTCAAACAGGCGGGCAGTTTCACTTCACAACCCAGATATCTTAGCTTATCTTTTAATTGCATGTCGATCACGCTTAAAGTCTGCACGGATGTGCTCATGAAATGTTCGTAAGTCGGTGCTATAAGATTGCGTACGAAATTCTTATATAAAGCGTCTAACGTAGTATTCTCTAGATAAACACCCATTAAATCTAACAGATCTTCGGCCGATAACCATACGAATGCATCTTTTTCACGATCCAAATACTTAACTAACTCGAGCACAGTTTGAAGATCGACATGTTCATCATTTAGCCACGATTTTATAATATTGCGTAATATGTAAGCACGGCTTAGTCGGTGTATGACATTATGATCCCGTTGCAGAGCAGTTTTTATCCGTCGCAAACTTTCCCCATCGTATACCACATCATAAAAGCCTTTACCTTGCTTGTTCACAATCAGCCAGTCATTATCTTTCAATGTGATATTTAAGTCACTCAAATTGATGGTCAATTCATGTATAGGTGGCATATAGAAATCAGCTTTAGTCCTTTCGAAATTCGGTTGAGATGCGGTAGCAAAATTCAATGGTATCCACCAAAGCTCACTGCTCGTACTTCTATCCGATTTCTGACGTATATGTATGCTATTATCGTTGTAATTTCTTGTGATAATGACCAAGGGATGTCTATCACTGTGTGTCCAGGATTTCATAATGTCGTGTACATTATAATTCCAAGTTTGATTGAGTTTAAGGTGATAATCGCTTGCAGCAGATTGAAGTGCATCGAACAGATTGTTCTCATCAGCAACAGAAAAGGCACTAAAAAGTTATAAGTAGATGTACCACTCAGTATTTTATTAAAAAAAAACTAACAATATCGTACTTACTGAGTTTTCATATAGATCGAAAGGCCATTCCGAAATATTTCTTGACCAAATAGATGATCAAACATTTGAACTAAACACGGTGCTACAAGAGACAGAATAATTTAAAATTATAATCAAATCAAATTATTTGAAATAACGTACAAATTTAGCTTTAAAAACAAAAAAAGTTTAGTTAGTACTTACCTTTGGCATACATTCCAAAATTAAAACTTTCCATAATTTTCGTTGGTGTCTCTGCATACGTGGAAATGGGAGTCTTATCTTGCTCTAATAAAGCCTGTTGACAATTTATCATATTGAAGCTATCCAAAGCGTTAAAATTCACCTCATTGGTCTGTATAATTTATTCTCTTGTTAACAATTTTAAATGTACAATTTTAAAAACGGTAAACTCACCATTTCAGTTATCACAAAGCTAAGATAGGTAGCGAAACCCTCGCTGAGCCACAGCGAATTCCACCATGCCGGCGTGACCAAATTACCAAACCACTGATGTACCAATTCATGATTCTGGGTATAGGTATGCATAAAACGTATCTGTATTATAGATGTGTCATTGTTATCCAGCAGCGCATTGTTCGTATAGGTGATAAGACCCCAATTTTCCATGGCTAGTCCGAAGGACTCGCGCACCTCAATGTGATCCATTTTTGGCAGTGCATAGGGTACATCTAAATATTCACTCAAGGCTTTCATCGCGTGAATGGCATTTGTGAGCGGTGTGAAGCCAACTTTATTTGAATCGGGCGGCATAAAAACGCGTTGTACAATGCCATCACTTACGGCGGAGATGTTCTTAAAATTGGAAATGACAAAGGCAAGCAGATATGTGGTCATTGGCGGCGACTCCAAGAACGTGGTTGTGGTCATGTTGTGCGTACTAAGTAAGGAATGTTTCGCTTTAGGTTAAAACAACTGATTTGTAGATATATGCAAATACCTGTCAGTTGTCACGCTCAATTGTGGCATATTGGAAATAGCCGTATAATTACTGCCATGCGTCAAACGCACCGTGAAATTGGACTTGAAGCTGGGTTCATCGTAACAGGGCAAAGCACTGCGCGCATGCGTAGGTTGAAATTGTGTATTTGCACCAAAACTGTAAGAAAATTGTTTTCAAATTATTTAAATTTAGTATACTTAAGTCAAGTAAGTACTAACAGAATACAGATGTATACTATGTATCAATAAAATGATTAATTAGAATGCAAGTTTCTATAGAGCACGTTAAGACTTATACACGTTTTTGTGTCTTAACTGATAAGAAAGTTCATAAAGCTAAATAGAGTATGTATTACAATATGTACCTACACAGTCTTATTATTCGAGTCCTCGTAGCTTAATCTATGGAATCCCATCACCTTGTCATTGATAACGCCCCTATAGAGTACGGAGAGACGCAAGTGGTGATCACGCAAAAATGTCGATGGGCTCGAACCTTCAGTTCGTATTATCAGCAGATCTTTGTCCTCGTTACGCACATACACCACATCTTCCACTACAGTTTTCGTGGTCAAATTCTCCAGTATGACAGTTATAATTTCCATATCTTTGGCGTGCATCACTATTTCATCGGTAGTTTGCTGCACAACGATTTCGATGGTGCAATTTCCGCTGTAATCAAATATTTCGCGATGTATCTGCGTCGTGATATGCAAATAATATCGCAGTGGATATGTTGTGTTCGGCAGTCGCCATGATCGTTCTATGGGCGTGGCATGCGTCGGCTCCACTTTTTCCTTCGCCAATGCTATTACGATCGGTATAAGAAGATATTGTATAATTCGCAACAGCATTTTCAAGTGTCCGGGAGTTTCAAGTCCGCGTGTTAGAACTGTTTTCGTAAAACTGATTTGTGCTGCTGTTCGTTATTCGAATTTGTATGCTATTAAAATTTCGAAAACTGCGATAACGGTTTGAAATAAAACCTGACATTAAAATGCGCAAACTGAAGCTGTTCACACTGTGTATAGGTTAAAAATTCGATTTTAGAATGAACTCGAGATTGTTCATGGAAAGAGATTTTCCAAAAATATATTGTATCAGGAGCAAACAAGAATTCAAATAATATTTTAATTTTTTTTAGTATACAATATTTTAATTCAAAAAAATGCAATGTTTAGGTATTTGCCTCAAAACAACTAAGAACAAAATTCAAAATTTTTCGAAGTGGTATTAAATGATGCAATTGAAAAACATTTTAATCAATTTCGTTTTTGAGTCACTATTTAATGCAATTTTTTATAGTCAATCGGATTCGAAACATTTATCGATATGAAATATTATCATTGTCAAATGAGTCTTTAATTAAAATATAAAGAGAGAATTTTTCGTCTATAGTCACATGCTACACAGATAGTGTCGTTGTAAAGCATGTGATTATACTGTCTATTATCGTTGTATGTGGGGTGTGCTGTTGTTTTTGTTATTATCGAATAATTTTGTTTACGAATTAAAATCCAAATAATAAATACAATTTGTCTAACATTAAAAAAGAATATTCTATTAATAGCACCCTGCTACCAAAAATTAAAATTATTTTTAAATATCTTTCGAGTACATCACAAAACTCTGACGTAATGAAATGAATAATGGTAAAAAAGTTGGTTTGTTCATTTAGAAGTTCGAATATTTTTATTAAATCGATAAATATTTGGAAAGCTTTTTAGTTTAAATAAAATCCAAGATTTTTTTAAAGATATATCAAAATGATCGATTTTTTATCTGTATTATTAAACTTTGTGGGTTCGTTCACTGTGTAATCGACCAGGCCTACAACCTAAAATAGGACCATTTAAAAAATTATTTATAATGTTAGTTTGAACTCGTAAACAAAAACCCATCTCATTGCTCATCAGTTTGGCTTTCCCAACTTTGTTTATGTTTTTAATTAATGCATATTTATTGTTACTTTCTTAAAACACATTTGCGTCAGCTCGAACGAAGCCACGCTTTTAAAATTGGCAAAAAACACAAAATTTCACTTTGTCGCTTAAGTTTACAAAACAAGAACAATCTTTGAAATTCAAGAGAACAAGTTCCCAAAGCCTGCGGCGCGTTCTGCGAGCGGTTATTATTATTACTTTTTGTTTTGCTTATAAGATGCTTAGGCGTTGAGATAGACTTCGATCTTCTCTCGCAATATCGTCCCCTACATATACGAGTGTAAAATAATACACATGCTTGGAAGCGAAAGATAGACAGCTAAATTAAATAATCTTGGCAGTCTTCTGACCAAATTAAATATTCGACATAAGTGGACAATATTCGCTCTTTGTTAACACAAAGGCACGTTCAACCGATTGCTCACTCGCTCGTCTGAACAAGATCAGTTGGCTTTTAAAGCTTGAGTTGCCAAGATGTATACGCGCAAATGTTCCGTCCGCTGTCAGTTATACTGGGCGCTTGTAATCTTTTCACTTTTGTCTGCGGTGGCGCAGGGTCAAGTGCAAAAGCAGTGCGCTGCTTTTAATGAATATGTAAGTTACCTTAAGAAAGCAACTCCTCACAAATACTATTTCGAAAAGAATGAATTTATTACTTGCTAAACGGTTGTGAATTAATTTTGCGTATAGTGTCAGAACCACTGGGACTGCTGCTCCAACAGTTGCATGAGCTATCTGTATCGCTGTACGCGCAACTATGGCGCAATTTATCCGTATACATTTTTTGGTATCAGCAGTTATCCATTAGAAGGTACACTCGAAGATATTATTGCGCAAAATTTTGGTAATAGCATCCAGGCGCAACCAAATCAACAACAACAAAGACCCATTGGCTTTAATAATCGATTTAGCGATATTGAGATGGGTCAGAATGAGGTGGAACATTCAACTAACACCGATAGCACGACGACGACAACAACAACAACAACATCAAAACCAACACCACCAACAACAAAATCAACAACAGCAGCAACAACAAAAATATCATCATCACCAACAACAACAAAAACATCAACAGATGAAACAACAGCGACAGAATCAACTTTAACAGAAAGATCAGAAAATAAATCAGAAGTGACGACTGCATCGGTTAATTTACGTGCAGCTGTTACAACGCCGGAGCAGCAAACAGATGCCGGCAATAAAGCAACAATTGAAGTGACGACTACAACAACAACTGCCTCTGTCGAAAAGACGACAACGGCTGCTGCAGGCGCTTGTAAGGAAATCGGTGCAAAGGTAAGTTATGACATGTCACTTTAATTTAATTATAAAAAACAAAAATTATAAAATTTCTCATTTTTATGAGAAGGCAATTGTTGTTATTTACCTGTTTAAAAATCGATTTAATTGTATATTTATCTCTACAGTGCTATAGCAACGATGAGTGCTGCACCCAACGCTGTCATGGATTCCTGCATCAATGTGTCACATAGGCAACTATATAAGGCAAGACGCAGTTTTTGTGATACACCCTCAAATAAACAAACAAACAAATAATTAATTATCTTTTGTTGTTTTACACTAACTTAACAAATACTTAAAAAACAATTTTTTAATAAAATATCAATTTTACATTGTGACGAAGTTTTTGGTTTTTGTTTTTTTAATTGCTTTAAAAAGGCACAAATCTTATGGTTTATAAGTTTAAAAATGTTCAATAGAATCTCTTGAAATGTTTACTTAATTCATAAAAATAGAAAATATGTAAAGTACATTGAAAAGGCTTTTGTATTTCTTACGCTATGCAATTGCATTTTCGACACTCAATAATAACTAATTTAAATCGTTGAAACTTGGAATTTTATTTTTTTCTAACTACTTCAATGGTGACGTTAATGAATATACATACGCTTTAAATGCGTCACTGTTTATTTAAGTTTGTTATTAATTTAAATAAGCTGCGGCCCAGCGGTGCAGCAGCGAAAGTGTGTTCTTTGGCCTTCGAGACGGAACGTTCGAGGTTCGATTCTTGGCCTAATAGACGCATAAAGCAGAAAGAGTTACTCTCTAAATGAAAAAAAAAACATGTTTCTATGCAACCGGCGTGTCCTTAGTAAACATTTGGTCATAAATTTATTGTTTGTCATAAACTTTTTATCAAACTTACAAATCCATGTGAATTTTGTAAAATATTTAAATATTTACAAAAATTAAATTAAATTAAATCTTTTAATTCCGTTGGGAATTTCTAATTTTATTTCTGATCTAACTGAAATGACATTCTTCATCTTTACAAATACAAGCAAAATGGTATTAGATTTGTAGTGCGTCGATTTCGAACTAAGCCTTGGAAACGCTAGAACGGGGAGTACCAATAAATGCTATAGACATATGTACAACAAAAAACAAGCGGGTACTATAAGCTAGCATCTAATAAAGTTTATAAACATTGCAAAATGTCTATGAAAAAAAAAATGTAAGCGTAAATTGTGTTTTTGTTTTTTTTTGCAGCTTAATGACCACACTGAAAGTATTTTTCTACCTCGTAACCAGTTTTTTACCGACTTGCTAAACTCCGAGACCTTTTGAATGTCTTCCTTTTTATTTTTATAAAGTTAAAGTATTTATGTTTAAAAATGTGATCGCCATTTAATTGTTTTTTAGCTGATATTAATTTTACAAAAATCGAGCGGCCTAAGATTAAATCCTCAATACTGAAATGTTTACAAAACCAACTTTTTTCTGAGAACACTTAACAAACAACAAATGATGTTGGCAAAATAACGAGAGCATTTGCGATTGTTGCCACATGTTGTCGTATTGGGGTCATTGTTTACAAAGACAACAACACCAACAACAACTGTGGCACATTTTCACCTGAATCAGCCACAGCCCAACAAATTTCAACAACAACAACAACTACAGCTAATTGAGCAACGTTGATAATGTAGTAAATACAGAATTAAAAGGAAATTCTACGGAAAAAAAATGATTGTTGTGAAAAGTGACGCAATGCGAGTTTATTTTCGCTACGGAAAGATAAAGCGACTTTTTCCATATAAAAGGTGAAAATTATTCAACTAACAGCGCAGTTCTCGAGTTATCAGCACCCACATACAAAAGACAACAATAACAACAACCAACATGCAAAATTTGAAAATAGCAACGCACGCAACACTGGCGCTTATTTTACTGCTGCAACTAACAACGGTAAGTTGGTATGACGAGAATGGCTGCAATCAATTTTCAAGTGGAAGTTCAATTTAAAGCTTCCTCTCTCTACAAATTTTATCAAATTTTGTTTATTATCTTATTTGGAAACAAACATAAACGGAAGCGCAGAATGCAACAAGTTTGCCAACGGATGTTGTCGCCAAGGTTGCTTCCTTGGACGATGTAAAAATAGCGTTGGAAATTATTCCTCCATTAGAGCCGGATGTGGTAAAATTGATTGACATTTTGCTGGTATTAAAATAGACTAGCACGATTAATTGTTTCCGATTTGTTTTACTTTTTACAGTTAGGTCAAGGTGACGGTAAGTGCCTGGAAATCGGGCAACATTGCAGCCTGGCGGAACACTGTTGCACACAGCGCTGCCAGAAATATGCCGGAAAGTGTGTGTCCTGAAGTGCGATGCGGATGCAATGATAAACCAATAAACAAACTAAACTAATCAAAATGCGTTTCCTTATTTTTACCACTTGCCCACCAGATGAATAGAATTTTAAAAATATTATTTAGACAACATCGAAGATATCTTAAATTGTTTGTTATCTATTTTTTAGTTAAATGTAATGAAAACATTTAATTTACATAAAAACAAAAAACAGTAAACAACAAAATAAATTTTCATTATTTTCCGAAATTAAAATATTACCTCCAGCGAAGCGTTGAAATTTAATGACCCAAATTTATTGCTACTTTTCTTTCGCTCAAAACAAAACAAACAACAAAAAATGTTGGCGCTGCGTGCCGCAACAATGACAAAATTTGCTGCATTCAAGTCATGAGGCCTCTTAAAGGAAGGCAATATCCAACAACAACAAAAATGTCTAACGTCGTGCCGAGCCACCCGTGGCCCTTAGCGTGTCCATTAAAATGTCTGCAAAAGCACTTGTGTTTGTCTAAACACCCGCATTAAAAAAAGGCAACACTGAAACGTACGCACACGAACGTACTACAAATACATATACATTCATACTTAAAGCATAAAAGAAACATGCAACACTGGCGCAGTATGGTACGAAGGTACTTAGGGCGCACAGTACTTGATTAAGCTGACAAACACATTACAAAGAATTTGTGAACATTTAAAATATTAAAAATAATTTGCTCCTCACTGCGAAATTGTAACGACCATTAGCGACACCTATCGTACAATAGCATATGGATAAAATATACAAAACCGATTAGTTAATTTGTAAACGTTCTCTTATTCGTTTTTTGTCTGCTTTAAAAATTATTCTTTAAAATTCCCCCGTCATTTGGACATTTTTTTTTACCAAAAAATCTTACTGTGGCACATTGGCCTGAAGCTGAGGGAAACAAAGGGCGGCAATATGATGGTTGAAAAGCGGCTAAAACAACATGAAAACGTTTTTGCATGTTAATTGAATTAAGCAAATTACTGCGCATAAACATTTTAATCACGACGGTCGTTGACGTTGTTGTTGTTGCTGTTGCTGTTCCTGCTACTGATGTTTTAGTTATGATGTTGGCGACAAGAACAACAACAATGCTGCGGGATGTGGTAAAGTTCGCTTTAATGCATTCCCGTTAGATTTCAGTTGGTGCGTTTATACCAAGTGCTACCTAAATGAACATCGGTACATTCGCACACCCTCACATGCCCGCCCATCCGTATGCAAGTGGCGATTTTTCGCTTCTTGGTTTTTATTGCTTTTATCCACTTATATGTGTTTTTTTTTATTAGAATAGCCAAAATATAAAAAATCATAAATGAATTCAATTGCAACTTGGAATATCGCAGCTAATAAAGCGATTTGTTTGAATTTTAGTTTAAATAATACAAAAAATGTTTACTAAATTGCCAATATCTCTTACCAATTACTGTCGTAATTTGCCCTAACGAATTCATTATTTTCGCATTACGCCTTTTTACTGACTCATTACAGCAATTCAATTTATGTTCGTTTAAATTAGCTCCAACGGATCTGCTCCTTCAACTTGTCGCTCTTCGTTGTTATTTGTTTTCTTATAGGAAACAAACTTGAGCGTTTTATTTTGTAAACAAGAAAATCTCAAAAATTCGATTAAAAATCGCTTGCATTGTCTACCTTTTATATTTACATCACCTCCAGAGACAAAGGACGCGTTCGAAAAAAATACCCCCAACCTGTACTCGAAAAATGCGCAATGATTGGTGGAAGCGCGCATAGCTGTACCCGCCCATCATAGTGTGCAGTTGAAGCTTGTCCTCGTATATGTCGCTATTTTCATTAAAATTTTAAATGCGACATAATTCCATTTGCGCTTTGAGTTGACTGAGAGCTGAAGCAACTTTGGCTTAATATTCCACTTGCCCTCATAAGAATAAATAGGCTGGCTCTGTTTTACATTCAGAAAAAAATAAAAAAAATAAATAAATTGAGCAATATATTCAAATGTGTTTTCCTAGAATTAAGAAATAAAATGTTTAATAATTGTTAGAAAATTTTAAAACTTTAGTAGCTAAGCTTAATTGAATTATGCAAAGTTTTTCCTTGGCATAGAACTTAAAAGTTTTTAACTAAACTAAAGCCCAACTTATTATATACGTTTTCAGTGGATTCATCTACAGGCCTAAACTTCAATGGCGTTAACTACAGCAAATGACAACAACAACAAAAACAAAAACAACAAAAAAGAACGCAAACAACGTCATTGTAATCGATTCGAATGGAATGAATGTAGTCATCAATCGTTGTATTGGCGAAACTTCGCAAACACACGTTTCCCATGCACACAACTAACACAGCTGCAAAAGTGATATACACACACACACCGTTGCAGATACTCAGGTGTAAAAGCGCTTAAAATCAATCCATTAGATATGCTTTCGTAATCGCTGAACGCGAAGTGGAAGATTGATTTTTTTGTTTATTTTGATTATTTTTCGTTGTTTATTTGTTTGTTTCGAAATTGAGTTTCGATTTGATGAACTAATTGCGAGGTCAACTTAATCTACTCAGGCATACATATTTTTTATTACACACACTTACAAACAAATGTTGTTGTATATCACTAAATTTTATATAAATAAGCTTTCCTTCGCTTCATTTCATTCCTTTGTAAAGTGAATAATTCTCATATACTTTATAGTTTAATAGAGATCTAATATGTAACAGAAAATTTATTTTGTATTTTATTAATCTGTTCGTCGTACCTCATCGGCTAATAAGTCAAAATTTACAGACTACGAAGAGCATATTTTCGACTCGATGCGCCAATCTGCACGATTGTATCATTGAAGTTCATTTATTGTTGGAACAACTTTCAACATTAATTGTTTAAATCCCAGCAGGAATACAGGAAAGATCAACGAAATCATCGATTGACAACATTAAGCGGAAACATACATTAGAGTTAAGTGTTGACTGATATGGGACCATAGCACTCAGTCCTCTTAAATAGATCTTGACTACGAAAACTGGAATGAAATGGGACTATAGCCTCCATATGAAAGCAATCAATAAAAACACAACCACGCACGCACACATGAAATTTCCTTTAGAATGTGTCCATCAATTCGTGGATTGCTGCTGCAGTTATTACTGCAAATGACAGCCGCAAATTAACGCCGCAAATGAGAGCTAAAATTCAATTTGACTGAATAGGTTAAGTGGGCAGTTGGTAGCGTCCAATGCAGCACATTTATTGATTAGTTGTTATTGCTGTTATTGTTGTAGTTCGTCGTATGGTTTTAACGACTTGGCCAAGCAAAGCATTCGATTGTGTTGTTATAATGATCGGTGGCAATTAATATTTGCAAGAATTACGAGTATACACGTAAATAATTGCAGTTACTGATGCTGCTTATCGTTGTCGCTGTTGTCTTTGTTTACGTACAACAAAGTTTGAGTTTCGCTGAAGTTTTGATTGCTTCAACAGCATATGTTATCAGTTTTACTGTTGTTGGTATTGATGGTATTGATGGTCACGCGCATTAATTAGATTGAAAACTGCTGCATCCGTATGACGGAAGCGAATGGGAGAAAATACCACGAACTGTCCGCGTTGAAGGACAGAATAAAGTTTTAATAATTGGATTAATGGATACTTGGAATCGAAATCGCAAAAGCGTTCAAGTTGTGCAAAACTAATGGTCGGTATTTATGGAAGGATAAATGACAGAAGTGGTAGGAAGGTGAAGTGAAAGTGCAAGCTAAGAATAAGATTAACAATGGATAGCTGCGAAATTCAATCGAAGTCAAAGTTGAGCTACGTAAACTTTTAAAGTGGAATCAACTAACAAGAAATTTGCATTAGTAGATATTTTTGTTGTTCGAACAACTTTTTATTATTAATTTTTTATTCAAAAACTTGACTTCAAATATTTATTTTGTTCATTTTTACATAAAAAAAATTGATTGCAAGGTTTTAAGTTTTAAATTGCGTAAAGCTGGACAGGACGTATTAGTGCTTTTTTAATTTTAGAACTTCGAGGCACTTTTTCTTATTTGTAAACGTACATAACTGATGTATCTGACAGATGAACTGGCAGGCAGGATAACAAACAGACAGACAGTCGGACAGACAGAAGGACAGCGAACAGGCAACACGTAGTATAATTTTCAGTCCTCAACGTCAACAGACAGACGCACAAACGAGAGCAGATAAGCAAAAAAGTATCTACAAGATTGCAGTTGTATTTTCGCTCAAGTCAAGCTAATTTAAGACAGTAGAAGAATACGAAGAATAAGAGGAATACACAAAGGTTAGAAATGTCAGAAACCAAAAATGTACAAAAGTACTTGCAAAGAAATTGAAATAAACGCACAAAAGAAAAAGTGAGAAAAAAATATAAACAACAATAACAAATGTGCCACCTGAGCAACTTTTTTGTGTTAACACGCGCAATTGCAACAACAAAAAATAAATTAAATAAGAATAATGTGTGCGTACACGTGAAGATACATTCTTACTATACTATGTATGTATGTATGTATGTATGTATGTATGTATGTATGTATGTATGTATGTATGTAAGAATGTACTATGTACTAACGGTTCTAAATACAGGCATATATATTTACACATATACAAATGTAGATACACAGTAAAACAATTGACAGACAGATAGACAGACAGACAGACACGTAGATATAGAAGCTCTACAATTGGATGCTGCAGTGTCTATCGAATGTGTGTGTGTCCCAACGAAAATCCTCGTCATTAATATTCCTTCGCATCGCTGATGTTAACAACAATAAATACAGCTGCAACAACAACGTTTCTTGTGTTTTACTTTTATTTTCACGGTTTCTGTTTTTGTTTCACAGTTCTCGCTTCGATTTCATTGTTGGCTCAAAATTTACAAACATTCATTGTACTAAAGTATCTGTAAGATGCCCGAGTCAATACTACCGCAGTGTAGCAACAACAATGTAAATTATGCACGGAAATGGAAGTGAAACAAAAATAATAAGACAAATTGTCAACTCCAAAACAACAAAAACAACAATGACAACAAAAACGAGCCGCCATAATGAAAACATTTTTTTAGTTTTTGCATTCGAAATGTTTACAAATAAATCGAACCAGCCTTAATAGAACAACAGCAACAACAGAAGTCACTAAAAGTTATTCAAACAATTCAAATTTGAGTTCTATTTAAATTTAAATTTAAAATGTTAGTAACATTAAATCTTAAAGTTGTACTGAAACTCGAAAAAATAAAAAATCACAAAACAAAATCTGAGGAAAAAAAGAAAATTATTATCACAAAATTGTTGCTGCACAGATTTTTGCAACTTTTATCGCAGCAACAGTTGCTGGCACGGCATGCAACAGTTTGTGTATTGTCTACCCAGCGCGTCACACGCCCCATTACAATAACAGCGAATATTTGCAATTGCTGTTGCTCTTGCTGCTGCTGTTGCTGATGTTGTTATTGTTGTTGCCGTTCTGGTACGTGCCTGCGCGCACTTGCCACAAGTGCAAATACCGACAACGTCAACGACAACAAAAACAAATTACAGCAAAAAACAAGCTACAAGCAAAACCCCGCGGAGCAGGAAAGTTACCTAAGGCCTAAACAGATCCACTCCCTCTAAAATGCCAACATGACAGTGAAAAATAGAAAAGGCGAAAAGGATGAGAAGCACGAATTGCACAATTTCGCTTCGCTTTCGTATTTTATTCGTTTTTAACGCAATATCGTAAAAAAACCAACAACAACAACAAAAACAAATAATAACAACGTTGAAAAAAAAGAAGCATTTTCGAAATTGGCGCGCCACATGCGAGTGTGCCTTACCTTTTTTCCGTTCGTCCGTCCGTCCGTCCGTCGGTCTGTCTGTCAGTCTTACTGCTCGCTTTTATTGCCAGCTAAGATTGAGAGAGAGAGAGAGAGAGAGCGGGGTGTCAAATGTGGCTCGCGTTTCCATCAGGCTTATTATTTTTTGCATATGTTGCTGGATTTTTTTTTTGCTTTTACACATTTTTTACCTTGCAAATTTTTTTAGTGCGGTTTTTTTTATGCAAAAAACCAAACTTATTTTGTAAAGAATTTTTTTGTTGTTGTTCCGCAAAATTATGTAAAATCATATGAAAAAGTCAGCGTGTGTTGCTGTTTCTGTTTCTGCTGCTGCGTTTTATTTAAACGCTGCTCACAAGTAAACTCGCTGTTTTTAACGTGTCGACAACATGTTAAAGCCCGTTGCAACGACTTTCATTTGTGGCAGTCAGTATGAAAAATTTTAAAATTGTTTTAACTAGGTTAAAACGAAATTTCCTTTATTTGTTCAAGCTTAAAGCGGATAGTTAGCTTGAAAAATATAAGTTCACTTTCGCAAAGGGCGTCTCATTAAATTTGAACACATTTCACAGATACTTTGGAAACTTTGAAATAGCAAAAAAAAAAAGAAAGATAAAACGAAAACACTCAAACCTTACCTTTTGACTTTGTGCTTCTGTGTGGTCCGCTTCAAACTTCGTTGGGCAAAAATAAAAGAAGTAGCATACTTTCAGGTGTTTTAGCTCTGCTGCGGCACACGCTCAACTGAATTCGTAAATTTATTGGAATTCTTTTTACTCGTCCGTCTGCTTTTCTCTCTTTTTGCATTTGGCATTCTTGCAATTTCATCTGCTGCTTTTGACCCAGCGTGCCGCTTCATGGCAAACTTTATGTGAATACGAGGACGACATTTCTGCTTTATGCGTTGTCGTGATTTGCAGATTCTATCTTTATTCCATTTTGTTGTGTTCTTGTTCTTGTTTTTGTTTTTTATTGTTGTTGAATTCCTTTCGTCAACATTTTTCAAAATGTGTGTAAGTTTTTTAATTCTATTTGTTTTTTTTTTGTGGATCTTGGTTGTGTGGACGGAAAGCAGAGAACAAAAACTTTAAACTAGCTTTAGGCGCATTCAGGTGAGTTCAAATATTAAAGCCAACTGAATTTAAGAAGCGTTTTGTTTAGTCATTTTTAAATTTAATGAACCTTTGCACAAAACTAAAATTTTTAAACAAAAAATTTTTTTTTCTGGTTTTTGATTTTTGTTTTTCTGTTTTATAAAATTGATTTACGTGTTTGGTGTTGCATCAAAAGTTAGGTTAGAGTGTCGTCGAATGCCCCACATAGAACTAATAAGGTACATATCGGCACCACAAGCTACCTTTATTTGAAAAAAAAAAAACATTGACTTTGCACCGTGAAAGCTTCATTCCATAATAAAATGCAAAGGGCTTAAGTTTTGAAATATTAACTCCAGATAAATCACTTCGAGATTGCTTTTCTAAGTATACCCTTTCCTAATTCGATTATCGCTGAGCTATGACAAAGAAGATGTTCCCTAATTTGATTATCTTCATCCGATTCGTTGCAGATTCTACACCAGATCGCACAAAAAATTTGCATCAACATAACATTCGAAACTACCATGCACCAATCCATCTTTTCTATGTACTTATTGGTATATATTTAACCGTAACATCAACAATTACAACAACCGTTGCTAAAGTCTCACTTGACAACATAAAAAGCAAGAAGCGGCAGCAACAGAGAAGCGCTCTTATCGATTTGCCCAATTGTTGCTCAATAGCCCCGAAACGAATCTATCAATTTGTCAAACTTTATCGACCTCTCTGCCCGCACTCTCATGAACAGTCTTCGCGCCACACCTACCAACGCGAATGTGCAACAATTTCACCTTCGGCTGCAGCAGGTAAAATGCAACAACTACAACATACACAACGAATAGTCACTTTAAAATGCAATAAAATCAACCAACAACAATTGCTGCTCACGTACTGCTATCTGGCAGCATCCTGAAGAGAGGAAAAAGAGATTAAGAATAACTGTGCGGCATCAATGATTAATCACTGCTCTGCTCGGTACAATATCAGGGATGGCAATATTCATTCGTAAAACCAATTTCGCATTTCGGATTTACTTCTTCTGCTCAAGCATTTTAAAACTTAAATTAATTTTTGTTTTCATTGTGAGTTTATTTTGTCTAAATATTAAATTAGATGGACATTCCTTGTATATTAACATTGAAATGTCAAATAACGTTGTAAGCAACAAAATTTTATCTTTTCAGTATAGAAAAAACAAGCGATTAAAAATCGACTTAACATTTAGTTTTTTACTTTTTTAATTAACTGTAATTAATTAAAAAATATAAATGTGCCTTAAGTTTTATTCATATTCTTCTTCTTCTTCTTCTGCACTTACAACGTTTTTTTTTTCTTCAAATGTTCATTTCAGGAGCATTTCGCAAAAACTGTCGTTTGCATCGTTGTTTATTAGAGGCCATTTTATTTCATTTGAGATCATTCATATTGAAAAATATTTGACATCCCTTACAAGAATACCATGGGCGGCAAATAAGAGCGAGTGCCACCGCACAAAAGCACGTGCGCGTACCACATCGTCTGCGAACCAAAACAATTTCCCCTGCTCGATTCGAACTCGAAACGTTTCGAATCGGGACATTTACGATATGAGAGGACAACAGTTGCTTCGGTTCTTCGGTCCTTTGAATTCGAAGAACCTTGTGTGTGAGTGTGTGTGCGCAACACGGCAGCAAACGACACGATACACGACAGGACGATTAACGAAGTGAACAGCATAACATACGACGTTGCTGTACGACAGGTCGCAGTCCACGCTTGTCAGTTGGGCTGAAAACACGCGTTGCTCCTTACTACTAGCGTCGTCGTCGTCCGTCGAGTGTGTCTGTCTCTCTGTCTGTCCGTGGTGACTGAGTCGCTGCAGTTAAGGTATTGCGCTGAAAAGTGAAAGTGTCCTTTCTCGATTTGAGTCCTTTTCAGTTATTTTAACATTTTAATAACGCTCAACGAAAGTGTCGCAAGAAGCGTTCATTTGCGTTTTCGGTTTGCACCTCGAGTGTCTGGTGCCCCCGCGTGACACCGTCCCTTGTGGGCGCTGGCATTACTTCTTGAAACAGTTATCTGTACTTGTGTTTTTTTGTTGCAATAAGTTAACGAACTCGCCTAATGAGCGTTTTTACGTGTGCGTATTTGGATTTGTGTCGTCACCGTCACTGAGTGTGAATCTAAAACTTAATTCGACAGAAAAAAAAGAATATATTTTGCTGATTAGTGTTGTGCTTAACTGCTGCTGGATTTTAGTTACTGCTGAGCTTGTTTATGGTAAGAAAAACCTTCTGAATTTGTTTAACAAACGTTTTTTGATCCGTTTGATACTACTCATAGCGGAATTCTTACGAAGCAAAAAGTTAAATTTCTCTCACATTCTGAACGTTATAATTTATAACTTATTCAGAACTGTTTGGCATTTTCTAAAATCGTTTAAAATTATTATTATTAAATGTTACAATACAGTTATGCCTGAATAAATAATGGCACACAATTTTCTGAACACAAAAAATTCAAGAATATTTACAAATTGATAAAAATCAACTTTTTGAATGTTATAACGTTTTGTTAATAAAGTGAGTTTTGAATTTGGAATGAAATTGTTCTTAATATAAGTTTTGAAACACTTTAAGACCGACTCTGTAAATAAATTTATATCTTCAAAAATGGTTGAATAGAACTGATAACATTTGGAATCATGTATTTAAATGGAATTATGGAATTAGATCTGATCATATTATGTAAATATGTGATCTGAAGCCATTTACTTGTACAAACGAATCTAATTAGATCCATCCAATTATGAAATCACAACTTCTTGTGATTTGTGTTTATTTTTTTTCCATACTAACGAACCAGTTTTTACCATCTTTAAATTGATAACAATTATGTATAATAGAAATATTTTTTTATGCAGTTATCAGAAGACATCCATTTTATAACGACAGAATAGAGATTATTCGATATTTCCTAAAGTTGTGTAGTTATTCACTCACAGTCTCTGCTTAAATTGTTTTAAAATAAAAGTTACTAGTTCACATTTAGTTGTCCGAAAAATAAAAATACATTTGTTATTAACATTGTTCAATTCGACGCTGATCATTAATGCTATATATACATGCTATATATATACTTCGTCTCGAGCAAGCAGTTACAAATTAATAACTTTAATAGGACTGAATTCTTCTCATTATTTTGGTGTGGATTAGGCACTTGGCCAATCTTCATAAAATTGTCTTCAATTTTACAATCTCTATTATGGAAAGCATAAAACAATTTGGCTATATGCACAAGCTCTACATACATTTATCGTAGCATAAAGAAATCGTCATTTGAATCGGTTTGAAGCATAAAAACTCGTCATAAACATATGAACATAAAATCTCAAATGACTGACACTATCGTTACACCCTGAAAGAGCCCTTAAAAATCCATCACTTTCACGATATAGCCAAAGGTTGAGTTGATCACCAACGTGTCAAGCAGTTCGAAGGAAGCTTTTACAAAGATGTTTTTTTTTTTTTTTTTTTGAAGTTTATGCTATTAAAGGCATTTTTTATGACGCACTTTTAGCAAAGATTGAAGTTAGCAAGACAAAATCCTGGCGAAACATAAATGTGCAAAAGGCTTGTCAGTAATATTTGTGCTTGCTAAAATGATGACATGAGTTTATTTCTGAAATATTTTTGTGGTTAACAAATTGTGTTATAAATATTTCGTAAAGTAATTTCGGTAAAAGCTAAATTGTTGTTAAGAACATAAAAATTTATAATTTACACGATGCATTCAATTTTGCTTCGAATAGTTAAAAATTCATGTTAATTTAAAATTAATTGTACATTTAGTTACTGCAATTTTCATGCGATACATGAAGTATGTATCTTTTATAAGGCAACATGTTAAAGATTTTGCTGGAACCAACAAAATTAAATAAATATAAAACACTTTAAATTTCATGTTCAACATGTTCATGTTAATTTTACATGATTTAGTTTTCTGCGTAATCATAAATAATTATGTAAATTATTATAGAAAAATAAAAATGTAAAGCAAATCGCAAAACTAATTACAAAAGTGCTTTTAATTAGTCTCACACATTTTGACACTTAAATACTAATCGACGCAACTAAGCGGTGCCGCTTCGCATCAAATTAATGAGTTGTGCATACGCATTACACACACACATACACACACACACACACACTAGACTGGACTAGACCGGTCTCAAAAAAATGAATTATAACAAACGTGCCAAGTTAATTTAAAGTATTTATTATTTAATATTGACCTTAAAAATAAATTCTTTAAAGGTAGGAAAATGTTTTGAGAGCGACTTGTTGAATGTCCTGATTTTCAAATTCTCTCTGGTCGTAATACAAATTTTAATTTTTGCCATTAAGCAAAACAAAATTTCGTTTTGTGTCTACAACAAAGTTTAATTTTAGGATAGAGTCAAACAAATTATGCGATTTGTTTTCAATAATTCTTTGCTAAAAAGTATATAAAATAATATTTAAATATAGAATTTCATCAAAAATCGAATATCGCAAAAATATCGGCTACAACGTTATTCGAGGCTATTCAATTTCCGAGATGTTTTGAAATTTATTTTCGTTATATTAGAGTAGATATTGTAAAAGCACCTTTTTAAAAAGTCGAATTTTTCTACCATTGTCTATTTCAAAATGTTTGCTTCTATATTGTAATATTTTAAAACTTTTTTTTTCATATATAAAAGATTTAGATTAAAAATGTTTACCGAAATAGTTTACTTTTAAGAAGGTGAATGTAATCAATTTCATAAAATATCCGATATATTTTTAATACATATATTTTCGACAGTTGTTATGTCAGCTTCTGAAGTTTTGCAACAATTCTAAGAATCACAAACATCTAAGAAAGTCATAAAATTATAATTATTTCGCACTATTCTGGCGGTTATTCCGTAAATAATTTAAACTCCAACCAGTCTAATACACCCACACGTAGAGCAGAATTCAACACAGCTGCAAATTAAAGCGATTTCAAGACCCTCTGTCGTCTATCGCCGAATATCGATTATGTGCACATTTATTGATTGCCGCAATTTGTGTGCGACCATATTTTCTCCGAAAATAATGAACCACGAAGCACGGCTATCAATGTTTGCGGCGGCGATGACGGTACCGAAGGAAGACATTTAATGCCAACCAGTTTGTCATTCAAAAATTTTTCCAGCGCATTAACTCAAGCGTTAAGCCAAGCAAACGCTCCGCCGTCACTAGCCTAAATTTGACTATTTTTGGCTTACGCCGGTCTAAATCGAAGACAGACGCACTTTTACCAATAACAAAAAAAAAAGACAAAACAAAAAAGGAAAAAGTGACACAGGTTGCGCTAGGTTACACAGCTTCTTCTCAGCTAGCTGCTCTACTTTTGGCAGGGCAGCAAAAAATTTAAGCTTTTTGGAAGCATGTTTTTTTTTTTGTTTGTTTGGTCGCATGTTGAAAACTTATCATTTGCGAGTTAAGTCTCACGTGAATAGTTTCCCAAAATAACAACAAGAACGAGTGCGAAAAGTTTTTACATTTTTGTCGTTTCTCTCTCTTCTTTTATTTTCTGCTAATGCAAACATATGCGCTGACCTAAGCGCAAATTATGGCGCAAGCAAAGTGGAAAATGTTGTTTATTGTTGGCATAATCACCTCGCCTCTGTATTTTGCATTTGTGTCTTTGTCTCTTTTTATTTCATTTTGTTTTAAATGATTTGCTTGCTTGTTTCCGCCCTTTACTGGGATTTTGCTTGAAATATCAAATAAAATGTAATGTCACTCATACGCCTCGATGCGCACTTAAATTGATAATGAAATAGCCTTAAGGGACGAGAAGCAAATGGACTGGAGTATGTTTTTTAACTGTCCAATGATCTAAAAATGTGATAAAAATCAATTGCAAGATTTTACATGGCGAAGATTTTAGGCTTTCACTAACTCAAACTTTGTCCGCCTCAGCGCAGACAGTTTCGTCTTAAAAAATGAGAAGAAACAAAATAAAAGTTCATATTTGGATTTTTCATTAAATAATTGCTACAAATAAATTTGTTTCTGCTTGCAAAGCAATATAATATAATTTGGCATCTGTCACCTCTTCGAGGGTAGGATTTCCAGATAATGTTTATCTAAAAGAACTTTCATTCTTGTCGTCCTGAAATTGTCTTTCAAATTTTAGAAAACACAATATCCTAATTTCAATGTTTTTCTTCTCATCCGAATGACTGTTTTAAAGGTGAAGTATCCTTCCAATTAAATAACCACGACTGTGCGCTGTGACTGTCAAAAGAGGCGACAGCATAATAAAAAGGATAACAAGGATGTGTGTAATACGAAATGAAAATAATAAAAGTCGACAAAATACAAAAAACCGAAAGTGTTAATTTTTTCGTGTGCTTTCGAGCGCCTCAAAGCATGCTACAAAAATATAAGCAAACAGCAACACAGCAGAAGACAAAAAATCGCAGTAAATTTTTAACTTTGATAAAACACACACACACACACACAAACGAAAACTTTGTGTCGCAACGAGCAACGTGCCAAACTCAAAGTAAGGCAGGCAGGCAGGCCTGACAGAAATTTCAAAATTTCAAAAATTCTTGTTTCTTTATTTTATGTTTCTTTTTTTTCCAGTTGGTATGATTTTTTGTTTATTTTTTTTTGTATTTTGTCGACCGCCACAAAGGATGCGCCGCCATTAAGGCCAAAGATAAAGCGTTCGCTATGCTTTGGCAGTAGGCGTGCGCTCCTGGGCCAAACTTAAATTACGACTGCACATAAAAATGCGACGGCGTTGCACAGTACTCTGATGAAAAGAGATATGCTTTCATTTTACATTGGAAAATAATGACAATAAAAGTTTCATTTTTTGTTTAGCTAACAAAAAAAAACTTGAGCTAAGAAGTTCATTGATAAAATATTTTATAATACATGCTTTTTAATTGTTTGCTTCTCAAAGATTGATACTGAAAAGTTTTTTCACTTGTCTGTATTTTTCAGCTTCTCAAAAGTTGATTGGCCTCTTTTGTTGATAATGTCATTTTCAAGAAAGACCTACTCATAAGAAGAGGTTTACTGTCCTCATTATACCCTAATCCACGTGTAAGCACAGACCGCTGGCATTATTGAGTTGTTAATTATTACATTTATAATGCCCAGAAGAAGGCGTGGTAGATATGACAATATCTTTATTTAAATAATCAGCAACGAATTTTGATTTCAAGTTTGGTATGTGTGTTAAATTATCTAAGCGGATGCTAAATTCAAATATGAGTAAAATCAAAAAAACTACTCCCGCTTCATATGCAAACTCCTCCTCTTACGTGGTTAAAAGATTAATCAAAAATATAGTTTACATAAATTTTAACATTTTAGAATCTGGTTAAAAAATAAGCGTGGATGAGTAAGACTAACGTCATGTGTGTTGCAAGAAGAAAATTTTTTTGTATCTTTTATATGATGTAGGGTATTTGAGCTCCAGCATAGCCAAAGATAATTCCCAAACAAATGCTTTATTGATTCTGTTTTTTTTTAATAACCAAGCTGCACCAGCGAGTGTCGATTATATAACGACCAGCCGAATCGACTAATCCGTTGGTCTACATTGCCACACACCAACCGTGTGCCACTATCTTAAAACATAAGATAAACATTCCAAGTCATTCGCCTTATCGCTCAGTACAGTTTTGTTAACCAAACAACACAGAACAATCGTTGGTGCATTTTGGTAATTTAAACCAAAAGTCATTGACCATTTAACGCTTCTCAAAGATTGTGAAAACTGAGCTTTTTTATATATCTCTGCTATTTGGCTCCTCTCTTACGAGCTGGAACTATTTTCTTTTGGATCTCAAATTCAAACGACCCTTCCCATGGCAAAGTTAACATATTTTATTTGTTTTAAATAAAAACTATTGCGAGTAGATTCGCTGCTATAGAAATTTCTTTACCCAGTCTACAAAATGTTTAGCTTTACTTAAAATGCTTTTTCGATCTTTGTCACATTTTTGCACTTCATGAAAGTACTGTGCGGAAATCAGCATTGTTGAACTATACAAAACTGAATGAAACACTGGGCCGAGCGAACGTGGCGTGGCGTGTCGTGGCAAAATAACATTTTTGGATGACTTCATTTTTTGATACGTTTTCGCTCAAGGAAATGGTTTTCATTTCGCATTTGCCTCGTCTTTCATGCTTTATTTTTTTCGTTTTAGTTGTTTCTTTCCTTTTCCTCTTTCTTGCTTTTTTTATTATTTTTTTTTGTTGTTGTATTTTTTGAGGCAACATTGACGGCCAATGGCGCCCCCCAAAGCACGCATTCACAGTTGAGATATTGTTGGTAGGAGGCAGGGTGGCGGATTGGGTCCGTTCGGGCATTCCCAGCGGCCATAATGCATTGTGCTGTCGAAACGAAACAAAACGAGTGAAGGAATGAACGAACGCCCAAAGGACGAAGTGACAGGCGAAATGGCGGCGGCGTCCGCAGCGACGAGAACGACGACAAACGCACGCAAACTAATCCGGATAAGTGTTTGCTTTGTGTGTGTGTGATTTTAACCAAAACCGCCGATGCCACCAGCAGTGATGCCAATATTGCACTGCAGAAAAAATATGAATACCCAAAAAAAGGTGAAAATTCCATTATAAATTCCTTTATTAAATATAATAAATATATTTATATATACACTTAATTTTTGTTTTTATTCAATTTTAAACAAATTTAACTATATTAAAAAAAATCTTCGTTCCATTTCAAACAAAGAACCAAAAATCTTTCCTTTTTTAATAAAATTGTTTTAAAAAATATAAATAAAATAAAAAATCATTTATTTTTATTTATTGTATACATTTTATAAATTAATAACTCTAATTAAAATTAGAAAGGTTTATAAAAAAAAGTGTTGTATTCCGTTTTGTTTTACTTTCGGTGTACTTACGCCATACCAAAATGTGTTTCCGTTTCCGCTTCCTGCCACCGCCGTAGTTCGCTGCCTCTGCTGCTGCTGTTGCTGCTTGGTGTCGGTGGCAATGGCTCTGCCCCGATAAGCATCTTTTGCAAAGTAGGCAACATTTTTATAGTCAATTTGGGTTTCATTCCAATTTACACGGAACGGCAAAAAAATGCACAGAACAAAAAAAAAACAACAAAAAAGAAACGAAAAAATCGAAGCAGAAAAAAAAAACACATAAAAGCACAAGGGTTGCCATCTGCCATCTTCACTTTTGCGAGTGGCTTATGTCGGACTGTGTTGGCGAACAGTAGAGCAGCAAAAGTTTTCATGTTCGCGCGCGCTCAAAACTACTTGTACCGACGACTTTGTTTGGCAATTGCAAATTTGTGCTTGTCATCCTCCTTCGGACGAAATAACGGACAAAAGGGTCGGACAGTTCGATGAGCGGATATACGGACAGGCAAACGGAAGGAAAAAATCTTGTTAAGAAAAATCAAAAGCGAAAAAAAACAGCCTGAGTTTCAAGCTTCTTTTATTATATTAAGTGAAAATGTTCCTTGAAAAACGTTATTCAAAATAGCGTCATCAAATCATAACGTTTACGAGCAGCTTTGATATTTATATCTAATTTAGTTTGTATAAATAACTCTCGCTGGCATCACCCTGTGTTTCGTCTATTCGCAACTGACTGCGATAATCTCTCAATGCGGTATAAACATCAGACTAAAACTTACTTTGTGCGGCTTTTATTTCTACGGTCACTCCTCATCAGGCAGCACATCACAACAACTATACCAACACACATATGCATATACCCGTACACACCCACACAAATAAATAAATAAACACATAGAAGCACATTAAAATGTTTCCGTAGTTGTTTTTGCAAAACGATGATGTCCGCTTCGAATGTGATTTGAATTTTGGGGCATTTATTTGTATTTCGTTGTGGCTGTGTGTTTGTGCTACAAATAATGAAATGACACTGTTTTTCTTATTACAACTTACACATGCATACGCACATGTATATACACATCTATTATTTACATTGATTTCGTATTTGTATGTGGGACACACTCAATCTGTGCTAACTTATTTGGCAACTTTAATCATTCATATTCAATACCAAGTTATTAGAAGTTACGCTACAGTCAGTAACAATTTGACAAGAAAAAACAGATGATGCACTAAAACAATTTTTAAGATCTTATGTAATCAAACTAGAATTCATAGTCGAATAAATCTAAATCTTACTTAAACTCTTAATATTATTTTGAAAGATATTCTTAATTTCAGTAAAATGTTATAAGCTTCTATTTTCGTGTTGCACATATGTAATCGTATGTTTCATTCGTCTCTTTCATAAGTGGAAGTTGTTCTTATTCGATCACGCCCATTTTCAGTAGTTTACTATTTAAAATTTTAATTTTATTAAAGAAGAGATGGAAGTAGTTTTTGTCCGATTTTACTTGTCCTAAAATCTTGATATATTGATTTATCTAAAACTTTTTGTATTATTTTTTTTAATGTTTATAAATGCTTGGCCTTCACCTCCTTAGTGTAGGTTCAATACGTTGAGGTTTTAAAGTCTTTATATACTCATTTTGAAAATGCTTTCCTCAACATGGGCAATGCGCTTAAGTTCGTTTTGTATTTCAAAAGGATTCTCTTTCGTCTCCATTCACGTGACAGACAAAAGAAATGGTATTTAAAAAGTCTTTACATTTTAGAAATCGCTAAAAATAGTCAATAAATATCGAAATCCTGATATTTTCTTAAACCGCTTTAAAATCAGTTTACTCTACTTTAATAGAAGATGTGCTTGTTATCGATTTATGTTTTGTGGTTTTAGCTAAGACCGCTTTTAGCGGTCTGTGGTACTTTAAAGTGTTGTGCGAGTTGTGGTTGTTATGGATGGCCGTTGTCGTTGTTTTGTTGTTGGTATTAATGCGCCATAAGCACTTTGCGCTATCATGTCTTTTTGCGCTTAGCGCGCTTCCTTGAGTAATTTCTCATTTTTATGCGCTTTGCTTGATGTCTGTCTGAAAGAAGGCATTAAACGTTTTCGCTGCTTCTTTTTCTTTTTTTTTTCGTTTGCATGTAGTTGTGGCATTTTTGCGTATGTGTACTCGTTTATGTGGGTAAGTGTACATGTATTTGTATGGCATCCTGCAAACACGTGCTACATTTCCGTTTCCGGTGCTTTAATGCAACATCAAAAAATTATTACTGCGCACTTATGTGTGTGTGTGAACGTGTGCAGACTTTGCGGCATTTTCCGCATGGTAAATGATGCTTAAACATTTTGTCACATAATTTGTTTGCTCTGATTTTGATGAAATTCACAAAACCGCAAAACGTAAGAAAAAAAAACCGTTTCTATATTCAAGTACCGCCTCTGCCGTAATGCTCGTTAGACTTTGATACATTTGATTCTGGCTAAAACGTTGAAAATCATTAAAATGTTTCGGTGCGCAAATACAAATTAAAATTCCTGAACTAAAACGTTGAAATATATCGCCTATCGCAAAGCACGGTGGGATGCCGCAAAAATAGAAGCATGCTTTTCAGCGCAATTAATTTTGCGAAATTCTTTGAAATATTTTAACCACGTAAATTACATGAATTTTGGCTAACCCAAATTAACTGAAATCAAGTTATTTTCTAAAATAAAAATGAGAACTACCTGCTGCTATACCGCAGCTAAAATACCCTACAGGAAAAAGTGCATCTTGTAGTTCTTACGTGTATGTTTCATATGCAATGTTGCCATATTTGTCAGTAGTTTCGTGTTATTACTTAAATGTTATATACTGAATTTCAACAGGAGAGGGAATAAACTGCAGCTATGTATATTGAATATATATTTTTTTAAGAGGGAGTTTTATGGTGAATAGAAGAATAGAAGACAAATTTCATATCGTTATCTTTTAATCTACGGTTGTAATCGCTGGGGCAGACAGACATCGTAAAATAGACTTATGTTGTCACTGTTGCCACGCGTTACAAATAAAAACACGAACTTGGTACACCCTACAATCGCTGCTTGCGCGTGGCGTAAGATATAACAAAAACAAAACCAATTTCCATACATTTTTAAATATATGTTAAACATTATGTGCTATGGCCTACATGTATGCTTTGTAAATTATTAATTAGAAACCAAATCGTTTGCATTTCAAAATTTCGCGAAATTTCTGCGATAATTTTTCCGTTGCTTTTAATAAAACCGCAAAAATATTTTTACAATATTTTAATATGTTTTTTTTTTAACAGCAGCACAACTATTTTATATGATTACTGCGCCGCAATGTATGCAAGAGCGTCGCATTCACACGCATAAAGAGGCACACACACATACACACAGCCAACCAGACACAAATGCACACATGCATCCGACAAGCAAAACAAATCGTTTTGAGTTGTGTCAGAAAGTGTCATTTTTCGCGCCGCCCTAAAACCGTCGCTAACACATAACGAAAATTTTTAATCAAAACTTTTGCAGTTAAAATAAAAAAGTTTAATTAAAATTGCGCCTAAATGTAGGCAAGCACAAAAACTCATTTTCCAGTTATCGCTAGTGTCGCTGCCGCAACCGCCGCCACCGTCGCCACATTCCCTACACATGCTTCCTGTGCATATCCTGTGAGCGAGCGACAAAAAAAAAAACAAAAAGAAATTGCAATTGCAATTATTATTAATTCAAAAACTGAGCGAGAAAACGAACGCGGGTATTTTCGCCATTTGCTTTTCGAACTTCGCCGGCGGCTGTGGCAGTCACATTGCAATTTATTCAGTTCATGGTTTTTTGATTCTAGCGAATTTTCCGTATTTTTCTTATTTTTCATTTATTTTCGCCTTAACTTGGATTGTTATCCGTGCATGTTCTTCTTGTTTTAGTTGCTGTAGTTGTTATTTGTTGCTTTCATTTTTTCTTTTTTGTATCGCATTCGCAAATGAAAGGCAAACTCAGCTTTAGTGTTCTGCGCGTCCAATTGCTGTGCGAAAGCCCCTCAGGCTGTATACTGCAGCAATGCGCTATTACGGAAATGCCCAAAATTTAAGAGCGTGTGTTGGCAGTGAAGTGAGACTAACTTAGAGGAACATTTTGTTGATATATTACACTATTTTACCTGCTGGTAACAAACAAGCAAATTTATTTAAAAAGAAAAAATCCAATTGCTAAATAATTTATTAAATAAACGTTGCGGCAAATAAAGATATTCTACAACAGAAATAATTTCTGTGGTCCTAGCATTAGTTTATATCTTCATTAAATATTAAATATTTTGTTAAGGTCAAACATATCGTGATTTGAGGCAAACTCGTTATTTATCTCAAATCACTTTCAACTTGGCTTAAATAACAACCCATTTTATTCGTTAATACAAAGGAGGTTTTTAAATAAATTCTATAACCAATATTCTTTCACATGATTAAACTTTATTGCAATACCAACAAATGTTACTTTCCCAAAAAAATTATATCCAATTTGAGCAATTCGCGTGAAAACTTTTACGCGTTCCACATGACGTATACGCAACGTGTAATTCCTTTCAATATTCACAATTAAAATTCTTTAATACTACAATCAAGCTGCACACTCGCGAGCAATACTTTTTGCAATAAAATTCAATAATTAAATTTTGTTGATTCAATTTTCCAAAAAGAATAAACTTTTTTTTTGTTAATTTTAACTTACCAAAGCGCTGCTTGAATTATCTCTTTGCACTTGTTCGGTTTTATTGCCACGCTTCGTTTTCAGGTAATAATTACATAAACGTACGAACGAACGGTTCGTAATAAAATGAGCGTTAATTGTTAATTAAACAAGAGCGGGGACGGTTGCGAAAGAACCCTTTTTTCCATTTTTCCAAGCTTAATAGCCTGAAAGCATGCAAATGAAAAAACGGAAAAGATTGCAGCCGGTGGTCGCCGGCAGTTACACTTTAATTGAAAACGTGAAGGTGAGAGTATTTTAAAAATGTAATTACCTTCGAGTTTGAAGAATTCAAAAAAGGTGAACTGAACCAAATTCAAATGATTTTCAAATCTAACAAAAATTTTTTTGCACATTTTGTAGAAGCAAATCATTCTAGTGTTTGAATGTGAAATTCATGCTTGAGGAATGAGTGATATTAAAATCATAGCTTAAGGAAAGCCATGTTTAAATGATGAATAAAAGTTTCTTTAAGGAACTTAGTTTGAGGAAAACTTCATAAAATCTTGTACAATCACATCGGCGATTTTTGATTAAAGATGATTTTTGAATTATTGTTATCAACATAATTGTTTATAACCGTCTATACTTGAAAAAATTTGGAAATATTTTCTTTATATCGCAAAAATGCATAAGAAATGCAACGTCAAGGATATCTTATAGCTTACAAATTAGAGGCCACTTAACATATGTCTTTAATAATGTTAATAAAATATTTTTTTTTAACATAATTCACGAGAAAAAGAACGAACAAATTTCCGATTGATATTGTTTTTTATTCGATATCGGAAACATTTTCATTTGCAACCTGAACATCTTTTTTTTCTATTTATTTGTATACCTATAAAATGCTGATTTCCAAAGAAACTTAAAAATTCCTGGATTCTCAAATTTAAAAAAGTCTTCTTTAAATTGCAATAATGATACGCCGCAAAAAAATGTTCATTATAAGTTAACAATAACTTAATTTAAGTTAATTTAAGTTCATATTAATGAGAATCACTCACAAATTGTATCAACATATACAAATTTTAAGTATTAAGGTCAATTAAATATTTAAGCTATAATCCTTAAAGTAGACAATTAAAAGGTTCGTAATTGTACATTAAACTGATTCAAAGGATTATGGCAAAAAAATGCAATTGACCTAAATACATTCAGAATTCTGCTGTGTTGACTTTTTAATTGTCCAAAACAAGGCAATAATAAAGCGTACACCTTGCCGCAAACAATGAAATTCATGTCAGCACACATTAACACACACACACCCAAAGGCGCACACATGTACCAAAGCAATTCACTCCCTCTTGACCTTATCAAAATTTTAATCTACTTATAAAATGTAAAATGATTTTGCTGACAGTTGCAATTCATAAATTACTGGCATGACTATCACACCACACACATACAGACACACACACACGAACGTGGCTCATAATGACTAATACATTTATTAAGCAGAAATAACAACAACGACAAAACAACCAACACACATTCGCATCAATGTACGAAACAAGCCGGGGCCAAAAGGATTTCCTTGTTCAGGCCACAAAGTTGAACCATTAAAAAACCGCACACACACAAACACTAAGCGCAAGATCACACACACTCTCGCACACAGATCGCCTTATAACACCCTTTACCCCCATCTCACATACCCATCTATCCCTCATACCGCAACAGCGTGCTTATCCTATTCATGGAGTTTGTCTCTCCACTACACTACATTTATATACATACGAGTATATCCAAAAGATACACTTCGCTCCTGCACTTGACGCGACGCGACGCGACGACACGAAATCTGAATTCTAAAATTCTAAATTTCCCAAAATAGCGCAAAAGCTCGGCAAATTGCAGCGTAAGCATAACACGCCCAAACGCTCGAACGGAATGGAGCGCAACGGCGAGCGTATGCTGTAACTTATTTACATTGTTAGTCGTTTTTGTTGTTGTTGTTGCTGTTGCTGCTATTTTGTGGTTGTGATTGTTGTTGTTTTTATTAAGAGTAGAGGAACGTTGCGCAAGGACAAAATTCATAACGACATTTTCACATGGAATTTGTGTATGTGTGGAATTTAATAGATGTAGCAGCAGGTACCCGCTAAGCCGGCAGAGATAGCTACACTCAAAAAAAGAGAGAATTTTCACAAAATATATTTCAGGTTATGTAGGTATTAGAAAGTGGAAATATTTTTCTATGGAAAAGCACTTTATTTTTTTTTTTATTTAACACAAAATCTTTATTTATTTTGATTTTTCAAGTAGTAAATACTCGATTCTAGAAAGTGTCGATTGTAGTACCTAAAAGTATTCAAATATGTATACTAAGTAGTTTTACTCAGTACTGATAAAGAAAATAATGACTCAGTATTGAGAAGACTTTTAAATTTGAGGAGAAAAAAGCCACAAAGTAAATTTTGTATAGGAAAAAATTACGATTTGAACAGTCATGGAAAAGTTATTTCCTGTTTTGATTAAACGTTTCTCATCCTTAGAAATTCGGTTGCAATTGAATTATCAATAGACATCAAAAAGAAGCTTGTATGTTTATTTCGAATATGTATGACTGTAGTTACACTTTAGATATTGCCGATATTTTTTGCCAGTGTACGAATAGTAACGTACACGCTAGATGCAAAATGATACGAAACAGTAGTACGGCACTTTGAGCTCTTGTTGCGAACATGCATGAGGGTATCTCAGGAATGTAGATTGCCTGTAAAATATTAAATTACAAATATTTTAAATGCACATACACACACACACATACTCACATACCAACCAATAAACAACGCACGCATAAACAGACAGACTCACACACACACAACCAGAAACACTCACACGTGCGCTTACTCGTTCACTTCGCTCGCAATTGACAAGTGTTTGCTGAAGTGTGCTTGCTGTGAGCACAAGTACCACTTGTTTGGGCGTGAGTGTGCGTGTGTGTCTGTAACATTTTGTAGTTTATTCTTGTCACTATGAGCATCCCAGCGCCCACTCCCCGATTTCCGTTACGTCTTGTGCTCAAACAGCGCGCCTAAGCGAGATTTCTTGCAATTTTAATCAACTCGGATTCGTGTGTTTCATCGTACTCCGTCCCACCCTCCTCACCCCTTGCACAAATTAGCAATAATTGAAGTTATTTTCTTGATGAGGATTTGCGGCGCTTGAAAGTGTTAATGTATGTATTTTGCTGTATTAGGCTGGTTTTGTTAAATAACGCAAAAGCTATTTAGATCATATAAATTAATTGTTTTGTGTTCATATATAAAAAACAACAAATTAAACTTTTTTAAACTTAAAAAACGTTCAACTTAAAATATCAACGAAAACTTTTTTAAAACCTGATTTAAAATTTTTGTACTTTAAAAGCTGTCTAATGTTAGTGTGTGTGTGTTTCTTATTTATGAATTTTTAATCTAGTGTGTGTGTGCTACTAGTGCGAATTATTGCCCTCAGCTGGTGGCTGTCGTGACACTATTTGAAAGGTATTAAAATGTTTATTTCATACCACAATAAAATTCCTCAACTAATCAATTATTTAAATACCAAAAATTATCTATTTATGTAGTTGTATGTGTGTATAAGTATGTGTTGTAGTTGTTGTAGTTTTTGAATATTAATGGTTTGGCAAAGGAAATGATTATTATATTTTTCACTCTCGGTTTGAACAAACTTCAAGAAAGAAGAAAATCAGAATAGGCGTAACATCGTTTAGATTTTTCAATCGATATTAATATTTTCCTTAAGACCAAAAAGTGATACACAAAACTTTTGTGGGCGTAATAAGTGGGCGTGGTATATCTCATTCGGTTTTCGTTTTAAACAAAACATCTTAAATCTTGAGATAAATTTGAAAGATCTTCTTCAGAAATGTGCATTTTGGGGGTTTGCAATCAAATGTAAAATGCAACTTTGCGCACCTTTCAATAAGGTTGCATAAGCTTTAGCAGCAGCAACAGCCAACAACAACAATATCAGAAAAGGCTTAACATCGACAAATTCGGGCAACATTGTTGAAACCGTAATCAAGCGCACAAATTCCAATCTAAGCGCATATCTGTCAGTGTCGACAACAGCACACACACACTAAGCCACAAATTTGGCAAGCAACGACTGCACACTGGCTTGAATAAGAAAGGAGCACAATACAAACACAAGTAACAACAATAATATTAACAACAACAACATCTTGAGGCACATCAACGAGCCACAAAGGAACTCTTAAAAATGAAATTAATAAAACGAACTAAAGTATCGTTATGTGTGTGTACGATATGTTTGTACAATTGTATGTATGTGTACACTTGCACGTATTTCTACATATATTATGACAATCACACGCATACAGGGAGGAACGATTTTTAAATGCAAATTTCTTTTTTATAGCTGATAGTTCAGTGACAAATTAAAAAGGACCATTGTTATATACGATTGTTACATAGTTAAAGGTAATTCTATATATTGTAGATTATTTGTATTTGTATTATTGAAATATAATACTTCCGTAAAAATAACTGAATTTTGAAAAAAGCTCGTTTAATTAATATATATATATTAAACTAAAAAACAGTCTTCTTTATCATATAAGTATAATACGATTTGGAGTATTTGAACCATGACATGTATGCTCTTGTGTTATACCCGATCCAGCCTATAACCTACACTATGTCACTTCAATAGTAATTGCAATTTTTTGTTTTTATTAAGATTTAGTTTATTGTGTAAAAAAAAGTAATATAGGTTTTGTTTCAAGTGAGATTTTAAGAAACTTTTTGAACATATATACATACATACATATGCTACCCTGTGAAAATGCACACATACAAACGAAGTAAATTACTGCAATATTTTACAGTAAAACCTTTGTACACCTTAAACGAACACGTGCTGTGCCCGTTTTCCAACGCTATGACGTCTGACTCAGAGCGAAAAGCAGATTCCAACAAGAAGCGCATAAAAAACAAACCGAAGCGAAAACAATGCTTAAGTTCATAAGGTTTAAATGAGCGAAAACCACGTTGACTTGACGCAGCAGGAACGCAACGCAACGCAAAAAATGTAAATTTTATTGTTGCCTCGCGTCCAGAGGGAGCTGCGCACACTGTTTTTTTTAGACTAAAGCGTGGATGTTCGTGTAGCCTTTTGAACTTAAACGCAACGGTAAAAGCATTGTGGGCGAAGGTCGCTACCATGCAACATTGTAAACGAAAAACACAAAATATATATGCAAAAAAAAAGAACATGAAGCAACAGTCGTTGCATACACGGTGGAGTTGGGTCACCTGCCCGCGCCCAATACGTCGTTATCCGCTCGTCACCGATATTGACAGGAAAATCCGCTATGCGCGCGTCATCGTCGCGTCGCTTTGCTTGCGTCTCCTGTCATTGAAACATTGACAGAATGTAGCAACCTCAGCACCGTTACACAGTTTCGCAATTGGCTTGTTGTCAGCCGGAGCAACATTTGTGATTTCCTCAATTTCGAGGTCATTTTAAAAATATGTTACACCTTCGTTTTGTGCGTCCGCTTTCTCTCTCTCTCTCTCTCTCTCTCTCTCTCTCTCTCCCCTTTCATTTCCATTTCTACTTCCGTCGTCATCGACGTCGCTATCAACGTAATTTGCAAGGAACTCCTGGCGTACTCGATTTAACATTTTACAATTTTCTTGGCCTTTTGCCGAGTGCTGCCTTGACTGCTCCCCTTTTTGCACACATGGACAAAATTCAAAACATTGTTGAAAAAAAACATCATTATGAATAAAGTAATAATAATTAAAAAATTAAGTATTGATTAATCTGATAATTGTTTTAACAAATATTCTTCATTAAGTCAATTGGCAATATTTTCCCAACTATGTATGAATTTATTAAATAATAAGTAATATAATTGAAATAACATACATTATTATAATGAACAATTAATCAAATTGATAGAGATCTACATATATTCAATTATGATGATCATTGATTGTAAAAAAAACTGTAAAATAAAAATGTTTAAAATGTTTACCTATGGTTAGAAATTAGAAATAAATTAAAAAATTAATCAATTTAATAATTTTGTGCATTGTTTCATTCGTTTCCTTTGGCGCAAAGGATAAACACGGACGTCCTACTCGCACGTGCGGCTGCAGTTAACAGTCACCTCTGCAGGTGTTCCATAACCTTTTAAGGTCGGTTGCTTGTCGGTCGCATGTTCCTTTTCGTATTCAACTGTGTTCGATTCTGTTTATGTCGACGGATATTGGTCGCTTCTATGCAACAGCATGATTCAATCCGAATGGCGAAACATAACAAAGTGCGGCATTACGTATTGGCTTCATCATAGCGAACGTACTCGATTCTTTGCAATTGGACGTGTTCACATGATATTTTTCTCATTCAGTTCTTTGATAACATTTTTAAATATTGTGACAGTAATAAATATTCGAATTTTTCGCGCTCAATTCCTTTTAACTGCAAAAACAAACTTAACTAGTTAATTTTTTATTAATTGCAACAACAATTAATGGCAGAGTAGAGGTCGCTGCACTATCCTCTTTTGCATATTTTTAAAGTTCTTTAATGCTGACTATACAACCTTTTTATTTCAAGCCAAATAAGAATTTCATAAAGTAAACAAACAAAATCAAAAGCATACAAAAACTTAAAGCTTTTAAGTTTTAGGCCGACTATTTAAAATTTTCAATGATTAACTATTAAATAAAATAACTTAAACATAATTTTTCGGTAATGTTGCTTATTTTTGGTGGCGATCATGTGGTCATCATCTGGACAGTGAACATCTTGGCTTATCTGAAGAGTGTTTAATGACACGCCAATAAAATGTCATCAGCTGGCACATCGTTGCAAATCCATTAATCACAGCACTAACATCTTGATTAGGAATATGAATGAATTTCAGATTTATTATGCGCACAAGAGGCAATGGCATTAAATTGTATTAATTCTGGTTAAGTTACTGCCACCGATTTTCCCTTAATCGCAAACTAACCTCATTCTTGCAGAGTAAAAACAACACAATCGATATTAAGAGTGGTTGTGTTTGTTGTACAGAACAACGGAAGCAAAACAAAAACTTCGTTCATCCGGTCGTTAGTTCTACTTACCATAATTAATTCACTTAATTACAAATAGAAAAATTTCATAGCAATTTTAATTTGCGTAAATACTTAGAGAAACCAACAACAACGTTTTACATAATAAGCTACCCACTAACTGCTTTTACCCTACATCACAGAACCATACTTGCTCCTGACCGAAATCCTGCTAACCACACGCCACAGCATAGATTTGGAGAAAATCCGATTTCGTGTTGAAAAACCATTCTTCACGCTATTACCGTTGCCTTTGCCTTTGCCGTTGCTCATCGCGACCAAACCCAGAAACTTCGATATGTACGAGTACGTTGAGTCGCGCAAAGAGTCAATACTGCGCAATCTGGTTGATAGTGGCGTTGTTGTTCTTATTGCTGACGAAGCTGATGCTTATGCGACAAGGTCTAACAGCAACAACAACAAATCAATTCACTCAACTGATGGAAGGGCAAACGCCGAAGGCAGGTGCGAACAGTTGACCAACTGTCCGAACGTCTGAATGTCAGACAGCGCAGCACCGCCGCGACAAATAAAATATCGTATAGCATACGCAGAAATTCTTGATATCGAGGAACTAGCAGTAAATGGTTGATTCGAAATTGCAGGATATTGTGGGCGTATTGATCAGAAATCCAATAGGAAAATTTCAAAGTGGGCCACCTTGGTTGACAACCCAACTAAACAATTTTACGTTCGGTAATGAACGTAATTTCTGCTTTGCTTTTGCTTGTTTTGCGTTTTAAGACTGTCGAGCGCTTCAATATTTTCCGCTGCCGACGGCCCAGCCAAGTGAGTGAATAGCTGCTGCAGCTGATGTACGACCTTGTTTTTGTTGTTGTTGTTATTGTTGCTAAAGCTGAACAAAGTATCTGCACTGATAAATCTGTTGGAAAGTCGCACGGCACACAAATAAGATGTAGAGATAAGCCATAGCAGCAAGATTGACTGGCAGGCAGTTGAAGCTGCAGCACCAACTGCAGCAAAAACAGAAGCATACCCGCAACGTCAGTCGATGCAACAGAGGTAACGGCTGCTGTTCATTCGTTGCAACAGACGTTGTGCGCAATATTAAAGATGGCGTTTTTTTTTTCGAAAACATGAAATCGTAAACCTGAGCTTCGGAATATTTACAAGATATAAAAAAGGGGTAAAATGTACTTGCCCAAAGCATATGAGTATTCCTGGTATTCGGATTTCCAACTGCACTTTAATGGAATATTGAGCTTCAATGACTTAAGGCAGTGCACGGTGGGTCGATTTGTACAAAAAGTAAAAAAAATTAAGTAATAAGCGCAAAGAAAATTTGTCTCAAGTTTTTTCATATCAAGTTGTTTTGTCAAATGCCAGCTGATAGAGCGGCAGTATCACAAAAACCGTTTTTTGTTTGCGTTTACCATGAATAGAACCTGAGTCACTCCACGTCGAAGGACAAGCACAATTTAAATTTTGAAAATTTGCATGACTGTGCGATATGGTGCCCGAGTTAGATTGAAAATTTAAAATATTTCTGAGCTTCAAGCCATTTCAGCTCTGAAGTACAGCTAAATCCTGTTAGAGAGGCAGCTCAGCTGCAGCAGCCACTAACGTGTAGGTCAGGTGGTGGTTGCTGGTATCTGGTGGTTGTGGTTGTGGTTGCGGTTGGTGCTTGTGAATTGTGCCCGCAAGCGCTATTCACAACCGGCGTTGAAGGCTGCGCGTCATGTCATTTCATGGCAATTAACTTTATTAAATATTGATGCGGTTCTTCGCCTTGGTTCGGTATGCGACATTTACGCAGTCAGCTAAGTTTAATAGAAACCGCACGTAGGACGAGCGATTCCAGAGAAATATTAAGAATTATTAAAATAATTTTTTATACAGATCCAATTTTTGTTTTAGCCAAATACTCGTGGATTTGAAAATCAATTGTAAAATAATCATGTATACCGCTTTGATTGTATAACCTTTAAATAGCTTTAAACTTTTTAATTAAATTCTTTGGATTCACCCTCGTGTGTATGTGTGTGTCGTTGAGTGTATGCAACCAATACATTTACACAACGATACATTGGATTGCGTGCAAAAACTAATATCATTTTTCAATAGAATGGATTTCGCTTTTTCCGATTTTTTCTTCTTCTCTATTTGCTTATATTAAAAAAATACATACATACATATATTGCATTTTGTGTTCGGAGCTTTTTGCCTCAGTCCGCAGCACTTCATCGTCTTCGTCGTTGTCGTCGTCATCGCAGTGTGTCAATAGTATGACATGCGACTAGCTGTTAAATGCCCAAGCAAAGCTGTTTTTAAATCAGTGTGGTTCTGTACAGACATACATATGGTTGTGTATGTGTGTGTGTGTATTGATTTGTACTATACGAGTATTCATTCGTATATGTGGCTGTCCGGTCATCCATCCGATCCGGGGCTTATCGCTTGCTCAACTTGATTTCTATTTTTACTTTTAGTTTTGTCAGTATTCACTGGAATATCTCGTACTCAGCCCCCGTACAATGTTTACTTACACTTGTGCTTTGCTTTAGACTGGTTCATATCATTTTAGAAAAACAATTTAAAAGAATACCAAACAATATTGAAGGAACAACATAAATTGTATTTATTAAATTCGTTACATTTCAAATTCGTGATATGCTCTAAAAAATCTGCTACTCTATGTTACATAGAATCATGATTCTATATAACATAGAGTAGCAGATTTTTTAGAGCATATGTGTTTTGTTTTGTTTTTTTTGTTTTTTAAATGTCTACCTCTTTGTGTTGCAGTTTGCATATGCCCACGCAATATGCCGTGCAGTGTGCCGTGTTTTTTTTTTATTCACGCCACGTTGCACTCAACAAAATGTTTAAATGCTTTCCAATCGGTTGTTGTTGTTTTTTTATATTTTTTATTGTTAATAAGTCCGACGAGCTGTAAATTGCGTTATCGGCGTTTTTGTATGTCATGGGAAATGGTTAAATTTCTATACCGATGTAGTATGTATAATTCTACATTTTTTATTTTATATTTTATGTTTTATACATACATATGCATACTCGTAAGTGCATACATACGCGTACATATGTATATTCTAAACTGTTAACAAAAATTAAAATGACCGTTTTTGTTTATAAATTACTTAATTATTTGTATAAAACCTTTTTGTATATTTGAAAATTAGTCCATCACATCTTTCAGTTTAGCATTGCAAATAATCGCGTAATTTGTGAGTGAGTTATTCAGCACTAAATCATAATATATGACTTTTAAATAATAAGTTTACATTTGCTAAAAAATATATTTGTATACTTAATAAGTACAAACAAAAAAACCTTTATTCATTGTTAATCGAAATTAAATGCGCTTCTATTGATTTGGATTCGAACTTCGTGACTCTTTATGAAAATATTGTTCTGTAGGTGTGCGCGTACATGTGGTTCTGTGTGAAAGTTTCAGTGTGTGTGTGTGTGTTGTTTGTTTGGTTGGTTGGTTGGTGTTCGTGTGGTCACACTTTAATGGATAATATTTAACAAAACCTCACGATAACGTCCATCAGTGGCTTTATTTAATTAAGTCGCCATCGGCATAAATGCCGTGCCTCAAATTGACTCACTACGATACGCTGTTCTGTTTCGATGTATGTAAGTGTGCGTGTGTCTGAATACGTGCGTGTTAGCATTTGTATGCGTATATATGAGTGTATGTATCTTTATCTTTTTCATAAATCAATTTGCGGTCGATTCAGCGTATTAATGCATTAATTGAATATGGTCAAGTGTGAAAGTGTCAAAAGAGACCGCCAGTCAATTATCACCAAACAACAACAAAATTTGTTTAAACACATTTATCTTATTTTTTAGCTTTTGTCATTGGTTTTAAACCATTTAATTTAAAACTATGAAGGCATTTGTCTTTCCTTTTTTTCATAATGTTTTGTTGTTCTCTTGAACGATGCCGAATTTGATTTCAATAAGAATAAGATAGAAATCGTTGAAGTGTATGCAGTGAATGCAGACAATCATTTGCAGTTCTATTCTTTTTTCTCCTTTTCTTGTTACGTTTTTCTTTTTGTATTATTTGTGCTGTCATCTACGCTAACAATTCAATAATTCAACATTGGATTGCGATGGTGATGCACTCAATTTGGCGGCCATCGCCATAAGCAATCCACACTTTCATCACATGCCATTGCAAAAGAATCCAATTAGTTTTGCTGAAAGAGTTACAGTTGGGAGTTTTTTGTAATTCGCTTCTGAAAAATAATTCTCATTGAGAATTTAATAGAAGAGATACTGAAATTTTTAATTTTTTATTTTTGTTTTTGTTTCGTTTGTAGGCACCAGTAACTGGTTACAAGTGGTTAGACAAATTTATGAGTCTGACATCAAGTGTAAAATTCCAATTAATTAAAACGTTCACTTTCAATAGAAAAGAAATGAATATAAAAACTTAACATTATTTAATTTAAATATAAAAACTTTTTTTGTATCCACTTTTCCAATATCATTCGTTTCTGATAGAGAACTTTTCCGGCTAAAGCAACAGTTTCGACCCGACTCACTTGAAAGATTTTTACTTCCGTTCGGCATCAACGAAATCGTGTATTTTGAGAGCAGCACTGTTGCTGACTAGCTGGCTGGCTGGCTGACTGCTGTTGCTGTTGCTGTTTCCTGGTTGCGTAATTCGATTGCGCTAATAACGTCATTAATCACTTTTAATGGCGACAAAAATGGCGACACGACGAATTAACATCGCCAGCAGGAGCGACAGCAGCAAACGACGAGCCAGGATAGCTAACGAAAGAAAACTGTCAAAAAGTTTAATTATGTTGCTCACTCGTTCGTCTCATAGCTCCAACGTTCGTGTCTCTTCTGCTGTTTTATTTTTTTCTTTGTGAGTTTAGTGGCATGAGTTAGGCCAACTTGGCGCTTTTGTCTTTTGAAAATTTGATGAGATCTTCTTCGAAATTTGTTGTCATCCTCAAAAAGTCCTTGTAAAAGGTCTTCAGTTTGAAATCTTAAATATTTCTTCTTCTTTACTTTTTTGTATGCGAGTAGAGGGGAAAGGTTAAAGAAATTGAGTTGACTTTGGTGTTGGCTGATTCGTTCTAATTGGGTAAACAAGATTCAGGTAATTGGGTTTAGTGAACAAGCGGTAGTAATGGCAACTGAATTAATTTAAACAACAACAAAATTCATTCAATATGGTAAATATTTACAAGAAAACCGCGCAGAGGATAGTGCTCCAGAAAGCACTTGCAGCGGTTGCAAAAAAAAAATGAATCAAGCACCTGAAAAATAGTCGTTGCCTCGAGCTAACATTGTGAACTTGTATAAACAACTCGTTTACATTTATAATGCTTCAAACATGATTTCTATCGCGGCATACTGCATTTCATCCACTTTGTATATTTTACAGTCTTCCGCTGAAATATATTTGTGCAACGAAAACCAAACCAACCTCTCTCTATTATTTATTTTCACAATGACATTTTAAATTGACCAACAAAAAAATTAAAATGTATTTTCTTTTAGAGCTAAAGTGCAGGTGCTCCATTTTCCTCAAAAATATTCATCACTAAATCAGAAAATGTCGAAACTGGAAGCAAGTAAATGTTAAATGAAGAAGTTCAAAAAATTAGTCGGAATCATCAACCTGCTAACCTCATTCAAATCAGAGCGGAAGCCAAGATGTTCAACATTTTGTGCACTCTTGAAAAGCTGCAATTTGAATACATCTTTTGAAGCCCCATTTGGAATTTTTATATTTTAAAACAGTTAAATTGCTCATTTTAATTTTATACTTGAAGCAAGTCGTCATGAACTGTCCAATTCGTTTCTATAAATAACGTTTGCAAATTATTTATCGTATAGTTGATATAAAACTATTCAACAAATTATATTCTCTCTAGTCTTAATTGCATTTTTCAGTTGCTTAAACCGACTGACTGACTGACTGACTGTCCGTCTGTCACGAACAGACAAACAGATTGCAAGTGCTTCTTCCGCTCAAGTTCCCTCTAAGCTAATTCTAATTAACTATAATTACAACGTTTTTATCCACTTTCAACTCGTTTGCCTTTTCAAATTACCTTTTTTTAATTTCAGATAGTTTACTCCAACAAGTTTAGGTTACTTGTTACTTTGTTTGTGTTGTTTTGATGTTTTTAATTCTCAAATCCCAAAACAAACTTCAAATTTCGCATCCTACTGAATTCCTGGAGACTTCGCCACCGTCAACCATTTTTTTCTTTTCTGTTTGCTTTGTGTCATAAACTTAACTTAATAAATAGTTAAAATGAATTTAAGAAGCGTCTGTTGGGGGACCAGGTACAGTACTGCTTTGCACTACAAAAATGAAGTAAATAAAAAAACTGATCAAATCTTTAGAATACTGAGTTAAGATTTCGTGATAATTATTCTTAATTAATATTTGTCGTACACTCTCCACCATTTTTTATTTTGTACTTATGAAAATTAAATATTTTAACTTCTGCCACAAATCAAAGTACTGTGTGCAACAACAACAATAATAATGGAAATAAGTTCGGGCCGTGGACGCTAGGAACTGGCATATCCTATCTATGTCAAAACATTGCCAAGTCATAATCTCGGCAAAAATCTCCCACCCAACTAGCTGCGCATAGCAAAAAAGAGAAAGGAAGAGAAACAAGAAAAATTACAAACGAAACTTCCTTTGCCTTGAAATGACGTGCTGGCTCCAGGTGGCAGAGCAGGGCAGCATCAGGAAGGACGCTGACAATCTCAGACTTAGTTAAAATAAGTGAAAATTTTTAATTGCACTGTCGCACACATTTTTTATTAATGAAATTCTGAGGTGAAGCTGTAGCGGAAATAACACGGCCTCGTCTTCGCCCTCGTCTGCCATACTGCTTGGTGGTAGGAAAGTGGAACGAAGAAAGGAAGAAAGTAGCACGTGTTGTTTGTGGTTTGCGCCACTGGGACACGTCTTAAGCACCTCTCACTTCTTATATTTTGCGGGTCAATAAATTCTTTAAATTGTTATATTATAATATGGGATGCCTTAAGCTGGTTATATATATTCGATGCTATTGCCAGATTTGGCGATTTTAAGAGTTCGAGTATGCAAAGAAAAATCAGCAGAAAACGCATTTTGATGTTTTCTATATAATTCGGATATTTTAGTTTTTACCTTAGTATCTTAAGTTGGAGATTAATTTTCTCGGAATTAATTTCTCGACTTTCGACTCTAATAATAAATTTAAAAATTTGATCAAACTCGTTTAATTTTAAGTCTGTTCTATTTCCAAAGGATAGAATCTTAATTTTTTATCATCGTTTGAACTAAATTTTTGAATAGATTTTTATAATTTGAAAATATGTTTTTAATAAAGTCCCTTCAATCGGAAAGAACTTTTGAATTAAGCCTTTTCCACTTTTAAGCAAAATGTCCGCATTTGAATAGAAGCAAGCAATTACAGGTTGAAAAATTTTAAACGCTCTCGCCAGCCTAAAAGTATGCCGTAAAATACCATTATTCATTAGAAACTCAAACATCTAATTTTCACTGCTGATCTGACTCTTTTTTCTCAATTTTTTGCTTTTCTGTATTTGTATTTTTATTTTTTTCGTAAAGTCGCCTGTGTACAATTTGGCGTGTTATTGAACTCCGGCGGTGGCACCGCTGCCATCGCACAACCTGCGCTTCCTATCTTCCGGCAGTCACAACCTGCAACGCCATGCTTCCGACACTGCTATTTCCATCGCTGCTTTGTGCTTTTCTATAGATTTTCCAGGGCTTTTCTTTTTTTATGTTCTTCTCGTTTCGTTTTTTGTGTTTATTTTTTTAATAAAGCCGCTTGAGCCTGAGCCTGATGTTGATGAAATGTTTTGATGTTGTAAAGCGCCTGTATGTGTTGATGTATATGTAGGTATTTATTTGTTTGTGTTGGTATATAAGTGTATGTTGCGGTTTTTCATTAACCTTTCAGGTAAAATGCCAATATGCCATCACACACATACATATAAGTATATATACAGATGAAAAATGAAGAGAGAAAAACTTCGCAACTACTTTAAATGCACAATTTACATTTTTGCTTTACTTGTATGAGTGTTTCAACGTCCCGTTTTTTTTCAGCAGCGTAGTCAAGGTTTTTTAAGGGAAATTTGTAGGCAGGTAGCCTGGAAAAGCGGATCTTAAGCTACTTTATTAGCGCTTTCGCAACACCTTATCGTAATTGCGTGCCATACATGAGGTGAAATCTGTCTACAGTTCAAAGCCAAATTCAAAAAGAGCAGGTTCCTATGTCTCCTTACTTTTTTCTTTTTTGTTCGAAATGATTCCCTTATTCTTTTATCGAGAGAATTGAATCGCTTGTTCTTAAACGAATGGTCAAATATAAAAACTAAAATTTTAAATTTGCACCGAGTGGGAATTGAACCTCTAATTCTAAATGCACCTGGCATTGATCAGTAGTCAAACGCACTTAACACTTACCAAGCTATTGACGAACACTTCAAATTTCACTCTATTTTCTTTATAAAAACTAGCTTCTCTGTCATTCGTTTAGTCATTCGAGAATGTTAACTTACGGTTTGATTTGCAGATGTTTTAGCGACCAAATTACCGAACCGCCCACCTTATCAACATCACTGCCTACGGCGTAACTACAGCTTCAATGTCGAATGAATAATTTCCGATTTTATTTCAATTTTACTTTGCTTTTCGCTTGCTGCTATTCAAGGAAGAGGAATCGTCTCATTCACTGCAGCAGCAGCAAAAACACGATAAGAAAACAAGCTGCGCAGCGGCACAACGGATGCGGTAAAGAATACTACGCTATTTGCTTTCGTCGCTGAGGTCGTTCTTTCGTTCGTTTATTTCGCTCAACGTGTGTGTGTGTGGGTGTGTGCGTGCATTGTGTAAGGCAAGAGGAAAGGAGCTGCAGTTGGTTGCTGACTGGTCTCGACAAGCCATTAAGGTGATAAGACTGTGTTGGTAATAAGTTGATAAGAAGTGAGGACGGCATTAAAGTTGCAAAACTTAATTTGCGAAAGCAGAAAAATTTAATTTCGCATAATTTTTGCATTTAGCTGCAGCACACGCTAAGCAAGGAAGAAGACGGCAACGTTGAAAAATTGCGCTAAAATTTGTTGCGTTATTTATTAGAGAAGTAGTAAATTTTGCTCAATTGAAAGCTTAACTTTAACATGTACAAAGTGATTATTGCTTTAGATTACTATTACGAGTATCCACTTTAAATAATTATTTTGGTTAAAATCAGTTTTAACAAAATTTGGCCAGTTATTTTTCTTAAGAAAAGCAGAAACAATAAAATTTAAGCATTTTAAGTTGATCCAGAAATCAATCAAAATAAATGATCTATTAAGATCATCATCATCTCAGCATTTATTTAACATTTCTATATAATAGATTTTTGCTTAATGTTTCATATAAAGTAATTTTCAAATTTTATTCATAAAAAATGTTCAACAGTTCAACAAAAGCAATCGCAACTCAAGAACTCTAGAGCACCCTGTAAATGTAATTAAGCCCGCATAAAAATAATTCAAAGATTAAATGCATTCATTCATGCATGCATACAAGAAGCGCCTCATCTGTGGCAGAAAGATATAAAAAAGGATTCGCTTTCAATTGCGACGTCGCTCAATTGCTGCTGCCACACAAAAACCACTAATTTTCCATTCGGCTTGTGTGTGCACCATGGCAATGTCTTTTTTCCCCAGTCGATCTCGTTTTGCAAATGCATTTCTAGCTGTCAATTTTGAAAACAAACGCTCCCGGCTTGGTCGCTTGTCAAGTGACGTGACTGACATCCACCAACAAAACTAGATGAAAAGAACAAAAAAAAACACAGAAAGTAGTTAGTAAAAAAAACACGAGCACTGCAGCCAGTTGCAATGGCAACGCATTACTTTGGATTTGGAATTCGTTGCGGATTTAACTTTTATTTAAGTTAGCATGTGGCTACGTGTATGTCTGTGTGTGTGTGTATATATAAATACATATATATGTGAGTGTATGTGTGTGTGTGTGCTTCCTCTGTTTGCATGACAGTATTTTAGCAAAAGCTAACATTTAATTTTATTTTCATTTTAGAGCTTTCCTAATGCAGCCATGTTTCATTTGGCAACAGAGCAGAAGCACTTTTTTATTTATATTTTTTTTTTTCTTTTGCTGCAATTTACTATCATCAAAAAGGCATCAACATCATTAGCAAGCAGTGTCAGTCGTGATGTGGTCTTCTCGTCTATACGCACACATAAACATGACACTAACACATGCAGATGCACATTAACAACATCATTAAGTGTCGCCCTTGTCGCAACGAGCTCAAGCATATGTGGAGGGGTGGGAGGCAGGATCATATAATAAATAGGTTGGTTCCGATTTTCTAAAGTTTCAAGAACTCTCGAAATTTTAAAAGATTGAGGCATGCCATTTAATTTTTTTTTTTCTTTTTTTGTATGAGACATTGAGAATTGAATTGACTTAAATAATTGGTAAAGAATAAAGAGACACTTAACTGGTCCTAATAATGAAATAATCAAAATTCGTGTTAACATTTTTTTTTAATTTTGTTATACTTTAAGGTATAAAACAAGTAAATAAACCAAACATACTTAAAGTTGTTACAAAAGTTATGTTCTAAAAAATTATGTTAATTTTAGTTAGTTTTTGTTCTGTGGGAAAGAATGCATCGTATTGTATAAAACTCGGAAATATTTGTTTGGATGCAGTTTGACTTCAGCTTATTTCGTTTGTGTAATATACCCAAAATAGTTGTTAATCATACGTAACGTATGCTCAATTTAAAAATTGTTAAATCACGCGAAAGGGCTCCTGCTTCTAAAAGAAAAGCTTTAAGTAGGCAATTTAAAGTCTTCTTCCTGGTTTTGCAGTATGATTATCATCAAAATTGATTGAATTTGTGAATACGAAATTAATTAAAGTAATTAAAACGGGCTTAAAAGAGAAAATTTAAATTTGTATAAAGGTTTTGACTGGCTTCAAGTAAACATTTTTCAAATGTGAAATTAAGAACCATGCTAGGGAGCAGGGTAATGCGAACGGAAGCAGTGCTTATTTATTTTTTTTGCAACGCAATTTTCAGCTTCAGTTGCAACCACTGCAAGAAATTCAACAGCAACAATAACAACAACAACAGCAACATTTTAACAGCAGCAATATTTACAGCTTGTTAACCTGCCAATGTCGCCTACGCCTTCACCTTCGTCCTCTTCTGTATGCCCCTTGAGCAATAACAAAAACAACAACAAAAAATGGCGAACAATAACGCTTTTCATTGGCACCAAGTGAGCTTGTTAAGTTGCACACTCGAGCGTCGGCACAGGTGCTGAAGGAAGCGCGCAGGCAGGCGCTAAGCGGGGGCGGATATGAACGCCTCTTAGCAACATCCGCAAGTGGCATGATGGGAAGATGGCAAGGGGCAATTTTATTTCTCATTTTTCTTGCTTTAGCGTTTTCGCTATTCTAGCAAAGCGATAACGATGCCGAGATAAACACAAAACGAGACGTGCGGCGTGCAACGCAAACGGTTTCCTCTGCGCAAACACTTTTCACATTTAAAGCATTTTTCAATAACGAACGTTTTGAACCGACAGCAGCTCGCTACTAACGCAAACATGCACACGCACACGCACACACATTTCACATGCACCAATCTTTTGACGATGCATTACGATCGGTGTCCAGAGCCACAATGTGTTTTTGTTTTGAATGGGTCATTCCATTTCAAAGTTTCCTTTTTGACTCGAAACTTAGAATAAATTACATTTTTTGTTTAATATTTCTGTTTTGAATTATATTAAAGCAGTTTTTTTCTTAAAAATAAAAATAATAATATATATATATATATATTATGTGTTACGATCGGCGCACTTTAATCTTTACAAATCTGACGATTGTCAAAGAGATGGAAAATTGATCGCATCCACATAGAAATGTTCGAGTTGTTTAAACGCTGTGATTGGCATCGTCATACGCTGATACTGATTGTGTTTGCACAAACGACGACGCGTCGCTGTTTATTAAAATGAGCTCAGTTGCGCTTCCGGTTCTCGCCTTTCCGCCTTCTCGCTTTAAACATGCAAGCATGGATGTGGCTGGCGCGAGTACTCGTCTATGGTAAAGACGGCATAACGAGCAGCTGTGTTCCGTATGAGCGATGTTTTATTTGCATTTAATGTATCTCATGCGATACTGAATATTTGTGTTGGGCACCCAACGCATATGCAGATAGGTACTAACACCTTCAAATGTGTGTGTGTGTGTGTCTCGACATTTTAATAGTATGCATAAAACTGTTTTGAGTATCATAAATTCTTATTGTGATTTATTTAGTGTCACATTTATTTATACATTGCTAAACAATTTTATGCGACACGAAGCGATGATATCACTCATACGACATGAGCGTTGCTTGAAAATATGAAATTGATTTTAAAAGTTGTTTAGCATATTATACCCTGTTATCATAATATGTTACACTCGCTTAGCGATTTTTCTTCACATGCTTCATATGCTTTTGATATCTGGAATTTAAATGACTTTATTTTAAATTACTTTACATTTTATAAGGAACAAAAGAAAATTCATGTTGAAATAAATTGTTCATGTGTTGTTGTATTTTTAAATTTGCACAATCGCTTTTAAAACGCTGTTGCAGACTTACACAATTAATAAAAAGCATTTACATGTCATTGTGTAAATGACTGCCGCTGCGTTCCGCTCCGCACCACATCGCTTCTCTTTTGCTGTTCATTAAAGAATTTCTCATTTTTAATCAAACCGATGCAATAAAAAGCCCCTTTACCAGATGCAAAAAACGAAATAAACTTTTACTTTCTGTGGTGTACACACCTTGCTGGCATGCTCGACGTACCTTCAGCATTCGCTCGCTTGGAAACGCCGCGCTTCTCAACCGAAAAGTGTGCTACAACAAAAGCAAAACAAATAAAAACAAAAATAAACTAAAAGCAAAAAAAAAACACAAACCCCAGAGCAACAGAATAAACGACAACACCAACAAAAAACAAACAAACAAAAGCAATGATAACAAAAGTACAAATCATATGTGTATGTGTGTATATGTGTGAGTGACTCACACATGCTTCGACACACAGCTACGGTACTTATGCATGCGGCAGTGTGTGTTTGTGTTTGTTTCGTTATGAAAAGCTTTCAAGCGGCCTTTGTGCTCGCAGTGCCAGGATATGATTTGGAAACAAAAAAGCTACAAACAAACACACAAAAATAACAACTGATTGTTGATACGTTTTCTTGACGCTGTTGTTGTTTATGTTGTTGTTACCGCCAGCGGTGTCAATGAGTTTTTAAGCAGCAGATTTCTGTGGGTGTGCAAAAGCGGCAGGCCTCATTTCACACACGTGAAAAACAACAATAAGCTGTGCAAGTGCTTAGCGGCCGAGCGAGTGGTCTTTGTTGGACAACAACATCGAGCAGTGTTATCGGATTGCTGTCTTGCAACACTTTCAAAGCTATTTTTAGGAATCGTTTTTTTTTCTATTTTAAATATCCTTATTTGGATCGTTGATAGAATTAAAGGACGTTAAACTTAATCCTAAATTTTTTTAAATATATTTCTGTTGTTTTAAATTGTTATATTTTTCCTTATGTTTAGAAAATCTTATTAAATGTCTCTAATTTTTCAATAATCTGGCCACACTGCGATCAATGTAAAAAAGCTTATAACAACAGCAACGCAAGAGAACAACATTAGAGCAGATTATTGGTACAAGTTGCTTTTGTAGATGTTGTTGTTGTTGTTTTTGTTGCTTTCGATGTTGATGCTTCAGTTGTTGTTGTTGTTCTTATTGTTGGTTTTCGTACAACAAAAGCAAGTGTAATAAAGAAAACCAAAAACAAACAAAAAGCCAACAAAACAACAAAACACAAAACCAAAAGATAAACAAAAGAAAACAAATTAAATGAAATGACATGGATATGAAACACACGAAAACACACCCATACATCGAAACACCCACACATTAGTACATTAGCTCACCCATTCACATACACATACACGTACACGTAAACGTACAAACTCGCACACATGGTCCATTGGCATCATCATCGTTTTAACATAAAATACCCGCCAAATAAACCGCATCTGCCGCACTTACGTAATCGCATGCAGATGAACATGTGCTTGTCTGTGTGAGTGTGTGTGTGTGTGCGAGCACTAGTACTACCCACTAGAAAAAATGTGCACATATCATCGCTAAAGTTTGAGTTTACTTTAAATTGTATAAAATTTTTAAATTTTAGGTTCAGTTTAGATATTTTCTTATTAGTAATTTTCGAAATACATTTGATTGATTGTTTCAATCAATTTTTGTGTAAACAAAACAACAACTTTCATGATAATTTCAACATTGCAATGTCTACTGGACGCAAACACTTCAAACCCAAATAAGCGTTTGCGCTGAGCTACGATAACAACACTTTCGTTTGTATTGCTCCTGTCCTATTTAATGTTATTGTTTTTTGCTGGCCTTTTTTTTGTTGTTATTTCTTCAGCCGTTTTAATTGCAAACTCATTTCACACGCGTCGTTCACATCGCCACGTCACGGCCAACAGTGCTGCTGTTGCTCCCGCTCCTAGTGCTACTGCTGGTCAATATCGTTCCTTGTCGTTGCTGGTCAAACTTTTGGCGATTCTCCTTTTTTTTATTACCTTTATATTTGGTTTTGACAGCGCAGCGTTTGCAGCACATGTTGGCCAACTTTTTCCCGGTTCACTTGTAATGAATTTCGTCATTTTTTTTTGTTTTTTTAGCAAAGCAGTTACACCCTTTTTTTAACAACGACAACGTTATTAAAATCTCGGCAGCAAGGTGTAGTGTGTGTGCGTGTTGGTGTGTTTTTGACCTGTGTTTGGGTGTATGTGATTTTGGCATTGCTCAAGAGTGGTCACTTTTTTTGAAGGGTGTGTATGGATGTGTGGGTGGTGTAAAGAGCGACGATCAAGTCGAAGTGTGCTCATGTTAAGTGGCAACTTAGTACCACATTTTTCGACCACTTTTTATGTTGGTAAACGGTGACAAGTGCAAGAATTAATTCATTTGAAAATTTGTAATAGAAATTTTAAAGGTGAAAAATTACAATATTAAAAAAAAATATGGTAATTTATTTTAAAAGAAGAATCCATGATGAGGAAAGTAAAACACAAAAATTTTGAAATATCTGTTTCGCTTAAAAAATTTTATTTTTGTTATATTAAATTGTTTTCGTCATTGCGTATGAGTAATATTACATTCATTAAATTCTCCGGGATCTCTAAACTTTATAACAATTTTATTCATTACCTCCTTAAAATGTTCTATTTTTACAAATATTGAATCTTTTTTTGACTTTAAGTTGTATTCCTTCTCCCTCCAGTAAAGTTTCCAGCTTCGCTGTAAAATCCTTTTCAACTTGTTTTGCTGTAATCAGCCAACATAAAAAACACAACATGAAAAAAAACCCGTCAATTTTCCCCTCTCACCCCTCAAGGCACTTGAAGCCGTCTTTTGTAAGTTTGATTAAAAATATTTTGCGACAGGATATGCGACAAAATGAAATTCCCTTTTTTAATGAGTTTATTAAAAGCACACAAGCTGCACAAAAAAGAATCCAAAAAAAAGAAGGAAAATAATTTCAAAATCAAGCCAAAAGTGAAGCGACAAAAAAGTGTGCAACTAAGCTTATCGCGCTACAATGGCAACACGGCGGCGGCGCCACAAAAACGGAAGTGCCAGGAAGCGTATCCTTTTGAAATGGATAAACTCAACTGCTGCCGGAATCTTTTAAGCGTTAGCGCTTTTTTATATATTTTTTTTAATTTTTAGAACAACCGAAAAAAGTGTGTGTGTGTGTGTGTGTGTGTGTGTGTGTGTGTGTGTGTGTGTGTGTGTGTGTGTGTGTGTGTGTGTGTGTGTGTCTGTTTTGTTACAATCACAATGCCAAAATCATAATTGGTTATTTTAGCAAAATCGTTTCGTGTTGCCATCTAAACTGACAAACTTTAATTGAGGAAAACAAATACTAAATTTTCAGTTAATCCAGAATTCCTTTGTCTAAAAAATATTTGCTTATTTTAAATACAAAAAAAAATGCAAAAAATAAAGTCTTCATTTGTGAAGAAAAGTTCAAAAGATTATTGTATGTTTTTTGAGTTTTATTTTATAGCAATAGCAAAACTTTGGTTTTAGGTTTTTACATTTTAAAATATTTTGCATGTATTGAAGTTCTATGGAAAAAATCGAGAATTAATTCTTTCGGCGTCAACTACCAGTGTCAATGCTGTCAGTCGGTGTCCTTGCTCTAAGCGTATATGATGCCCTTTTTTGCCAGTGTTGCATTTCTGTTTGAATTTCGAATTCTGTTCTTTTTTTTTGTGAAGCTTAAACTTTTCAATGTAATCATACAAAAAGAAGTCATGTGGTTACAGCGCCTGAAAATATGCTACTTTTTCCCTCATTTCTTTCCAGTTTTTGCATTTTTATAAGCGTTTCTCTGTACGTCCAACGTATTAAATTGTATTTTGTGGTCAAACATTCCTGTGTATGTGGGGCGTGCAGACGAAAGCGCTTCAAAAGCAGAATGTCAGCTATTTTTTGTAGCTCCGCCCCTTTAAAATACCAACCAAATTAAAGCAGACAAGAGCGAAATAAAAGAATATTTGAATTTTTCCGCACAAAAAAGAGATTATGGCTTTAATAAGGATTATAGGGTTTCGTGCATTGAACCTGATGCTTCATTTTGTGCTGTCAAAAGTGGTGAAAGGCGACGCGCGCACGGGTCAGCATGGAGGGCGGCGAAAAGGTCCAACAACATGTCACTCGCTGGTTGTGGTAATATTTGCTTTGGTGGTTTTAGCGCTCGCTATGATAAGCTCTTATCGTGCTTTGGTTTTCGAAAGTCTACCTGCTTAAGTACCTGCGTAAAAAAGTCAAAATAAAGTTGATAAAAACAAAATCTTACTTTTCTTCAAGGCCCAAGTACCTTTTTGAAGAGTTTTGTAAATTTGTCCAACAGAAGTTTATTTCAACAAAATCCTTTTTGGCCAACAGGTAAAAGTCAATTTGTTTGCGATTTAATTAGCATAGATATTGAGTTTAGTTTGGATTTCAGCCTGATTTGGGTCGTGCATATAAAGCGGCTTTTCCTGAATCACAATTTGACTGGCTAAATTTAGAAATTTGTTGATAAAACTCTTCGTCAATCAACACCTTTGGCTGTCAGAAAATACACAATTAACAAAATTTCTTTTAAGAATAAATAACGGGAAAAGGAACAAATTTCATTTTATTCAACCGTGCGTATGAGTAATATTGATTTTATGAAAACTTTTAATAACTGCCAAACTACTGAAGTGGCATAGCATTATTTCTTTATTTCTTATGAAGTTGTTAAATAAAATCTCAACACATAAATTGTTAAAAAATTCTTTGCAAAAACTTTAAAGAAAATTCACTTTGTGACTGTGCAAATAACAGTAAGTTACTGTTAAAATGGCACTTTATGAATTGAAACGAATTTTTAATTTTATTAAAATTTGCTACTACAATGAGTATTAGTATGTTTTAATGCATTAATATTTTACTAACGAACGAATTACTAAAGTATTTGAAAAACTTTGTTAAGATGAACTCTAGGAACCGGCATGTATAAGTATGTGTGTATAAACTTAAAAACATAACTTGTGCAAAAAAAAACAGACAAGAGCGGCAAAAATTTAAAGTTTATTGACAATTAAAACTTGTCATCCAACAGCTTTAAACTCCATAATAACATATTTACAAAGTTAAGTTAATCAAAAACCAAATAATTATATTAAAAATGTATCTTCAAGTAAATTTAAACTTCAGTTATTTTTCAATTTCTCTCACATTATTAAATACCAAAATAGATTGAAATATTTTAAATATCCATAAATCATTTCCAACTAAAACTTAGCGTTAAACTTACTTAGTACTCGTAAGTAAACGTTTTCCTAACACTACAAACTTTGCATAACAAATTTCAATTGCACTTAAACTTGGTTAAGAGCAAACTTGCAACCAGTAACAAATAGTGGGCGCAACAGTGCGTATGAGTGATGTTTAATTCACTAAGACCCGAATAGCTGCCAAAGTACTGCAATGATTTCAAAAATTCGTTTGGAACACATAAACTTATTTTACGCTTCCGTAATGATAACACTTAAAGGAAAAGTCCACAACAATTTTTCCCAAGAAAAACTTCAACAGCATTAAAAATCAAGCAAATTGCCCAAAAGAGAAAAAAATATACCTTTAGCCTCAAATTAATCCCTGACCGCAAAGCAGTCTTACCAAACTAAGCTCCACAAAAACGAGTCAGCTGGTTTGCTATTTGCGAAAAGCGTTAATATATGAACTGCAGCAATCGGGGCCAATAAGCCTGCAGGAGCACAGCTAAAGCACATTTGGTCGGTCATTTATTCCAAAATTATTCCGCACTCACCTTTAGTGCATTGGGGAATTTTGGTAAAAGCAAATTGATTTTGTTAAATCAATTTTCCTGCCACACCTCTGGCCACCTTGTGCCATGAACGCAAAACTAAAACACTTTGCAAGCCTAAAACCAAACACAGCCAAAGGATAACATCAACAACAACCACAACGATTTAAAGTAGCACTCGAAGCAGCATGCCTACAATCACATTCATACATATACGGACACCCACACACATAATGCCGAAGAGGAAAAAGCAAATTACGAACGGCAAAGGAAAACTTATCGATTTCCAAAAATGAAATTTCAAAGTTGAAATTAAATTTTTAAAATCAAAAGTTGTTTCCTTGCGCAAATGCCAAATACTCGACTCTGTCCGGTGGAAATGAGTTAAAGGGGGGTTACTGTTGTTGTTGCCAACGTGCAGCAGCAACAGCAAAAGAGCAACAAGTTCCTAATAGCAAACGAAGGCAAAATTTCGCGATGAGGATGTCGTCGCTTGAATCGAATAAAATGAAAAAAAAAAGAGGACGCACTTTGAGCTAAAGTTTAGTAAAGGTTAAGAAGTACCCACCTACACGCCTTGAACAATATATGTAGTAAAAACAATTCCAGTAAGAAAATTATCTTCGGCTACACCGAAGCTCAAATACCTGCCGCCATTTTAGAGACACCAGAAAAAACAATTGATTTACGTAGCACATACTCGTATGTGATATAAGTGGTCGTTGTTCTTATCCCATCACGCACATTTTTTCGAGTAATTTTATGTTACTATAATTTGAACTGGTTATAAAAAGGAGGATCCAATCACGCCCAATTGTTGTGAGCAGTTTCGTGTTATTGCTTAAATTTTAAGTACCGAATTTGAACTGATTATCTACTCGAATTTTAGAACAATATTAATGTTGTTTTTTTGTCCTTATAGAATGGGGGATTTTTTATGGTAGAGGGGAGCAGTTTTGGTGCGATCTCGTTCATCTAAGAACTAAACTTCCGCTAACAGAATAGGACCTCACATGCCAAACTTCTCGATATCTATTCAACGCTGATCATTTGTATATATTGTATATATGTATGTTGTCACACCCAACTTGCTCCCTTATGGGCGTTACATATGGAAGGACCATCACAATATACCCTTCGGTACGTGCTTGCGCGTGGCGAAGGGTATAAATATGAGAATCGTAATGTAGTTTGAAAATGCAAAAGTTTATTTATAGCAATCGTCCGAAATTGTTGGAAGGTAAGCTCTCCTTTTACAGGGTGTTGAAGAAATTTATTTTAAGTCACCAACAAATGTATTTTTATTTAGGAATTGTAAAATCTTTTTTTCGAACCGAAGATTTCGCTGAGTCGGGATTTTAAACGTATAAATCATTCCACATATTTGTTTCAAAAAAATGTTGCTTTCTTTCTAGAAGAGATCCAAAATATAAAATTACTTAACTGATATTTCGCTGAATCACTCAACAACTCTACCCGGTATATCTAACCTTATTTCGACCATGCTGTGCCATTGTAAATTGCATTAAAATGTTATGATGCAGCGGCACGGCTACAACTTACAGTCAAGGCAAATAATGCAACCAGGTTTATAGTGTAGCAAAAGACGGACCCAGAGTATGAACAATTTAAGCTTTTACTCCCGCTGATGTTGTTGCTGCTGCGCTAAACAAATTTCGCCCCCAACTAACAAATTAAATTAGAGTTAAGCAAATGACGCCAGCATGCGCAGGCAACACCGACAGCAGCAAAAGCGGAAAAACAAACAAACTTAACCAGAATAAGTGCAGAAATTCGACATAATCATATTTTGACTTGTTCTTATTTTTACGTCATTTCAGATGGTCTTAGAGAAAGTGACTGCTGCACGGCTCTTCTCTGACGACTTTTTTGTGCACCGAAATAGATGCGAGTTGTGAGTTTACAGTGACATTTTCAACGACAGCAGCAACAATTTGTACTCTTAGACAAGCAGTGGAATATCGAAAATGTCATCTACCGGTGACAGTGATGAGGACCTGGACATGTCCGCTTTGGACGGCATCCCGAACAGAACAGATCCAATCTATTCTATTAAACCAGATTTTATAACACAATGGTAAGTTTTTGTGTGGGATATCAAGTTGAATTCTTTAGACAGTAAATCTCTTTATTTGCCTCAATTTGATAAAGGCGTCTTAAAAAAGAACGTGAGAATCTCTGCAAAACCATTTATAATCGCTTCGTGGAGCATAGCGAATGCAAGCGACTACTCGAGGCCGCGCAAATTTATCGCCCCTTTATCGGCGCCGATGGCGAATTGAATCTTTGGAACTCTGAAGATCTTGATCTATTGACTGTGTACACAAAGGATAGAGGCCTGAATGGTTCGGAAGTGAGTGGCAATGGTTCGGCGTTAGCGGGAACAGAAGAACCTGGTTTGGGACCCGTGCTGCCGCCATTCGCTCTCTGGCAGACAATTGTAATTGCAGTGTGCCTGGCTATTTGTATTATACTGACTGTGGCCGGTAATATTCTAGTGCTGTTGGCTTTTATTGTCGATCGGAATATCCGACAACCAAGCAATTACTTTATTGCTTCGCTGGCGGCCACGGATATGCTGATTGGTAAGTAAATTGCACTTAAAAGTTACTGCATAATCCAGAAGATTTAACAAAAGTTTTGCTGTACACAAACTTTGTAAACTAATTTCAGCTTATATCTTCACAAGGCCAATAACTGTTCAATAAACCATCAATTCAAAAATCTGGTTTATTTATTTTCAGGCACAGTTTCAATGCCCTTCTATACGGTCTATGTCCTCATGGGCTACTGGGATCTAGGACCGCTCCTCTGCGATCTCTGGCTTTCGGTAGACTACACCGTCTGTTTGGTCTCACAGTATACTGTACTTCTAATCACTATCGATCGCTATTGTTCGGTCAAAATCGCTGCAAAGTATCGCAGTTGGCGTACCAAGAAACGCGTCATATATATGGTCACTATCACATGGATCATACCGGCGTTGCTTTTTTTTATCTCGATCTTTGGCTGGGAGCATTTTACCGGCAAGCGCGACCTTCTGCCGGGACAATGTGTGGTGCAATTTCTTAAAGATCCCGTCTTTAATACAGCACTAATTATCGGCTATTACTGGACGACGCTGATTGTACTATTTGTGCTGTATGGTGGCATCTACAAGACCGCCTACGAAATGCAGAAGCGCAGCGAGGCCAAACAACTAAAAATGCAGTCTATGGTAGCGTTAAGTGCGGGCGCAATGTCTGGCATGGCTGGACATGCTGCAGGTATTGGGGTTATCGAGGAGAAAATACTCAAAACAAATGTTGAGATTGGCGGCGGTGGTGACAGCGATGGCGGCATTTATACTGGTGGTTGTACTACAGCCGGCATCACTGCTCACAAACGCCCGAGTGGTTCAGGTCAATCAAATCCACTGGCACAAGCAGACGCTATCAACGGCACCTACGGTGATGATTTATCTTCTGAACAGCGGCGTGTATCAGATGCCAAATCAGAGGTTAACAATGAGAAACGTGACATTGCCGATATGGAAAAGAGCGAACGCAGTAGCAGTCCTGCCTTTGACTCTGACGAGGAATCGTCCGTCAATCAGGCGCAACAGTTTGCTACACAGCAAAAAATGGCCAATTTACGCAAACGCTCTTCTATTGGTTTAGTATTTGGTGCGCAGGCGGCACTCATGGCCACACGACACGGCGGCAAAGGTAATTTAATACAATGCAACCTAAATTCCAAATCCAGCGAAGCCATGTCCACCTCCCCACACCGACAACAGCAGCAGCGAACGCCTTCTCATGGCACCACAAATACGCTTGTGCGTGCACACAGTAAGGAAGAGGTTAGTGTCGGCAGCGGTGGTCCAACCAAACGCACCTCCTGCACGACTCTCTCGCAAATTGTCGAAACCGATCGTCTGATAGATCTTCCAGTTGAACAGGCTTTTTCAGCACCACCACCACCCTCTCGTAGTGTTACTGCTACCACATCACCACTTTCCCCAGTCGATATTGCACCCATCGAGGTGCCACGCGATCAGCTACAACCCGGTTTAGTACAAGCCATTTTACCCCCACCCGAGCAATTCCAGTGCAACGTGCTCGCAGACGCCTCATCACCCTTTTCCGAGTACTCCGATCGGCCGTTCGGTAATAACAGCAGCGGCAACAGTGAACTACAAATGACATACGATCTATTGACAAACAACTCTGAGTTGCGCTACATGGATGAGAGTTCAATTCTATCGCCGACAACCAATGGCAGCCAGAGCTATTCGCTCCACCTTAGCAACCAACCAAAACCAATTAACTACCCACAACCACAATCAAAAACACAACCTTCTGCCGCAGCGCTTGCCAATCAAAGCGCCAGCAGTCCCACTCGTCTGCAGGCAGCACTGCAGAAAGCAGCTAATGCGGCAGCAGACCCCACCACAAACAACACCTTTTCCGTGAACACTAACACCGATTCCAATGCTGCTAAACCCCCACCCGATGATTCCACCGAAGTCGAAATTGAAAAGCATCTTCTCGTCTCTTATACAGGCATGGAAGACTTTGCAAAGGTGCGTCGCGAAAGCTGCATCGAAGCGCTGTGTCTGCTCGACGTACCCACCGAGACGCAACTTTTTATTGCAGCCGAAACGATGGTACCGCGTCGCAGTTCAAGTCCGCTAGACACCATGTCAACTATACAGCAAACCAAAGACACGCCCACAACTGCCAACAAATCTTCGCCACCACAATATGTGACGACAGCACCCACCATCACAACAACAACGCTGGACAAAATCGACGAGCGCGAAGCATCCGACACGACGACCACCAACAAAATGGCCTCCACATCGGGCACAACCAGTACTGGCTCGACAGCTGGTGGTGGCGCAGCGTCTAAAGACACATTACGCTTTAAATCACAAAATCAAAAATCAACAACCGCCGCGACCAGGTCATCCAAATTGGGTCGCGGCGGTAACTCAAGCAGACGCGATTTTATACATTCGATCGGCAAGCATTTTCGCAGCAAGAAAGCGCTACCGCTAATAATCGGCGGTGTTGCGGCCAGCACTGGCGCCGGTCGACAAAAGTCAAAATCTGAAAATCGTGCACGCAAAGCGTTTCGCACCATTTCCTTTATACTCGGCTGTTTTGTCGCTTGCTGGACTCCATATCATGTGATAGCGCTAGTCGAAGGCTTCTGCCGCAATCCGCCGTGCACAAACGAGCATCTCTTTATGTTCTTTTATTTTCTGTGCTATGCGAATAGTCCGATGAATCCGTTTTGCTATGCACTGGCCAATCAGCAGTTCAAGAAAACTTTTACGCGCATACTTAAGGGCGATCTGCACATGACTTAAACAACGCTAGTACGATGATAAACACATAAAAGCGGCGTCCAGCGAAGTTTAACCCCAAAGTGTTTTAGTCAATTTTGTTTCATTTTCGTTTTGTGTAATATTTATTTGATGTGTTTTTTTTTCAACAAGGCAAGCAATGATCACATGAGCCCCCAGGTCATGCCTTTCCTACATATGAAAATACGTATATAGTACCAAAAACAAGCGGTTAAATTTCGTTGGCGCCTAAAAGTCTGCGTTTTTTTAAAGGAAACAAACGTCAATTTGCCAGTAAAGTAATCACACAGCTCCCAGTCTAATTACCTTACACCTTACCCTGTAACTTACATATGAAAACATTTGAATTTATACTAAGTTACATATCCGCATTTAGCTAACTAAGTTCCAATCGCTCGCAGAGTTCAGTGTGCAAGAGAGCAGCCCTAGTTTGTAAGCTTAAAACAAGTTTTAGACAATAAAAACATCCCAAACTCTCTCTAATTAAATAACATACTTTTAGGCTTACAATATTTTTAAAACAAACAATATTAATTAAACTAAAAATAATATATGTATACATATGGAAAACTTTATATACATGCTTATATAAAAAAAATTAATAAACATATCTAATAATTAAAATATCATATAAACTAGCTTTAGCCCTAGATGTTACAAACCAAAAACAATAAATTAAATAAATCAATTAATATAATTTAATAAATTTATTAACATAAAATTTAAATTGAATATTAATAACAAAGCGCTGAGATCTTTTGTTGTAATACAAAGCAAACAATTAACGCAACATAATTAATTAAGTAAAAACTTAGATTAATAACTAACAGTAAAATTGTTTATAAAATATTCAAAAACCAAATTAACAAAAACGTTTTGAGCAAACAAACAAACAAACACATAAGCCAAAATAATTAAAAGTTTAAACCTGGTAAGCCGCGGTGTCAATTTCAACGCAAATTGATTTATTTTTGCAAAAACCTTTCAAATTTATACCAGCGAATTTGTAAAAAATCCAAAGACGCCTGCAAGTATGCAATGGAAAATTGCCGTTAATATTTTTAGTTTCAATTTAAGTTCGATGCTTTCGTTAGGTCGAAATTGTGCTTGGGAAATTGTGCAATTTTGTGTGTGTAAATGAATTCAATTATTAAAGTTACAAATAAACAAATCAATTTATTACGTTATTTACGATTGGTTTTGTTTGTCTAGTACGTAAGTGAAAGTGTAACAAAAACAATAATACAAATAATTCAATAAACTATAATTAGTATTCAAAGTAAATGAACGTCTTTATAATTCTAGTCATGAATAACGAAAAATTAATTCGGAAAAAATTTAAAATTTTTGAAGTACTATGAGAGAAAAACGATTTGATTACATTTTTGTAATTTCGTCAGAAAACGAATTTATCAAATTTCTTTTGGATCCATTTATAAGGAAACCGTGAACGTATTTACCAAGCGACAAAAGTTGTTCGAAACAAAACTGCGTCAATAGCTCGTTTTGAAAAAAAATAGACTTTCATATCGTTATCGATCAAAAAAACGTTATTTAAAACGTATTTTAGTAACGTAATATGAAATGAATAACGTATTTGGCAGCTCTGCTAATAATATGTTTAAAAAAGGTAAGGTCAACTATTAAGGACGATCTAGATACATAGAGTCTGCTGGTTTGCTCTATTATATTCAACAGAGCATCTGCAGAGTGAAATCCTGATACGTACTCCATAAAAATATTAATGCAATTACATCCCTAAAAATCGAATACAAATTATTAATAAATTGTTTAACTTTAATACGCAATTAGCCTCCTTCAAGTTTTTGATTGTTATCAAAGCATAGTTTAAGCGCGGCCTAAGTCTCATTGCCTAACATAACAATTTATTTTTTAAGATCACATCGAACAGTTAACTGTATCCAGACGAACGAACCAAATAAAACCACAACAACGATTAGGTTAATTGAACAGAGAACAATGTGATAATTCACTTTTCAAGTTCAAGAATCGTATCAAATCAAAAGTCTAACTTAGATTACGAGCACATTTAATCACAGTTCTTGAAGTGTTGAACTTTTCAAAGAACTTTAAATAACAGAAGGAAAACAATTTAAATCGTTTCAGTTCCGTCTCCGAGCGATAATACAAACACGAACACACCCAGCACATCCAAACAAGCCGGCGACGGCATGCGAAGCACCCTTGAAGCGCGTCGCTTAATGTTCACAACTGCATTTCGATGTTTCAGTACGAAAGTGACAGCGTAGCTAATCGCACATTTTTTTATTTCAAAACTAAGCTTAGCTCCGCTTTAATTTGAGTTTTCGCGCTTAGAACTCGCGCGTGCACACGTCACACACCGCTGCCCCAACATTCTTACGGGTTCTGACCCGCGGACAGTTGACGCTATATGTACATTGTACATTGGAAAGCCGCATAAAATTAAATATTTAAATTAGCGCGCACTGTATACAAGTATACATAAGCGCTGGATTAAGGTTTACGGGAAAATTCAAAAAATACTTTCCAAAAGTTTTTTACAATTTATAAAAAATATAATAAAGCGTAAAGCAAAAAATGGAGTTAGTACTGCGTATGATTGCATTTGTGGTGACCTATTTGGCCGTAAGCATCAATTTGCTGCTGAATTGGATCATGCCGCGTCGCAAGCCCAGCTATCCGCCCATACGCAATAAGTTGTTGATAAAGCCAGTCACCGAGCTGGTTGTGGAGTTGCGTCAAAAAAAGGTGCTCTCCTAAAACATTCATAAATAAATTGTAAACAACAAATTTTAAAAACATTTTAATACTTAGATAACATCGCTGCAACTAGTGGAAGCTTATATCGCACGTGTTAAGGAGGTCAATCCTAGTTTGAATGCCGTCGTTGAGAATCGCTTTGACGAAGCGCTGAAGGAGGCACAACATGCTGATATGCTTATTTCTAAAGCTTTCGGCGAGCAATTGCTGGCCTTATTTTCACGCTATCCGCTGCTGGGTATACCATTCACCGTAAAGGAGTCGTGTGGTGTCAAAGGTAAGTGAAAAACATTTTGATTTGTTACATTTAGAAGAAAATTTTTAAGAATCGCTTGAACTTCATTTAGTTAATATAATAAGTTAGATGTTGTTGTAACGGCAAAAAAAAAGGTTAAAGATTCTGCACCACAATGACCGGTTATAATATCAGTTTTCCGCTTCTATCATTCTTCTTGAAACAGGTCTTTCTTTTGTCGTTGGCTGTGAGTATCGTAAAAATCTAAAATGCGCGCAAAATGGTGAGGTTGTTGAGCTCCTCCGTTCTGCCGGCTGTATTCCGCTGCTAGTCTCTGCAAATCCTGAATTCTGTCTTAGCTTCGAGACGAATACGCACACCAACGGACGCTGTCTGAATCCATACGATCAGGCGCGCAATTCGGCCGGTTCTTCAGGCGGGGAAGTATGTTCAAAATTGAATCGTTGTTTTCGTGTTTTCTCTACTTTTTATTTTTTCCTCTATTTTAGGGTTCGCTCAACGGGAGCGGTGCATCGCTCTTCGGCTTGGCTTCCGATATCGGTGGCTCCATACGTCTGCCCGCTTTGTTTTGTGGTGTGTTCGGTCACAAGCCCACCGCAGGCTTAACTTCGGTGAAAGGACATTTTCCAAATAGCACAACCGATGTGGAATTTCCACAATATCTGCAGTTGGGTCCGATAACGCGATTTGCACGCGACTTGCCGCTATTGTTGACAATAATGGCCGGCAGTAATGCCGAAAAGCTTAATTTTTCAAATGGCATAGATCTCAAAAAAGTAAAGGTATGCTCGTTAAATTAAAAAAATAGTAATCGATTGCGAAAAGATTTCAATTTTAAGCATACGAGTATTAAAATAAACCTCACAATTCCATATAAATACCCATCTTGCCAAATCCAATACAAAAATATTGCCCTCTTTTAGATTTATTACTCTTACGGATTTGAGGGCCTAAACGGTTTGGTTCATCCGTCAGTTACTATTGACATTAAAACGGCCATTATTCGAGCAAGGAAATGTTTTGAATTAATTGGAGTGCAAGTTAATGAGGTGAGTTTGCTGTAAAATTATGTTTTGATTAATAAACTGTAACTGACACTTATTTAAAATGTTATTTAATACAAGGTGAATCCCAAGGGATTTCAGCATTCATTGGAAATCTGTGTCACGGGTCTGATGACCATCAAAGGTATTCCAAGCATTGTCACGCAATCCACTAAAGAGCGACCCACATCAAAGGCATTGGCCAAGGAATTATTAAAATCGATAACGGGTCAATCGCTCAACACCAAGGAGGCGCTCTTTATGCAACTCATGCAGAGCTTAAACGCTTTTATGCCGGCAGAAAGCATGGAAAATTATCGCACCGAAACGAAACTCCTCAAGGCGGAATTACTGGTAAATATTTGTAATGAAAGCTTCAATTTACGAACCTAAAAGTAATACAAAAATCCGTTAACTTGTAGGAACTACTTGGTACCGATGGCGTTCTTTTTCTGCCTACTTTCCACACGCCCGCCACTTACTTCAACATGTCCATTTTGAATTTGTGCGGCATTGATTATATGTTACTCTTTAATGTTTTGGGCTTTCCGGCTACACACGTTCCCATGGGCCTGGATCAGCGAGGCAATCCAATTGGAATTCAAATTGTTGCCGCACCTTATCAGGATCGATTGTGTCTGCAAATTGCCGCAGAACTGGAGGGTGCTTTTGGCGGCTGGGTGCCGCCAGTTCCACACCAATTTGAAAATTAGTTCTGTGCTGCAGAGTTTTAAGAATAACCAAAATTTAATTAAAACTGTGTTGTGGTGAAGAAGGCTTTTTTATGAAAAAAATAAATATTTTTTTAATAAATTAAATACGAGTATGTGTTATCTCTTAATCTTACTCTGAGAAGACCGAACATTTCAACTGATTTTAGGGACCGCCAATTGCCCATTGGGAAGTAAATTTTTTATAAAATACAAATATTATTTATGTTTTTAATTTCAATAAATTTTACATATTCAAAAAGTAATTTCAATAAAATCCTTAAAATTCAGCAAAAGCATCAGCGTGAGTGTCATCTTTTGGCGACTTCTTTTCTGCTGCTCGCTCTGGCCTGCATCTAATTCGCCTTTGACGTTCGACATTCGTGTGACGTTCCACAAGCGGAATAGGTGCCAGTTTATTATCAACACCATAAAATTGTCCAGTGAGCTGCATGCGCCGTGCCTTCGGTAAAATTTTACTGAAAATGGAAATTAAAAAATTAAAAGGAATATTTTATGAAAAAGCCAATATTTACCCGGTCTTAAAATCCATATATAGCTCAATGCGCACGTAGTCATCGGGCTATAACAGGAAATAAATCAATAGTCAGTTGCGCTATTTTAAGGTTAATACAGAAACCGAAAACCTTGTTCTCGAGAAACTTATTCCAGCGCATCAGCAAATATTCGTTGTGCTTCAGCGACAAAATATTAACATCAAAATGTTGATGGACAAAAACCGGTAGGACATTGTATTCGGTGGACACGTGCGAAAAGAAATTCAAATGGGAAAGTGGTTGCTTTTCCTGCGTCTGCGCCACTGGCTTATCGCGCAGCAAATTAATGTCGATGTGCTGGGGCAGGCTCAAGTTTGGTTCGCAAATCATTTTTATTTATCAAATGTTTATTTTATTTTAATATAACAAATTTCTAACATTCTCTGACAATTCTTATCGAAATTATTGTTTTTTTTTTACTTTTTCAAAGCACGACTATTAATAACAAAAAATGTAAAGTAAGTTTCGAATAAAACCGAGGCAAGTAGAGGAAAGCAGTGTTCGGATTTACTACGATTTTGTTCATCATTCACTACGCCATCGGAATGCTATGGTCCGAACCCTGGAGGAAAGTAGAAAATGTCCCTATCAACCTCGAAATAGTTTCTCTCTTTGAAAGTTAAGTTTTTGTGTAGTTGCCATGGTTGCTACAAAACTACTAAGTAAATAAAAACAACAACGAAGTTTGTTGTCAAAAAAAAAAAAACAAACGTCAAAATAAGGCAGAAATCGAGGTGAGTACGCTCAATATGCGTTCTCATTTCTACTTTCCTAACCTTATTACTCAACCATGGTATATCCTTTTCATTTATGTAGTTTGTAAATTTTCACCACTGTGACGCCGACTGCAAACTGCAATCGTGTTGCATTGTGAATTTGTGTGTAGACAAGAGCAAGTTGCGGCGGCGCAAATTTTATTGCAATAAATTTTGTCAGATTTTGTCGTGTTGGTGGGCTTCAATTAGAAAATATTTAATTGTTTGTTAGTGCAAGCAAAGCAGGCGCTTGATGTCTTTTGGGCGTCCGAGAAAGTGAGCTTAATCTGGCTTGCAGCATCTGAACCCAGCGACATAAAACTTAAACAGTAATTGGCAACATGTTTATGTCCAAACAGCTGCTGACCGACAGTAATGCTGCGCAACAAAGTTGTATACACTATAGCAACAAAGCAAAGCAGCTCGTGTTGCAAAGCAACAATGAGTCCAGCACATCTGAGCCTAAGAAACTGATAACGGAACGAATGAGTGAAAGCGATAATGTGAGTTCACGGTGGACTTAATAAATTTATATATACACACTTAAATTTGAAATATTTTAACAACATTTTTACAGAATGAAGAAGTGTCTGCAACAAAACCGTCGTAAGTGTTACTTAGTTATTTATAAACTTTTTCCTAGCGAAATATTCAAAATATAACAAATCCTATAGAAATCGACGAATTTTTAAAAGTCGTCACCCGAAAAACTGTAACTTTTGCCCCTGCATTACTGCTACGCTAGATCAGTTAAACGCACACCTGTTAGATGCACACAGCGAGTTGATTTTCCATTGCAACATTTGCGAGCGTTACTTACCTCGCCTCCAACTAATGACGCACATGACAGAACACGCACAAAAAAGCGTACAACCTGAAAACACGTCCAAAACGCCCACAGCTGAAACCACATACATTTGTGAGCAATGCCAAAAGCATTTTCGCAGCATTAGCGGCATCAAATATCACATGAAAGCGCAACACGTTCAACTAAAGCTGTTTGCGTGCAATATTTGTGATTTGAAATTTGCCGCAAAGCGTGTGCTGCAAAACCATAATCGCAGCAAGCATGGACGAGGCAAAAAGCGGGCGTACGAGTGCACTATCTGTGGCAAATGCTTTAAGACCGACTCTTCACTATACACGCACCAGAAACTGCACAGCGACGAGCGACGTTTCAAGTGCACCGGCTGCGATAAATCATTTCGACTGAAGCATCATTTAACGTCGCACATGGTGCAGCATTCGAACTATGCCACCAAAGAGCAACTGCCATTCGAATGTAAGTGTTGCCGCAAGCGTTTTGCAGCCGCTGATAATTTGCGAAAGCATCGCAAAGTTCACGATATATTGGGTGATTTCGTGTGCCACATTTGTGGCGCGAAAATGCGTCAAAAACGCTATTTGCGACAGCATTTGCGGAAAGTGCATTTGCAACGATTGACGAGCAACTGATAACTGGGCATGGTAAATAATTATACCTTTTATTTTTTTTTTATTTATTATTTAAAATTAATATTTATTGAATTCGTTTTTTTTTTTTGTTTCGCTTTTATTTACATAGACATAACTGCAACATTTAGTAAAGAATATAATTTAAAGAATTTTAATTAATTCACTAAATAGAGAAAGAGCTTGAACTTTAAAGACAGTTTTTAGTTAGGTTTAAATTCATGCTAAATTTCTTTTTGCGTTAAATCGTTTAAATAATTATCATTTCTTTTTATAGATTTCTTTAACTTTTTTAATTTTGCGAAAGCATAAAAATAGCAAATATTTTTACGGTTTAAGAAAAAACCAACTTAAGCATGATTTAACACAAAGTACAAAGTTACTATAAAATTACAACTGCACTGAATATTATTTTCAAAATCAAACTTTCAAATACTACTGCTAATTTTTAGTTCAACAAAATAATTCTTAACATAAAAGTGTTTCAGATTTAATAAGCAATTGTTTGTCAACAATAAACTTCCTCTATATATTACACTCTACTGACTGATTCTTTGATTTATTTCTCACATTAATCATGAGCGTATTTTACATCTAAATAATACCTTAAAGTAAACTTGAAAAGCTAAAATTTATTGCAACGCTTATTCGAAAATAGTTTTCATTGCATTTGAAAAATAACTCATTTGCATAAATATTATATTAACTTACTAAAATTCTAAAGAAAAATGTAAGTAAATAAACAAAAACTGGAAAACAGATAAATTATTTCTTTACAATTTGTTTTCCTGTTTGAATTAACAGTTGCGTCTATCCCTTGTTGTCCGAGGGTCATTGAAATATTAAATTACAGCTATTCAAATGACCATATCTCGAATAAAGATATGCGTATAAATATTAATTTAAGAACGCATTAATTAAAGCTTGGATTCAGATTGTTTATATCAATTTACAATTTTCGAAGTTTTTTACAAAATGTAATTTACAAATCTAATAAAATTGATAATAATATATTAAATATAGTACTAATGAGGTGCGCGAAATTAGTTTTAAAATATACAAAATACTTGATAAATTAAATTTATACAGATACATTTATCAATACCTTTTAGTCATTTATTAGACTAAGACAAGTGAATATATTTCATAGAATGATTTCGTGTGGTAAATACATTAAATAAAAATAATGTTTTAATTCTATTGTAATAGTCCAGTCAGAATTATCTGCTGCTGTGCCGGAGCTCAAAGACATTTCCGTCATTTTAGAGAAACTAATAAATGTGCTTCTTGTAACACATATTTGCTATGTTTTTATTATAAGTGGGCGTTGTTTTCATCCGACTACGCCCATTTATTTGTTGGGTATAATTCTTCTACTAAAGCGTTAATTTCTGAATTTGAACTAGTTATCTACACTTCCAACTATTTTTATTACTATTTTTTATTTTTCTCATAGAGCGGAGTGGTTTTGGTTCGAATTTGCTAGACTTATACCTTCGATTGAAGAATAGGATCTCAAGTACACACTTTTCGATATTTTTAAAAATGCTGTGAGGGACAGACGAACAGACGGACTAACATCGTTAAATCGACTCAGAATTCGACGCGGATCATTTACTAAATATATATATATATATATATATATATATATATATATATATATATATATATATATATATATATATATATATATATATATATATATATATATATATATATATATATATTTATATATATTTATATATATATATATATATATATATATATATATATATATATATATATATATATATATATATATATATATATATATATATATATATATATATATATATATATATATATATATATATATATATATATATATATATATATATATATATCGTAAAACCTATACCTCGCCTCATGGACGTTACAAAACAAACTCAATATACTCTTCGGTGCGTGTTGATGCTTAGTGTATAAACAACTGTAAAATATGCTGAAAATAAGTTTAAATTTTAAAATTTACGAATTTTTCAATTTTCAGTAAAATCTTAATTGAAATCAAGTTTCTGCGTTTTGATTTTACACCTTAAAAAATTACGAATCAAAGTATTAAAGAAAAAATCTGCTTAAAACAGTAAATTTTTTACTTTATTTAAAACAAACTTAGGAAATTAATTCGATTTCGGTCATTTTACCATAAACCTAATCAATTTATATTCGTATATATTATTTCCATATATTTATATTTTCGTTAAATAAAAGATGTATAACAAAACTATAGCAAAATTTTTAGTAAATTTTTAAATTTAAATTTAAATTTAAGCTTTACAAATCGTAACGTTTTGTAAAACAAACTTTAGTCTTTTAGATGTTTAACATTTTTTAAATTAAAAAACTGAATGAAGTTAAGTTTTCTTTTGTTTATTAAAAATTTTCCAAATATTATCTTTTCATTATTATTGGATTTATTTTTTCAAATCAAAACTATTTCAATATTACTATTCGCACACCTCCACTAACAAATTTCTAAAAGGACATTTATTTAATGAATTAACTTGAATCAATATGTATGTACTCGTATATGTATAGTACATACAAATATAAAATCTATTTAAAAATGTATCTCTTGTAATACAAAATACAATTGATTCATGCTATTTACAAAAATATGCTAAATGACTTGAATTTTAAAAAGATACATGCAATTTTTTCAAAATAAAGTTTCTTCTTAAATTAGTATCAACTTAAAATGTCAAATCAATGTATTATCAGTTAATACTAAAGTTAAGTAGGAAGTTCATTTCACTATGAATATACGCCACAGTTTGTAATTCAGTAGATTTTTGTCTCCAGTCAATAGGAAAATCTTTATATTTTATTCAAAAAAACTTTGCATAATGACTTATTAAAAATAAGAAAAGAATCCAACTATAAAATACTTATACCAAGATAGAAAGTTGGACTATAGTAAGTACAATATTCTAGCCTAAATTTTTAAATATCAATATTTACAAACCCAATATTTAAACGAGAACCTGTTCAGAATAATCGCTTACTGTTTTATTTTTTATCATTAATTTCCTCTCTACATATATTTTTCACTGGCGGATTCTTACTTTTGCAACTCTGCCATGCTAGCCTCAAAGAGCGCCGTATTTATTTTATGCTTCAAAGTTAATAGAATTCCACGATCCGTGATGCCGCGCATTTCATTTGCGACATATTCGCCATAAGTGGCGAATTCATCGCGCATTCTAAGCGACGATGTGCTCGGCGATGACGCCTGTTGTGATACGCTAAAATTGCGCATCTTTATCAAAGCCGGATTGAGCAGTGTCGAGTTGGCACTGGGTTGCTGCGTTACAGTGGGAGCGGTATTTATAATGGTTGTTGTATGCTGGTGTCCATTTGCATCGTAGTGTATACGTTTATACTGCTGCGGTTGGTGGTGGTGATGCGACTGCTCTCCGAGATGATGCTCAAAATAGTCATCCTCATTACTAGTGTCGCGTTTTTGTACTTTAATGATCCGTGTGGGTTGAGCCGGCTGTTGATGATGATGTGCCTGCGTTGTGGCATTATTATTGTTGGCGCTAGTTTGATGATGTCCGCCGCCACCACCACCCGTTGAGCTTGACGATTGATAGGCAATTTCATCATCGGCATTTGTGGTGTGCAATTCGACTGTCTCCATTGCTTCATCTTCATCGTGAATTTGATGATCTGCAGCGACTAGCAGAGGTTCATCTTCGGCTGTTTGCAATTCTCCAGCATCGCTTTCATATTCTTGTTGATGTTGATGTTCCACGTTAATCTGTTTAATGGTCATTTTTGGTTTGCGCTCTTCCTCGATATCTTCCACATCTTTTGTCGTTTCTTCGATGAGTTTTTCAAGCTCGTGTGCACGACTACTGGCCGCTGCTGTAGCAGCTGCCGTTGCCGCAGCGCTAGATGTTGTAACAGAGGTAGTACTGCTTGCCGCCGGTGCCACTTCATATGTGATTGTCGTTACTGGCTTGCGATGTATAGTAAGAAATTCTTCATTTATAACAGAATTATTCGAGTTGGCCGAGCCGCCGCTGATATCCAACTGCGACGCCGCCTCCCGTATGATGTACTTTGTAGTGACAGTGCCCTCCTCTGTTATTTCCTTTCCTGATGATATGCGTCCCTTGTTTGAGCGACAAGCCTTCGGTGAGCTCAAGAATTGCAAGTTTTTAAAGCCAAACCATTTAGAATTGTATGGCTCTTTGCGCTTCATTCGATTGATCTCACGATGGTATTGCGTGCGCAATGTGTGAAATTTCTTCTCGATTTCGATAATAGGAATTCCGCCGCCTAGGCTGCCGCTTACCTCGATAAGTAACTTCTGCTTCATCTCCTTTTTGCGATAATCGTCGTGCGTCATATCCCAGAGTCCCCGTCGTTTGCGGTACTCATTGATGAGCGAAAGGGTCTTGTCTCGTGTCCACTCCATTTCAGGTGCGTTTACGCCAACGACGACGAGACTGGACTCGGCGGCGCTGCTGCTCTTAGTTGCCGTCGTGGTAGTGTTGTTGTTGTCGCAGCTCCTGTTAAGCACTTTTGTTGCAAGTAGTAGACTTTCGCGATTTTTTTTTTGTTTTTTTCTCGCCCTGGACACAATTTACAATGTTGCTGTGTCTGTTTTTTTTTTTTTTTGTTTCCAAAGTTTTCAATTCTTGGCGGATGTTTAATTTATTACTTAATTCTACTTGATTTTAAATCGTTTATATTTTTAAGTGCAGTTTAAGGTTAAATTTTCTTTCACAAAATTAGTTTGGAAATTTCTCAACGCGTTACTAGGAAAAAATATTTTTTATGTATACGAAATCTAAAATGTCGACGCTGGTGTCGTAGTGTTGCCAATAAATGTATATATACATGCAATGCAGTGTTGCCAATAGCTATTAGTTGCAGATTTTTGTATATAAGCCACGGCTGATTTAACAAGGTTGTATCTTCCGTAAAATAAAGTAATACACAATACAAACCACATGTATTTGTTATTGTACAATGGCATTACTATTTTTTTTTTTTTGTATACCCTTCGCCAAGTTCAAGTGAACTTACCGAAGGGTATATTGAGTTTGTTCTTCCATTTGTAACACCAAGAAAGGGGCGTTATATATATAAATGATCAGCGTCGATTTAACGATATCTGTCCGTCCGTCTGTCTGTCCCGAAGATTACAGCCGAAGTTTAAGAGCTATCGTGCTGAAATATTGTATGTGAGCTTCTATTCTCCAACGGATTTTTAGTTCTAAGATGGGCATGATCGGTCAAAAACTACTACTTTGGTAGTTACATAAAACTACAAACCAAAAATGGGCGTGACCCGATAAGAACAATTCCACTTAGACATGTAGCAATTATGTGCTAAAGGAAGAACAATTTTTGATGTCACTGATTGATGGCATAGCCGAAAATAATTCTCTTCAACTCAACAGGATACATTTATTAAAAAAATCAAATTAACTGTTGTGGCAACACCACCCTGTAGATGCCGACAAAAAAATAAAGCGAATGCGTGTCGATAATAAATGTTTATTAGTCGTCATGTGTTCTAGCCTTCCAAATATAGGACAATAACCGAATAGCAGAAGAATTAAAAAGGAGTTTTGAAGCGTCGGTATTTTTAATTTCAAATTTGAGAATTTTTGTGAATGGCAGAATTAATTTTACCCGAAGCTGATAAGAAGGGTAAACTAAAAAAAATGTTTCTGCAACATTTTACAGCAGTAGAATTGTGGTTGTGCGTGCGCAACATGTAGCATTAAGATGCTACTCAAATTATCGATTAATTCAAGGATTTTCCAAGCAGCAAAAAGTGATAAGATTAAAGTCTTAAATATCAAATTAAATGTAAAAATAGAAAACAAGATTGGAATTAGTTATAATTGTGGTCTATTAAACGTACAAACGATTTACATAAAGCAAATTTAGTTTATCAGTTAATTTTAATACTTTCGCTAGTTCATTGTCAAAATTATTATCCACTGCATAATGAAGCGGCAAAACGTGCGGACGCTGTCGCTGGTTGTTTGTACATTCACATATTTGCTCATTGGTGCGGCAGTCTTCGACTCGCTGGAGTCGCATACGGAGTCCAAGCGTTGGGAGTTTTTGCAAGGTACTCCTTACTCGTCCTCGGAGGCGAAATTGTAGGCTTCACAGAAATTCTTAAAATTTAATTAATTTTAATTTTTTTAACATTATTAAATATATATTTTTAGTTCCACAATATTTCCAAATTGAGTAAGCACCAAAATCTTAAAATTGTTTCTATCATCATTTAATTTATTACTTGAATCTTTTTTTTGGTTTTGTTTATTTACTTTTCTTAAAAACTGCTAATTAACAAAAATAATTGATGTTCAAAATTCTGCTTTACAATTTGTTTACAAATCGGTCCTCCAAACACTTCAACTTTGCTTTAAAATAATCATTTACACGCTACACATACGCACAAACACCTGCAAACACACGCATATACATATACACGCACGCAGCGGTGAAAGACAATTTCGTTAAGAAATACAATGTCACCGCCGAAGACTACCGCATGATGGAAATAGTGATTATCGAGAATAAACCACACAAAGCGGGCCCACAATGGAAGTTCGCTGGCGCCTTTTACTTTGCCACCGTAGTTCTGGCCATGATCGGCTACGGACACTCAACGCCGGTCACAATTGGCGGCAAGGCTTTTTGCATGGCTTACGCAATGGTAAGCGCCTTTTCCTTTCTATCTTAACTAATGCTTTTCAATGTAAAATTAATTGTGCACTTGTTAGAAAAATCCAAATCAAGTCTTAATTAAAATCACAAAATAATTTCACTTTTAGGTTGGCATTCCACTGGGTCTTGTCATGTTCCAATCGATCGGTGAGCGACTAAACAAATTCGCATCTGTTATAATCAGACGTGCCAAGCGCTACATGCAATGTTCGCATACCGAGGCCACCGAAATGAATCTTATGTTGGCAACCGGTATGTTGTCCTCCATCATTATAACAACTGGCGCAGCTGTATTCTCACGCTACGAAGGTTGGAGCTACTTTGACAGTTTCTACTACTGCTTCGTGACGCTGACAACAATCGGCTTTGGCGACTATGTCGCACTGCAAAACGATCAGGCACTGATGAAGAAGCCCGGCTATGTAGCGTTGAGTTTGGTTTTTATACTCTTCGGGCTGGCGGTGGTGGCAGCCAGCATCAATTTGTTGGTGCTGCGCTTTATGACAATGTAAAGTGTTGCACATTTTTGTATCCTAATTTTAACACGGAATATTTTTTTAATAATTTTGTATTTATTGTTTTAAAATCTAGGCAAGCGGAAGACGCTAAACGCGACGAACAAGACGCACAGAATTTGGCCGCTGCCAATCAACCGCTCACCTTTGATGGTGAATCATCGTACAATATGCACGGAAAACTTTTGGGCAACTCCAACAATTACATGACCGAATTCGATGAAACCGTTTCGATTTGTTCGTGCACCTGTCTGGGCGGTACACGCTGTCTCAATCATGATACCTTTGTCGATCCCGATTTCCGACCAACCGATATTATTGAGAGTACTTTGAGCTTAAAACGTGCGTCGGTTTGATACGATCGGTTGGAGCTGCAGGAGGAAGGTGGTTAAGTTGGGTGTGATTAGTTGTTGTGCCAATGAATAGATTAATGCTTTTGTTAGAGTTTTTTTTAAAGAAACGATGGCCACTTATTCTGATTTTTTTTTACAATACAATTCACCTGCATAAGTGAAACTAGAAAAAGCAGTTACATAGAAATCGTATAGGAAGAAGAGAAGCACCTAAACCCACAGCAAACCCTGATTGTATCTTCTATTTTCACTAGTGAAATTACAGTGAAGCTGTAATGTAAACTCAACTTTAATTTGATTATTTTTTAAATTAACTTTTTAAATTTAAAGCATATTCAAAGGAAATATTAAAAAAAAAGTTATAAGTTACTTTTAGAAATGAGAGGACATTAAATAAGATGTTTTCAGTTAAAATGCTTTCAGCCGCAATTATGAAACGAAAGAAAACAATTTGTTGCATACCAATTGGTAATGTAGTAATATTTCTAGTTTAATATTATATTTAATATGACTTTTTTCAAAGGCCTTTTGGTATGCAATTTTAATTAAAGCGTTGTTCACGAGTTGTGCTAAGTTCAGTATGTTTTGCGATGAAATTAAACTGTCATTTTCATTGCTTTAAATTGAAATATTCTTCGCTTAACTAATGGTTAAAAAATAAAACTGTTATTTGGGAGCAATATTCCAAAGAGTTGTGTATAAATAACTACTCTACAGCTTATTTTTCGACTATTTGTAAAGCGTTTTGTATGTAATGAATTTTTAGAGAATAAAAATTTAAACAGTTTGATTTAATAACATTATAATATACATATATAACTGCAATCCTAAACAATGATTAAATTGGAATTTAAACGAATGACAAAACGGAAATGATATTTAGAATATTTTATTCGAATTTCTGCAGTTTTTTTAATATCATAAATGTTAGTACAAATTTTTTTTAATTCGAATATATTAAATAATGTTAATCTCTGCTAAAGAGCAAATATAAAATAAGTAAACAAACATTTTTTTCGCAAATTAAGATAACCTAATATTCGTGCAGTAAGAATATAAATAATGTCATCCCACGGAAAAAACAATAATAATCCAGTTAGGAAAATACACCCACTTAACCCAACAAAACGAAATCATAACTTTACTGTGAGCCTCGAGCACTCTGCGTCTCGTTTGGATCCACATATCACGATAGCATGGAGCTTGGAGAAAAAACTCAGAAATGGAAAAAATATAATTTAGAAAATTTTCACATCAAACATATTTCGAAAAGATTTTAGTCAGACGAAAGGCGTGTTAAAAATTGGTTTTTCAAAAATTGCATAAATCGATTGCACAAAACTGCAACGACACGACCGACGGTCTAAATAAATTTGCAAAAATAAAAGAAACAATAAAACAAAAGCACAAAAAGTTCACCAAACCACAGAAAAAAACAAAAAAGAAAACGGTCTGTTTTGCTCTTCGAAGAGGATCCCACCCCAAATACGATAAATTTCGCGAACGCCTCTTCGTCTGCACGCACAAATTTGTTTTCGAATTTTCGCATTCTGTTCAGACATATCTTCCACCGAACCCGTTCCCTATTCCGAAAGCAATCTTAGCCGCATCAGCAGCAAAGCGATAAAATGCGCGAAATCGTACATATACAAGCGGGACAGTGCGGCAACCAGATCGGTGGCAAATTCTGGGAGGTAATCTCCGATGAGCACTGCATCGACGCCACTGGCACGTACTACGGTGACAGCGACTTGCAATTGGAGCGCATCAATGTGTACTACAATGAGGCGACGGGCGCCAAATATGTACCCCGCGCCATTCTTGTCGATCTTGAGCCTGGCACTATGGATTCGGTGCGTTCAGGCGCTTTTGGTCAAATCTTTCGTCCGGATAATTTCGTATTCGGTCAGTCTGGCGCAGGCAATAATTGGGCCAAGGGTCATTATACAGAGGGTGCCGAGTTGGTCGACTCAGTGTTGGATGTGGTGCGGAAAGAGTCTGAGGGATGCGATTGTTTGCAGGTGAGTCAATGGATCGAAATAGCTGAGCTGTTTCACAGATTTGTATTATTATTTTGTTTTGTGGTTATGACGTTAGGTTTTTGAAAATATTTGAGGTGTTTTTTTATATTTAGACTTTAAAGTAGTTCTTACTTGTTGATCTCAGCATAACCGACAACTATCATTTTATTTTATTCAAAACATTTCTGAATCTTTTTTCGACCGAAACTTAAATTTGTTTGGTTTTGTGCAAACTGAAAATTTTATTTTTATTGGTCTAAACGTTTTTAAATCAATCTCTTTTTGCCCCTTTTTATTTTAATAAGTTTTAAAATGTGTTTGTTTTATTTTTGTATTTAATCAGACATAAAAAACCGTTTAACATTTGAAATATTAAAGAACGACAATTGTTTTTAAATTTAATTTCTCATTGGTAAACACTTCGTTTTAGGGCTTTCAACTCACCCACTCTCTCGGTGGTGGCACCGGTTCCGGCATGGGTACTCTGTTAATCTCAAAAATTCGCGAAGAATATCCTGATCGTATTATGAACACATTCTCCGTCGTTCCATCGCCCAAAGTGTCCGACACCGTTGTCGAACCATACAATGCAACACTCAGCGTCCATCAACTGGTGGAGAACACCGACGAGACGTACTGCATCGACAACGAGGCGCTCTACGACATATGCTTTCGCACACTAAAACTGACCACGCCGACTTACGGTGATCTCAATCATCTGGTTTCGGCGACCATGTCTGGCGTTACAACGTGCCTGCGCTTTCCCGGTCAACTGAATGCCGATTTACGCAAACTCGCAGTGAATATGGTGCCCTTTCCACGACTACACTTCTTTATGCCCGGCTTTGCGCCGCTGACGTCTCGCGGCTCGCAACAGTACCGTGCGCTAACAGTGCCCGAGCTGACGCAACAAATGTTTGACGCCAAAAATATGATGGCAGCCTGCGATCCGCGACACGGGCGCTATCTGACAGTGGCGGCGATCTTTCGCGGTCGCATGTCCATGAAAGAGGTGGACGAACAAATGTTAAATATTCAAAACAAAAACAGCAGCTTCTTTGTCGAGTGGATACCAAACAACTGCAAGACAGCGGTCTGTGATATACCGCCGCGCGGTCTCAAAATGTCTGCCACTTTTATAGGCAATTCGACAGCCATTCAGGAACTCTTCAAACGGGTCTCCGAGCAATTTACAGCGATGTTTCGGCGTAAGGCTTTCCTGCATTGGTATACCGGCGAAGGTATGGACGAAATGGAATTCACCGAGGCGGAGAGCAACATGAACGATCTGGTATCGGAGTACCAGCAATACCAAGAAGCAACTGCCGACGAGGAAGGTGAATTCGATGAGGATGAAGAGGGCGGCGGCGATGAGTAATAGTCATGGACTTGTTGTCCGGCAGACTATTGAAATTGGCTGCGACGGATTAGGTTGGATGTTTCGAGTTAGCAAAAATAGCAGGAGTTTTAGTTTTGCTAAATTTTAAAGCTGCGTTTTTGTGTAGAACAAATTTTAAATGTAATTATTTTTATTCCTATTTTTTTTTTCAAACGCCGCCCCTCATGACGCGCGCGCGACAATAATCAACGGTTTTTAGTATCTTTATTTTACGTAATATTTTATGCATCCCATTTCTGTACGTACCCATAACGAAAATATATATATATGCCAAATATATCCGGACCAAATTTCCAAAATTTACAAAGGTGATATTTTATTTGAAGTAGGCCAAAAAAAGTTTGAAACAGTATGAAAAATATATATTTTTTTTCATTATTGTGCAAGAACTCAAGAAAACAATTTCATTAGTTAAAATTTTTATTAAGCAGCATTTATTGGGCTAGAATAATTACATTTGCTGAGCTACATTTTAAACTAGACAAACGTATATAATGCGGAGCAGTAAAATCCTTAAAATATAATACAATCAGTAACGATAGTATATAATCCAAAGGAGCATTAAACTGAGATGAGAAAGAATTACTTAGAAATAAACTTAAATTAAGTTGTGACTTAAAATGGTATTAGAAAACAAAATCGATCGGTAAAATATAAACTTAAACAAAATATCAAAAAGGACATAGTTCGGCAGACAATTGAAATTAAACACTTCGAATTGGAAATATTTTAAACGAGCAACAGAAGGGCAATTATTGCTACCACACAATATTGAACTTTATCTAAAAAACAAACTTGCGACTACTTTCCACTGTCAAATCAACTTAATTCCAAAAGTTGTGTTTGACATTTACACATCGTCAAACAAACCGCGTGGTGGTGGTCCAACAACACGACGCTCCGTACCATCATCATCGTAGTCATCGAAATCGCCAAGCGGTTGGTTACCTAATGGACCGCCCTTGAATCCAATCTGTACTTGTGTACTGATGCCGAAACGTTCGTTTATCTCGTCTGACAGACTGCGCGGCACACCCAGCGTTGCGGATGATGACACAGCGGCATAATCGAAATTATCGCCATCGCGTAGCAGACCATCGGCCGGTGTGCGCATCATACTGTTGCCTGATAATTGTGGTTGCCCCCCACCAACAATACCGCCACCGGTTCCAACACTGCCACCCAAATCGCGATATTTAGAAATATACTCATTGGTGGCCATTGCATCGTTGCGTGTAAAATCACGACGACGCGACATTGCATCCTCGGCGCGCTGACGACGTCGCTTTTCGCGCGCAATTAGATCTTTGCCCTCCTGCACCAGCTCGGTAGCAATAGTTTCATTTTGCAGAAACTGTTGAAAACCCATGGCGTTAAGCGCACGACTGCCGAGACTGAACCAGGTAGCGAGACAGAAGGCCAGCATGCACATCGGAAAGTAAATGTTAAAGCCATTCGAAATGATGCCGATAACATCCATGTGTCCCATTATCTGTGTGTAGTATGTTTCCAAAATGCGCTGCAAGAGATTTTGTGGTCGTTTATTATTTGAAAATATACAACAAAATAATTATATTTTTCATTCATTATTATAAAATTTCAGAATAATTTTTCTAACTGTTTATACTGATGCAATAAATAATAAAAAATTTAACCAAGTATTGCGTTCGTAATATTGTTAAATAAAATGATGTTTCAACAAACCTCTTTTATAATATGCGAGTCCATGTGAATTAAACCGAGAAAATTGAGACACATGGGTGGCGTCAGACGACACAATAGCATACCGCTAAAGATCAAACTGTGCTCGTTGGTCTGATGATGCGGCGCCAGATAATACAAATTCAAAAAACGTATACGTAAAATTGTCGAATATGTGCAGTAGAACAAATAACAGAGCACGACCATGGAAAATATTTCAATGGTTAAGAAATCATAGCCGTCCTTAGCGACATTGATGACATTGGCGAATATCGAAAGCACTGGTCGTCGATTAAAGAATGTCAACTCACTCCAAACGACCATAAAAGACATTGTGGCGGCCAGCACGCAGAGCGCCTTCAGAAAAGGTGCCTTCAGCAGACACTCCCAGTACCAGTGCAGTGTCGGATTATACAGAAAACGACCCAGCTGCGAGCGCATTTGCGGAAACTCCGATTTAAAACGGTGCTCTGCCGAATGAATATTACGCGCCACATCCTCTAAATGCAGAACAGTCGATATCTGTACACTCCAAAGCGCCTCAGTGCGCTGCAGTGTCTGCAACGACTTGATGACCTGCTTATGAATTCGTACAAGTGCCTTTTCAGATGGCACTATGGTCGATGTGCCACCATTGCCACCGCCACGAGTGTAATTCCGATTAGCGCGCTCCTGCAGTTCAGTGGGTACTTTACGTAAAATCGTCTCGACGCAGGAACGCAACTCGTGGTTGTTGGGCACGGCACGACTTATGCCCTGCAAAGATTCGAGAACATCATCAACATTTTCTTCGGCCTCGGCCTTGTCTGAGCTGAGTTTTGCCGCTTTGAAGTAAGCGTATTGTAGCGTAAAGCCGGGTTTAGCGTTGTTCCATAGCGAACGCGGCACTTCGACGAGGGCGTAACCTAATTTTTTTTTAAGAACGAATGAAAGAAAGTAACCATCAACAAATTAACATAAGTCAAGAATGAGATCTCAATAAACCAAATTTATTATTCAATGTTTTTGCAAAAACACTTACCCAGCAACAAGACAAGCAAAAATAATCCCCATGTATTCGACGCTGAAGACGCAATAGCTTTTAGCTTTTGCCAATCTAAAGAGACTCCTTTGGCGGCTATATAAATAAGCAGTACGCCGCAAATAAACAAATACGAGCCATAGTAAATGGCATTCTCGATAAGTGCCGACTTGAGTTTGCCCTTAATGGTAAAATCACCCGCTTTCAAATAGGACTGCATCAGCGGCATAATTAACCATGTAAGAAATTGTGAGGTCCAGTAAATAATGCGCCAGAGATTAGGAAACACTGAATCAGGTATCATGCCCCAAGGTGCTTGACACTCATCAGTGGCAGCGGCTGCATTATTGAAATAATGGTTATGATTGACGTTTATGTTGCTATTGCTATTGTTAGTGCTGTTAGGTGAGTTGGTGACTGGTACAGAAATCTCGATATGCTCCTGCAAACATTGGCGATAGAGAGTCTGAAAAAGATTTTATTTATTTTCATATTTTTTATTTGTTTATCGGACGCAAGGTCTTTTTGATTGTTTTAAATATTTAATTGCCAATATTTTATCTTCCGTCGGAATCTTTAATATGAAAACCGAGAAAACTATTAAGTAACAACGATGAACATATACATACATATATTGCACATAAATAATGCACAACTCGAAATATTATAAAGATTATGGAAATTATTAATTTTTTTTACTTACCGATGTCACATCCAGCGGAATGGTAAAAACTATTAAAAATGAAAAGCACCAGGCCATTAAGACGGACAGGGTGACTAAAATGTGTTGCCGCTGAACATTCCCGTAGCGGTAAAGGGAAATACCAGCCAGCAAAAGAGCGACACAAATGGAAAAAGGCAGCAAATAGGCCATGGCAAATGAGTTATTAATATTTGTTCAAGTTATATATTGGTTGGTTGGGTTAAGTGCAAAGGTGCCTTAATACTTTTCGGAATAGACAGAAGCAGAAGAGTATCAGGTGCACCTGAGTATCTTCACCTGCTCGACCGTCCCCTCTGCCAGATAAATATTTAAGATGCAGCTTGTTTTGTCGCTGCTTTGAGACGTTTCTGTTGTAATTGACGCGCAGTGTCGCGTTGCATTTCCTCCAAACGTTCTAGCGCTTGTGTTTTAAGCGGCATCAAGTGAGGTTTGCAGAAAACTAGTTCCGTTTTGTGCTCGAAAAATAGTTTGCCCGTTGTCGGTTCAATCAAATCGATTTTTTCCTGAAGATGAGCCTCTGCAGACATAATCAATTATGACAGTCGTTGTTTTTGTTGTTGTTGTTGTTTTTGTGGAAGTGGCAGGCGGTAGCAGCGAAGCCTTTATGATTGCTGGTGCCTTTTTATAAGATATACTTATTGCAGATGCATCGTGTTTCGTTAAGTAAATTGCACTAATTTGTTTCGTTTTAAGCAGATTCAGTATTTTGTTATTTTCGCAAGTTTTTCTATTCTGAAATAAAATCTCACTCGAACCGTCATCAATTTTTCGGAAAAACTCTACAGTGTTGCCAGCAATGCATATTCTTTGCGACTCATCACTCCGGCCAATAAGCTCAAACATAGATAATATTACACCTTAATGAAGTATTTGACTTTTGATCATAAGAGTATGATGTCACAGTTGAGGAAGAAGCAGATCGAGCTCATTTTTTAAGTTTTATTAATAATTAGAATATTGAAAATTATTAATAAAATTGAAACTTACATAAATGAGTCAACTTAATTTAATATTCGTTATCCTTTTTTTATTTGAGACTTCTCTTTCCAAGCGTGTGATGTCAACAAATTATACTCATTTCATTTTTGTCCACAAACGTTTTTTGTTGATTATAATTTTATAAATTTTTTTTATTTGAAAAAATTAAAATAATATTAATCTAAAGAAAATGGAAGCTATTGTTCTTTAGGTAGAGCAAATAAATACGTATATGGCTGACGACATGCGCATGTTCGCCATATTACAGGATCCATTGTAACGTTTTCGTTTTGCTATATCCATTTATAGTGTAAAATTAAAAAAAAAAAATTAACAAAAAATTCTAGTCTAGTGGACTAACTGTGACATCAAGGGAAGAACGTGCAACTTTTCGATGTCATTATCTGCATAAGTTATTTGAAAGTGGAGCAGGTGTCAATGAATTTGACGCGTGTAAATTTATCTAATTCTTTCCCAGGGCGCTACCTTATGTATGTACATTTTTCATAACAGCTGTTTTTTAAAGTATTTTATGCAAGAGAAACTTTATTAAAAAATCTATTTTTGGGAATTTCGCCTTGTTTTGCTTTGAAAAATCAAAAATATTAGCGCTGCAGTATGGACACAACGATTGATATGGACAAAGGTATGTACACATATATATGTGGTAGAATGTAAAACCAAAAGCCGAGGAACATATAAACATAGAGATCCCAATTATTAAATTTAGGACGCACCAGTGGCGACGGCATGGAACAAGAAGAACCCACACCCAAAGTGGAACTGAAAACTGTAACAGCAGCAGAAGACAAGAGCTTTACCTACAGCGCACCGAAAAGTACTCGTCCGCCACTGCGACGTAAAGAGAGTTCGGTAATGCAAGAAAATGTACACGTCGCTTCCACAATGTCAAGAAAAACATCCACAGCCAGCAACAGCGGTGCTGGTGACAGTTCGCTACCACTGCCTGGATTGCACACTCTCTACCGACGGCCAGAAGTAGTGACGCGCAGTATGGCGCCGGCATTGCCCAAAGGTGAATTGGTACATTTAAAACCTCGCCTGGTCGTGCAAGCCAACGTAGCACCACTACCGGAACACAAGAAAACCAAACCACCTAAATTTATACCCTTTGAACCGTATCCGGGAGCAGTGAATCCGATTGTGACGCGCAGTAGTGGTGGCCAGACGACACCAAAAATGCCGCCGAAGATAAACAAAAACAACTTAGACATTGGAGTGTTGGTGCGACAAATGTCCACAATGCGTACGCAGGAATTAAAAAGCGATGAGAGCCCACTTACTGCAGAAGGAGCGAAAGTTCTGGCAGTGAGCGATAATGATGCTGAATTGCAAAAGCTAAAGGATGAATTAAAGAAAACGAAAGAAGAGCGTGATTATTTTCAAGGGCAATTTAAATTCCAAACACAAGTAAACTCGGAACTTAAGAATTTATTAGTGGCATCGGTGGGCGAAGATTTGCAAACTCGCGTCAATGTACTGACTGAGGATAAGCTGCAGTTGGCACGCGCCCTACTTGACACCGCTAATAATTTGACAACTCACACGGTTCGTATACACATTTATTTTTGATTATTATTTAAATAAAGCATTTAATTGTTGTTACAGGAACAAATCGAATTTCTGGCGGGACAATGTGAGGTCTGGCGTTCAAAGTTTCTTGCCAGCTCCGTCATGGTCGAGGAGCTGGCACGCTGGAAGGCCGATCTCACGCAAAAAAATCAAATGCTCAACGAGGCAACAAAGCGTCTACTCCATTCTACACACCAGATGCGTGAAATCCAACTGGAAAGTTTAAAACACTTAAAATTTATTGCAAAAATACGTTATTTGAATTTACCTGCTACGGATGTGATTAGTTTAAGCGCAGAGAATTTGAATATTTTGCAACAAATGGTGCTGCACTCAGGCGTGGGCATTCCCGAGGCAAATTTGAATATCTCCAGTGCTAGTACAAACCCTTTGTGCGAGTCAGAGAAGTACGCAGTGCAGGCAAGTAACAAAATCATTTTGCCAAATTGAATTGCGAACACTTTTAAACGATATTTAAAATTTTTACAGGCGCTAGAATTTATCAGTCAACCCTTGATGGCCACAGACGAGGCCATACGTGCGCTTTTTGGACAAGCGCAACGTCCGTACGGCGTGGTGCTTAATAGTACAAATTCTTCGGATCATTCAAGTCAGTCAACGAATGCACTAAATGTGGACGGTGGTGTTAAAACAAATTAGTTTTCTTTAAATATAAGGTCATGGGTGTAAGCAATATTTGCGTGACAAGCTTAGTTTTACTAGAATAATTTAAACTATACTGCAGATAATACGATTTTATATATTGTAATAAATTTAAACTTTATTTAACATAAAACATGTTAAATTAATTATAATAATTGAATTTGTCCTTTTCCGAAATTTCAAGATAAATGCATTTTTAAAGCGACTCGCATTAGTTTCTTCAGCACTTTTGCTTATTGTCGGTATCATATAAATCCAGGCGACGCTGGTTGAAGACCGGAATTTGCTGACGCACTTGTTCCACAAGTGAAAAATCTAAAAACGTACAAATTTCTCAAAATATTTTCATTAAAAAAAAAATTTCCGTCTTACCAACATCCGCTATAACAGTTTCTTCGCCCTCTTTTGCGCTCTTGAACACCTTAGCCCAAGGATCGACCACCATCGAGTGTCCATAAGCCACATATTCGGCGCTCTCATCACGCGCTGGCGAAGTAGTCACTATATAAAGTTGATTGTCGTTGGCACGTGCGCGCTGCAATAGTTCCCAGTGTAACGGACCGGTGGTCATGTTAAAGGCCGCCGGATAAATGATCATCTCGCAACCTAAAAACAAAAACGAATCAATTTTCATTCTCAATAAATATTCATAATAAACTACTGCTTACCTTCATTGCGATAGATGCGCGCCATTTCCTCGAAACGTATGTCATAGCAAATGCCTATTCCAATCTTGTGGCCATCTACTTCAATAATGGTAAATTCATTTCCAGGTGATAGTGTCTCCGACTCCTTGAAACGAATGCCGCCCTTTACATCAATATCGAACAGATGCATTTTGCGGTGTTTTGCTATAAGCTTGCCATTCGGATCCCATACTGTGCACGTATTGTAGATAGCATCATTGCTGGTGTCCAGTTCAGGAATTGTACCACCTACAATGTAGATGCCATGTTCCTTTGCCAACTGCGATAATTGCTGCGATGTCGTACCCTCTGGTATGGACTCGGCATATTCACGAAAGTATTTTGTGCCGTAAGGACAGTTAAAACACTCGGGCAGTGTCACTAAACGTGGCTGATGCTCACATACTGCTTGTTCGATACGCGCTGCAGCATTTTGTAAATTGGCCACTTTGTCCATGGAACCACGAAGTTGCAACAGCGCCAGACGCATGACTTTGGGTAAAATATTTCAGGTGTTTTTATTGCAATTTAAATGAAGTGGTTTATAGTTTTTACGTCTTGACTTACGATTAGGTACTTTGTTCATTGTTTTTGTTGTTATTGTGGTTTATAAATTAAAGATTTAATTGCTCACTGATTACGACGACGACCGCAAAATGAGATAAACAGAAAAGCAAAAATAAGTTCATATAGAAAACAAAAAACAGCTGATTTTTGAAATTCAGAAAATTAAAATCGAGAGCTTTTTAAGCTTAAAAACGGCACAAATGTGATTTTTGTTCGCACCTCTAATTAAACAAAAGCTTTGAGACACCCATACATAAAAAAGCAACGTTTTTCTAAAATAGTTAAATTGTTTTTTAAATTTTCTCCGGTTTTTGTTTAAAAAAATATGCTTCATAATTTTACGGTATGATTAATTTTTACAGTTTTTATCCAATAGAAGCATTTTATGTTTCCCATTTACTTCTTTGAAATTAAGAGCATCACACGCCGACTTACCCATAGATTTAGTTGTGGGTTACTGGGAGAGGCGCAAAATATTAAATAAATTACGTAAATTTTAGGAGTCAGTCATAGCTGATAACATCTTTAGATCAAATAACTTTTTCGGAAACAATTCCGATTATATCCTATCTCATATACAGTATTTAAATCTGAATTTTAATCAAATCGGACCCTAACAGATCTGCCTCGTATGGCAACATAACTCAACAGATCTGTATATATGTACATATAATTTTACCAGATTTTATTTAAAATATTATGTTCAATAGAAGATGAAAAAGCCTTCGATGAGCACTCACTAATTATATATGTATCTACATATGTAAAAGTATGGAATGTCTCCGAATCGCTTTAATTATATATGTATCTATATCGGTCCTGACTTGACTTGCCCGAGCAATTTAAACCGATCATTGCTAAAGTCTAATTTTTCTAAATATGTTTTTGTTTATTAGTAACAAAAAAACTATGCAAAATAAATCAATCTTGGTAGGAATAATACAATTGAATCTTACAAAATAAAGCTCTAATAAAAATCATTTTAAACGAAAGGAAATAATATCAACACACAAAATAAAAGCAGTCGGCAACTTTTCCAAAGGATTGGAAAATACTGCACTGCAGAATTAATTCGCCTCCTTTCGTTCGTACAGCACTGGAAATGGTTTATCCTTGGGAGGCTGCAGCCAGTTTGTCTCCGAATATTTAACATTATTTTCAGTCTCAATCACGTGGAACGTGTAGGCGTGGCGGCTCTTTTGCGAGCGATTCGGCTCACTCTTGTGCACAACATTGCCGTGAATAATAACACAGGTGCCCTTGCTGACGGTCAGCGGCGTAAAACTTGATTGCGGATAAATCGGCGCGGCACGATCATAGACCATCAGCTCTTTTGCATCTTTGTCCTCATTGCGCTGATATCGACGATGTACGCCACTCTTGTGTGAACCCTTTATAAACTGCAAACAGCCATTTTGCAACGTACAGTCCTCCAGTGCAAACCAGAAGCCGATAGCAGAATTGGGCTCTGTATGCAAGAACCACGAGTCCTGATGCGGTATAACTTCACCGCCAACACCTGGATTTTTGTAGATGTACATGCTCTGGCAAACGGCCGGCCTATTGAAGTTCAACTGCCAACATATTTCCTTAATGCGATTGCTGAACGTAAGCGCTTCAAAAGTGGGATGCTCGACGTGCAGCGCGTGCCCGACTTTATTGAGCGCAATCATTGGATCCACCAACAGTTCACCGTTGTCGCCGACAGCGCCATCTTCGAAAAAGAAGCGCACCTTGTCGCCCGATTCGAGAAAGTACTCCTCCTTGCTGTGCGAATCCTCACACTTGACGGTGCTGAAGATTTTACGATTAGCCTGTGGCGCCTCCATGCAGAGGGCACGTCCGGCCTTATATAGTTCATCAGTCTCTTCCGGCGTCAAAAAATCATCGATAATAATGTAACCATTCTGGTTGATCTGCGAAAGAAATATTAAAATGTAATTAGTTACTAAAAATATCTGGCTTTGAAAACAAACTTTCAAATTATAAACTTGATAAAACGCTTAAGTAAAAGACAATAATGACAAATTTTCAAGTTTAAAAGAAAAAGTTGAACAATGCGAGAAAACCAAACCAACATTAAGGCCTTAGGACTGAAGTTCAGTTCAGTAAATTCAAAAACTTTGTTATACATTATCTTGAAACTGCACGAGACATGTCCGTCAGTTAGTCGATCAGTTGGTTTGTTAGTGTATTAATTGACTACCGAACTAATCGATCATTTAAATGGAACGGAAAATTACTGAATAATAACATTTTCAAATAGTGAAACTAAAATTGCGATCTTTTATATTGGCATTTGCAACTGCTTCCTACTGATTAAATCGTTAACTAAGTATTTCTATGCGAACGAACATTTTAACATTTTAACATATTTTCAAATTTCTTGTCATTTCCGTTTCCTCCATTTCGCATTATTTATTTTTATCATTTAGCTGTCGTAATTGGCAATTAACATTTAAGCGTTTGACGAGACCTCATGCTGCATATGCGACATGTTGGTGATGGATGTCGCCGACGTCACAAAGACGCGTGTTTCCCCAACAAGAATACAAACTTTTAAAAAATGTCAATGAGCAGCAGTCAAATATTTAAATATTATATACTTATGTGTGCGAGTATGTACTTGTATATATGAGCAGCAAACGTTTGTTAACAATATGTCAAATGTTTCTTTTAATAATTTATTTAAAATTTAAATCACTGTCATAATTGAATTTAAATTTTGAAATGTGTGGCTCAAGTGCTGCAACAGTGCCAAAAACGATTTCTAGTGAAAAATTGCTGCTCATCTCGCAGAAACAACAACAACAACAAAAACAAACAAACAAACGACTAACAAACCGAATTATATCCAAACCGAACGAAATCGAAAATGAAAAAACGAAAAGTGATTTTATTTTATTTTGAATGTCAAACAACAAATTTCTAAAACACAAACGAACGAATGAACGAACGAACACCAGAAGAAATTGCAAGCGAGATGAGTGTGAATGGAGGAAGCGTTTTGGCTCTTTTCGAACATGAAATGATTTTTTTTTAATTAAAAATAGACGTCGTGACTAAAACGCAAAATACACCTGCATGTCCATCCGTCCGTCGCAGCAGTACGATAGATATTCACAATTTACAAGAAAAACAACAAAAACAAAAACAAAAACAAACAATAAAGAGAAATGTCATTGTAGTAAATGTCACAAATGTAATCTATGTATGTATATGTAATAATATTATACAAAAGATTTAATTGAATGGAATACATATACATATGTAAAACTGAACTTTTTATATCTGAATAATTCTTAAATTATTTAATTAAAAATATTTAAAAAATAAAGATTATCTTAAGAAATTGGATTCGATTGCACGTGTGTCACTTAAATAGTTGAAGTGCCCGTCACGTCAGTGCGTCTCTTAACATTTGAGTAGTTCTAGTTTGTTGAATATAATTTTTTTCTTTAACTGAAATTTCGTTCGCTGAACCCTTTCGCAAAATGTTTTTAATATTTATAAACTATTTTAGAACGGAAAGCGGCTTTGATCTCTTCAGGCATATTTTCTTCTTCTTTTTTTTTGTGCACTATTTTATTTTCTACAATTATTTCAGATTATGTGTGCATAAAGTAAATATTTTGCGATACGTTTGATAATGTGCTCGTATTCAAAGAGGACGATAAGAGCGAATTAATCTAATGAGTTCATGGACAAAGACTACTTTTAATATATATATAGTATCGATTAGATTGAGCACTTGTGTTTGGGTAATCTAAACACAAACGAATTTGGAAAACCATCTCCCTGAAATTCTAAACATTTCTTTAATTTATTTAACCATTCTTTCCATAATATTTAAAACGCTTTTGAAATGTATCTGAAGCTGAATTTTTGGAAATAATCCATAATATTTGATCAACTATATTTGCAATTGTGTATTAGAAAACTTATTTGGACTCTTTAAAAGCACTTAACGAATTTTTAAATAATATTAAATAAAGCCCACAACAAAGACCAATCGCTGAACAAAAAGGTGCTTCATATTCTGACATACGCAAATGTTGTTTGTAAATAAACGATGACACTGCCGCATTGCGGACGCGATCGACTCATCCATTCCAAGCCAAAAAAGTGTTGAGTGATCTTTCGAGAAAGCGAAAATAAAAATACAAACAATAATTCATCGAAGCAAGACAAAAAACCAAAAAAAAACAAACAAAAAACAAAGACCAATGGAAGGAAAAGCAACCCAAGTTAGCGTAGGATCAGTGAGAAAAATTAGTCGTGATCTAATATTAGACAATTACTAAACAAACATAATCAAAAATTGAAATAGGGCTAAGTGCAGTAATGCATTAACCCCTTGGACTGGTGCAGCGATTGCAAAGTGTTGTTTGTTAAAAAACACAGCAACAATTTTTTAAGTTAAAAAAATCTACAATAATTTCCGGTATCTTCGGAATACATACGTATATGTACATACCTCATCCAAAAGTGTGCTGTGCATTTTGCTGTCTTTTAATTATCGCTGATCTTTCACAAATGTTACAAAAAAAACGCGAATTCAATATGGCTCCTGGTGCTTTGTATTTTTAATAAAATATTTCAAAAAATCGCAGTTGATAAAATAAACCGAATTCGACTTCTTTGTGTAGGCAATTTAATAATTTTATTGTCGATAATGATTGTCCTCGATCAAAAGCAAACAGTTTCGTTTAACGTTCAGTTTCAAACTGATTTGATTTGTGATTTTTGAAAATTGAATTCCCTCACGCTGCTCTATTTTCTTTAGTTCGTATTTTGTATTTTCAGTACAGATTCTTAGCATATGTTTTGACTTTGCTAAGGCGATTATCGCGTGTCGTGACAGCGCTCTCCCACTCTCTCCCACTGAGTGACGGAAGCAATACAACATGTGCTCGGCTATTAACAGCGACAATCTTCGATCGCTATTCTGCTCGAAGACTCAACGTTACACTGAGAAAAGAGCGAGTAATGTTTGGATTTTTACTGAGCATGTTTTAAGAACTTGTAATTCCAAAAAATTACTTTTGATTCTAGGCCATTAAATTCTGGTAATCAGCTGGAACTTATGTCTCTCTTTGCTCATTAGCTTACAATCTTCCGATACCCAAAATTGTGCGCTCTGCACATTTTAACATCGCAAATTTATTTTCATAAATTTTTTAATTTCTGTAAAGTATTATTTAAATAAATTGCGTGTTTGACATAAATACTTTATGCTAATAACAAATAAATCTGGTTATGGTGTTGCTCTCTTAATGCTTTAGGACGCGTTGGCGAATTTTCGAAATGTTACTCGCTTTTGTACTTGTAAACTCGTAGAACGTAAATTCATTGTGGTTCTGCTGCGTATTAAACTGCCAAATAAACAAACAAGCTGAAGTCGACCAATATTGATGCTTCGATTGAGACAGTAAAGCAATCTTGTTCTATTTCGGCAATAGTGCTGCCTTATAAGTCTCCGATAAGGCGACATTCTTTTCAGTTTACTATATAAAAGAAATATATTACAAATTTCTTCATGGGCGCTTAAGACCACTTAAGCTATTGTGTTATATTGCCACAGGTAAAAATGACAGATTACTTTGGCGCTCGTCATGCCGCGAAATGCATTGATCGATCGATCGTTAATATTTAGTGTACATTGGCAATTTGTGCATATGTGGAACATTTTTGATTTTTATTTTTTTATTGTATGTGAGTTTGTCTATAATGAGATTTTGCCATAAACGGAAGCTTTTACCAGACCGAATAATTATAGTTTAAGGTTAATGCAGACTATTAAACAAATTTAATTGTTTTCGTTGAAATACAAAATCGTCCGCGCTGTGCTCTTGAATTTTATATACTCGTATACGTATATTAATAATAAATTGTTCGAATATTTAGAATAGTTGTATAATAATAAGAAAGACGTTTTTTTAATGAAAGGGTTGTTATTTGGAACCCATCAAGCAATTCTTCACCGACTTTGCCGCGTACTTCATACATCGAAGAATTGTTGCTTAAAATGTGATCCAATTACGTTTAATGGTTCAGACAAGAATCTGAAAAAAACAAATAGACAGACAGACAACACGACATAATGACTTTAATATTTATAAACACCGAAGAGTTAAATGTTAATGTTAATAGATGATAGATTGAAAATGCAATTTGTTTTGTATGCTGCTCTTTTTACAAGAAGGTCGTAATTCTTTCAGGCGTCGCTTATTTTTTTAATGAGAAAAAAAGCATTTGTCGATTTGAAAATGTTCGCATCATTAATTTTATGCATTCGTTCGACGAGTTGTTAAACAAAAAAACAACAACAGCAACAGCAACAACAAAAATCGTATGTGCGACTATAAAGTATGTTTGCTCATAGATTCTTACATGTTGATAAATATGTAAATTGCAAATATTTTCTAATTTATATTCTGCAACGTTGGGGCGGACAGAAGTGCAGTCCAAACAAATACCGTACATTTGCGGTCTTTAGTTGGGCTCTCTGCATAATTTACGATATGTGTCGTTTCGATTGATTGTCTGTCCATCTGTCTGTCTGTCTGTCTATCTGTTCAGATGTTTGTTTGACTATGCAAATAATATCTCTAGGCAAACGCCCTTGAATTACTAAAGTATGGATGGCATGCAGCACCAACAACAACAACTACAACAGCCGCATCAGCAGCAGCAACAATGAAAGACATAAAAATGTTTGCCGCCAACTCGGCTCGCGGCCCGCATACGACCGAACATCTCTGCGCGCCTTTCAAGGCCATTCAAGTTATTGTGTTTATTTGAATTTGTTTTTTATTTTTGTATTTTGCTTTCGTACATAATTAAATTAATTAATAATATTAAATAACAAAAAAAAACAGCTCACGCGATACGCTGTGAAAGTTGATAACCACAAGCATCATTATAAATATGATAATTTTAGGAGGGTGATAATGATTGGACAAGTGACATTTGTGATTATTTTTTTATTTTGACCTCTGCCATTCATTATGAATATGTCAAAAATGTATAATATTAAAAAAAATATCACACTTTTTTGTGTGCAAAGTTCTTTATGTTGAGATACCATAGTTCTGAATAGGGAAATCCTTTGACCTCGCGAATAATTCTGCCTGTATGAAATTAGGTCCCAAATATAAAAATATAAAAGAAATGCGACCAAGGTATAAGAACTGTTGGTACAACATTTAAGAACTTGTCCAAATAGCCTTTTCAAAAAGTCGGTTTAATGAAATATTCTTAAATGTTCAGCTTTAAATCAAAAAGCAATAAATCTATTATTTCTTCAAGTTAGTGATAGTCAAAGGAATCATATTTTTGAAGTTTTATACTGATTCAAGCAGTTTTTTTGTTTTAATTTATGAATTTATCGGTTATTGATTTAAAGCTACTGAAATGTTCTGCAAAATTTGTGCTCTTGTTTCCATAATTATAGAAAGTATATGGAGTTTTTTTGTTGCTTTTTGTTACTCCCATCCATTTTATGATTCAATCCTTTGTATTTCCTCTTACTAGTTCAACTTACAAACATGAATAAAATTTAAACAGTTCACTTTGCCGGCGGTTGTTTGTTTCTTTGCTTATAAAAAAACCAACATAATATAACGCTGCTGACTTTTTGCATTATGCAAAAATATCGAACGTTGCACTTACATTTGTACATAAATGAATGTGTGTACATTAGCGTGGTCTTCTATTTTATTGAAATTGTATGCGGTCTTGTGTACTAAGAAGATTTATTTTAATGTAAATTTGAATGTCATAAGACAAAAATTTGTGATTTACAAACAGTTGAAGTTGAGTTAGCGTGCACATAAACATTTATTGACGACTAGTCTGAAGTGCATTTCCATATTGCATCGAATTGGAATTAACACGCTGCACATGCGTACAACAACAAAAAAAAATAAAAAATAAAAATAAAAAAAAAAAAACAAAACACAAAAACAAAAACAACGAAATCGCTCTGAGTGAGTTACCTAAAAACAAAATACAAAATATAAAATCAGTGAAACAAAAAATGGGTTTTATGGTCAGTAAAATAGCGAAGCTTCATGAAGCGAGAGCTCGAAACAGGAAAAGGAAATGTTGCGTTTTGCTTTTGTTTAGTTTTAACTTATATTGCTGAAAAAAATTTGAATCAAAAAAACAAATAAAAAAAAGTGAAAAGGTAATGTGTGTAATTAGTAATTTGCATTTTACTTCAGATTGAATAATGTAATCGAATCGGAAATGGTTTTGCAGCGTCTGCTTTCAGTATTACGAAACGAAAGTTTTTTTCCCAGTTAGACTGAATTGCTTTTAGCCCGCGTATAAAACAGTTGAAACACAGTTGGAGCAGATCAGATCAGATCATAAAAATATTTCAATATTCATATATGATTGGATTTAATTAGATCTACTTTTATTTAATTATATAAAACCAAATCTGACCCAACCAGATGTGATAGATACAATATCTGTTAGATATGGTGTTGTATCTCATCAGTACTGATTGATCTGGAGTCATATATAATATATATATATATATGTGTTCTAACCTAATTAGTTAAAATCGTAGATGGTTAATACGAAATCAGAAATGTTTATATATGATATTTACAATCTTCAAATATTTTGTTAAGCTTTTAGTACCATGAAGCTATACAATTAAATGTTGGAAGATTTAAAGATACTTATACTTATAAGTCTAGAAGTTCGATTGATTTAGAAATACCAGCTAAGAATGACTATTAAAAAGCGGTAATAGATAAATCATTCGCTATCTACAGATGAGTTGTGAACACTTTTACCAATGATTTATGAGCTTCTATTCTTCTAATATTGATGTGAAAAAAATAAATTTATTAGCGCAAAAAAAAGAAAAAGTTCCAACAAAAAAGTCGTCTTTTGTGTGATAAAGAAGTTAACAATAATAGCCAACAACAGCAACAGCAACAGAAAACAAGTATTGCCAAATAATTTTGCTCACGGCAACATGATATGGACAAACGTTAAAAAGATTTAGCAAAAATCTATCGTTTCCACGAAGTGTCGGCGTAATCGAAGAAACATGGTTAAATAATTGCGACGCCTTTAAAATCCACACAAAAGTCTCCGCAGTTGGTGGCCGTCCATCACACAGCCGGGAGGATTAGGTTGGATTTAATAAACATGCGCAAACTCATGTCCGCAGGCCGATTGCGATTTGGTTTTTGTTTTTTTTTTGTTTTCTTTAATGCGCGCTTCACTTCATTCGAAAGATGAGAATAATTGCTTAAGCGGCAAATTACTTTCGCTACCTGTGGTGGGGTGGCGGCAGCGGCAGCGTCGGTGGCGGTTTGTGGGTGCGGCTACGGCTGCGCAGTTGGAGTGAAGTGATGAGCAGCAATTTTTGTTGTGTTTTGTTTTAGCCGGCACTTGAATTTACGTAAGACACTTAACAAAGTAACATGCAAATTTTTGTTTGGCTTATTTATTACAATTAAAATTTTGTAGAGTAATGCGCGAGTGTTGGAATTCTAGGTTTGAATTGATTGTTGCAATTTATGTCAAATTAATGTCAATTCTGCTCTGAAAGAATTTGCTGCTTCGAATCACATTTCCTAGGAAGAATTTATTAACTTGTTATTTATTTTTCAATCTGTTTTCAACGAAAAACTGAGCAACATTTGCAGCAGCTCAATTCGACCCGCACTTACTCTACAACTTAGTTTGAATTGTGAAAATTGATCTTTATCTGATACAAAAATGTAAGCTCAAACAAATGCAGAATTATTATTTTCACTCACACTGTTAATTTAATTGTACTTTGTACATGTTTTTTTCTCTTGGTTTTTTGCGATTAAGAAACACAAAAGTTTTATTGACACAATAAAAATAGTTTTGTGGCTCGATAACGCCGATTAATAAAAACTCGACGACATTAAAAAGGGAGAGACTTTATGATTTGTTAGCTTCGTGGTTGTTGCGATACTTTTACCACTGCTCACGGTTTTGTATACACTGCTTAAAACCAAAGTAGTCGCTTTTTTTGTTTTGTTTTATCTGTTTATCAAGGTTGCAAAATAAATTCAAGTCTTAATCCACTCCCGCCTTTTTTCAGCATAGCAAGCCTTCCATTACAACGTTTCACAACGCCCATTTTTTATGTCTTTTGTATTTTATTTATATTTATAAAAAAAAAACAGGCGACTGCCACATGTGAGCGACCTCTTAGTCGCTGGTGTCTTTTACAGCAATGAATATCACAAATAACTCGCATGCAACTTTAAAGAGATTTGTTAAGTTGTTGTTGTTGTTGTGTTTTTTTCGCATTTACCAAAGTAATCATAATTTCAATTTTTTTCAGCTTCTTTTTAAGCTACAATTGTGAAATGCTTTCATAATTCATATGCGCATGCGCTGTGGCGCTTGATTGCGCTTTGATTGCCCTTTTAGAGGTCGACGGCGGTGGCGGTGGCGTCCGGCCAAATCATTCGGTTGCACATTTGATGGAGACATGTCTTCATTAGCCAAAGCAATCAATCGCGTATGTTATTATTTTTCATTTCATTTGATTTCTTTTATCAAATTAAAGCATATAAAATGTATACAAATGTATGTTAAAAGGCACTTAACCAAACCGAAACTTTCGCATTAAAGATCAGCGTCGATCAGAGTTGATTGATCGGAAAATTATGCAGCGCTGTGAAGGTGCCAGCAAACTGACGGACCGAAAATGTTGCATTCTGCTATTACTTTTGTTGTTGTTGTTGGTACATTAAGATGTTGCTCTGGCGGTCGTTTGGGTACTGCTGCACTTCGGTATGATTTGAATTTGTTAATAATTATTTTTTTTCATTTTAAAATGGTTATTTTTTAAAGTTATTAAAATTATATAAAATTATTGAATGTAAAGAAAAATATTTGATCAAAAACAACAACAATTATTTGTATTAGTTTCATCCATACTTTTAGCTTTCTTCATACTGCATTAAAGGGGGAGGACATGAGGAGTTCTAAAACCTTTTAAACAAATTTTTCTTTTTTCGAATTTTTATTTTTATTATTTTATGTTTGTTTTTTGAAACCATGAAAACTTTAATTAAACTTAAACAAGAATAATTATTACCACATTGAAATTACATTTTTGTTGTATCCTCAAGGTTTTGCATTTATTTCTAGAGTTAAATTACGCGCTGCTACTGAAAATGGTGTCGACAAAATTTGAAGTAGAACAGATTTCAAGAACTTCTTTAATGTGCTTTTTACCTCAAATGTAATAACTTCTATACACTTAGAGACATAAACATTTTTTAAAAGCTTAATACAATATATCAGAACAATATATTACAATGGTTACTATTATATTAAAACCTAATCAATTACTTATGATACCACATATGCGAGGGTGGTCCGATAAGTACTTAGCCAACAAAAGAGAAACGAGAACTTTTCGATAAGTGGCTATTTATTTCTATAAAAAAATACGTTTTCTCGAGGTCTGCGTCGTAGGCCTTCATCGTGCGGAGAGGCTAAGAACTTATCGGACTACCCTCGAATGTCTTAACTTTTTAATTGAGATGAATTTAAAATACAAACCAAACATTTGTAAATTCGTATTAGTTGTAGGTATTAGTTCATAAAATCTCGAAAACTATGCTACATAAAATTATTTTAACATATTTTGTTGTTGTTGTTGTAATATCAATTAGGAAATCATTGTTAAATATAGAGTGTAGAGTAATCAGTTTTTGTTTTTGTTTGTGCTCTTCAATAGAATTATTTAATTTCTTATGTTTTTACGTATGTACATTCGTTTGAATTCTGTTTTCTTATGCATTGATGTATAATTTATTCAAATTTTGGCTTATGTAAATTAAAAATGTTGATTCTACATAGACTTTATTTAATTAACAAAACTTATTCAAATTATCAAAAGTCAAATAAAACAAAAAACAAACAACAACAAAATCTGAACGTTATAAAAAATATTCAAAGCGACCGCTTCGTGACAGCCAAAAAAAACTCATCTTAGACTTAAATGCTGAACAACTTTTTTTCGAATTGACTTCAAATTGGACGCGTTCACTACCAACAGTCAGACAGTCAAACAAGACAGGTGGCAAAAGTTGTTGGCCATTAGTTTTTTTTCGGTTTTTTTCAATCGATAAAAACCAAAATTAATTAATTTTATTTTTGGATGCAGTGCGAATTAAATTAAATTGACTAATAGCAATTGTAGAGCAATTTCAGCAACAGCAATAGCAATAGTTTTAACAAAAACAACACCAGCAACAATAACAATAACAATATCAACAGCAGCGCTTCTGTCTGCTGTCTGCTGCTGCTGTTGTTGCTGCTATTTTTGCTTCTCCCCACTTTAGTATGATTTGGCTTTGGTGCCAGTCGCCGGTGGCGATCGATCTACAATAACAACAACAACAGCAGCAGCAATTTTTGTTGTTGTTGTCTCATCCAACAAATGCTCTTGTTGCGCCTGCGCCGAACAATGTTGTTTAGTTGTCGTCGTCGTAGTCGTCGCTTTCGTAGTCGTCGATCATACAGCTTCAACGATCCAAGTTAACTCTTAGCTGGATTTCGATTTTTCAGTTCGGTTTTGGAGCTCGCAGAGTATGGTTGGATTTGATCCGTGAAGTTTAAGAAATAACGCCGCGTATCCGTTTCTTATTTTTTTTTTGGAGTGAAACGCGTTTTTAGCATTTAACTTTATTCCGTTGTGAGTAAGCACAAAATGTCGTTTCCTTAGGATAACAACTGATTATATTTTTTAACTAAAGTGCAAAACAAACAAAATGAAAAAAATTTATTAAATATTCCATTAAACATTTCAATGAAACAAATTTTCAGTTTTACAGTCTGCTTTAAATTCAAAAACATTATTTCAAAAATTAAAAAAAAGTTCAATAATTTTAAAGTTCCTATTTTTTTGGTTATTGATAGGCGTGTTAGTGTAAATTTTACCTTTTGGTTTTTCAGCTGTAATCGTGCTGCAATAAACCAAGTCTAAAACGATCGCAGGACCCACTGCAATTCGCCGCCGTCGCTGCTGCAATATGGCCAAAACTCAGGGAAAACATAGCCTCTATGCGCTTTTTGGATTACTCAGCTTAAGCAGTAAGTACAATAGAACAAAATCAGTTTCTGATACGAAATAACCTTTTTAATCAACTTCAAGACGAAGAAAGTGTATTTTTTTATTTGAAAGTTTCTTTAAAACGTGAAATTTTCCGCTCTAAAGAGTCGAACTTCTTTAAAACAAAAGACTTAAACAACGAACGTAAGTGCTATTAATCGAGCCAACGACATGTTATAATGTCTTTAACCTTTGCTCAACTTGCCTATGAATATTCAAAGACGCTTTGCTTATTTATGTACATGCTCGTACATATGTGCGCCTGCGCATTTACATAGATTAGCATTAATTTATGCATTTTTCCTTGATACAATTCGAAGACCTCTTCTTTGTCGATCGACGGTGGATATTTTTTGTTTTATCTTCTTCTTCTTTAATTTTTTGCTTTTGTATTCAATTCGCCTTGTTGCGAAAGTAGGTCGCCAAAGAGTCTTCTTCTTCTTCTTCTTCTTTTTGTCGCCGTCCAATCGATAAACTTTTTTTTATGTGTTTGTTTTTTTTGTATAAGCCTTCCAAATAAAGTGTTGGTCATAAATTAATTGGGCTCACGATTGATTGCAATCTAATCGCTCGATCTTGTAACTACACTGGAAAAAATGATTAAATTTAATATAAATCTAAATATATGCAGACATTATTGAATTTTTTAAGAAGTATACTAAACTTATAATAAAAATTTTAACTTTAAACAAATATTTAAAAAGCAATCGTGGGCCAATTTCTTCACCCATTTTTATTAATTTTTTTTTCTAAGCAAAAGCAAGTTATGGTTTTGTTTCGAAACTTTTGAAGATATGAACTCTTTGAACCTTTCGAATGTTTGCAAAAATTGATGTTAATTTGGTTTAAGACATTTTTAAACGCATTTAAGCGAGGTATCATCTACGCGCTTTTCGTCTGAGTTTCGATCTGTCGGGTCGTCGGTTTGTCTCTTCGAGTGTGTGTTTGTGCGCGGTTCAAGAAATATCACAGATAATAAAACCCGCTTAACTGCCATGCAAGTGTTTTTTCTTTTTTTTTTATATGTTTTTTCTGTTTTGTATTTCGTTGCTTGAAGTCAAATGCGCTTAAGTTGGTCATTTACAGCTTATGGCAAAATTTTGTCATAAACATTAATTTGTTGCTGTTTGTTTTTCTTTTCGTCTCGTAGTGCACCTCTGGCATTTGTTATTTGTTGCAAGCATTTCAAAAGTTTTTTAGCCTCCTATAGTTATTACGAATTTGTTGTGTATGTATGTATTTACATAAGTAGCACTAATTACGGTTTGAAAGCGTGCGCTTGAGATAGCCTTGTCCACTTTAGATTATATTTGAAATATAAAATGTTTGTATATTTTGAACCGATTCACTTATTCAGCCGATTTTCGGTCACAACCTTGTCATGAATGTATCTGCAACCGCCTCGATACTAAGTGGTGGCTTTCTTATCCACCACCGGGATCTGTGCGGAATAATTTTCTCGTCGAAGCATCATCTACTCTTATCCTTGTCCATGCGGCACCATACAGCAAGACGACCATGATGAGATCAGCATTTTGTACAAATTGGAAACTAATTTTTTATATTCTACTACAGCTGTTATTAAATTAAATAATTTCAGTTTAATTTAAACGAGAAAAATATTTATTTAGGAAAGTTTTCGATAATTTCTTTTTATCAAAAGATTTAAGCAACAAACGCGGTATGAATAATTTATGTAGGTGAATCTAATTTTATTTATTTTTTTCTTTTGTTATTTTCTATTTCTAAGCCAAAACGAGTTCTCCTTTAAATTCAATTCAATTTCAATTGCAAATACGCGTTTTCAACGTCTAACCCAAATAGTCCCGGTATTTTGCGGCTATTTGCTGTATGCGATCGATCCAGTTTTGGAGTTATGTCTTTCTTTTTTTTTATTTGTCTGTTTGTTTGTTTTTTGCACGCTACAAATAAAAGTTTATGCATTTGCCTTGTTGCAGCGGCAATCAGATAGACAGTTCGATTTATGAGAGCCTGTTGTTGCTTCCAATAATGTTGTTGCTGTCGTTGACCTAGACAGGAGCAGTTTTTATTCGTATTTTGTTTTTGTTTTAGCATTGAATTAGGTGAGTTAGTCGTCAATCATGAAAGTTATGCTGGTTTGCATCTTCGCTTGCGAGTGCGTTTATTCAATTTGAAAGCGGTTTGATTTGAGTATTATCAAGTATTTTGTCTTAATTCAAACGTTGAAAGTGTGCGACTTGACTTGCCATTCATTTACGACTTTTAAATAAATAGAAGAAACTATCTTTAGCATAGCAGAAGTTAACATTTTCCGGACAGAATCGTATAAATCTCTTATTTTTCGTTGGCGGAATACTAAATAACCGATACTCTGTATTAGCAGAACAGTTTTTGCTAACTAGAATCTAACTAGAACTAGACTTTTAAGCATTCCTAAAGGGCAAAGTTATAGTTTGGTTTTCGGAACATTATATATTTTAATTTGAGAGCTACATCTTTTTTGATTTGTAGTATTTATTAAAAATTAAGCGAATAAATTATTCCATCCTATAATATTTTACATACATATTAAATAAAAATATAACGCACATGCAAAGAAGGGAAATAGATTTTATTAATAGTTAATCAGTCACTTTGTGTTAATCGTATAATAATCAATAGTTTCTTTATAATCCGACTTTAAAACGTGACTAAGACAATATTAAAATGTTTAATATGAAAATAAATTGTTAATTAAACAGCAATGATTAATAGCATCTTTATTGTGTGGTTATTTCTATAATTTTTCGTTTGTTTGTAGTAAACAATTTTTGCTTCGTTTTACAAGCTTTTAAATAATTTACCTGACTTATTGATTAAATAGACCCTTAAGTTCATAATCAGCCGCTTAAAATGTAAATAAACATAAATAGACAGTTGAGGAGCTTTGAAACAAAAACCAAAAAAACAACTTCAGCCATAGTCAAGTGAACTCGCACACAAATTGCGGAACAAGATTTTTATATGTATGAGTATATCGGTTACTAATTTCCTATTTTTGTTTTTGTAAAATACATTCTTCACAGCTGGAATATAGTTAGATACATTCCAAAATTGTTACCTTCCGTCATTATCGAAGGAAGGAGCTTTCACTCTATGGTGGCGTTGTTATCCTGTGACATATTACAAAAAAACTTAAATATAGATATAGATGTATATTGTGTATGAAGAAAGAGATCAACATTCTAATTTTATTTGATATTCACTAATAAAATCGAAACACGCTTCTCCATTTTGAAACATGTTTTGCTTTTAATTGTATCCAGAATATAAAACGCAAAATGCTTTAGACAATTTATGACTTGCAAAATGCAAAATAAAATATCAAAAGAAACAAACAGCAACAACAAAATGCTAATTCCGACTAAATTGGCAACTTTTCGAATCTGTCAAAAACAACAAATAACAACAACAGCAACAGAAAATCAAATCAAATTATTTATTAAAATGCAAATAAGTTGGTTGAAATTCATTGACGAAACAGAGCAATGCGCATGCGCAATTTAATTGCCAGCAATTTGGCACACAGATGACGACGACGACGAAGACCGGCAGCAAAGACGTCGACGTCGCTGAAGAAAACAAAAACAACGTCGCCGACGCAGAACGTCTGTGGCAAAGCGCGCGCATCAACCGTTTAATGCAAAAGTTCAATAAGCGGCAGCTCACGCGTAACTTTGTACTCGAATACGCCCCGCCCCGTTGTACCGTTCGGTTGCCGTGCGAAAATTATTTAAATTTTTGCAATCACCTTCACACACTTTGGAGCGAACGCTTTAGTGTTTAGTCGCCGCGGCGTCTCTGTCCGCATGTTGCCACCCATTCGCTGTTGTTGTTGTTGTAGATTGTTGTAGATAGTGATAGTGATATGCATTTTGTGTTTTCTGAAGTAATTTTGAGATGCAAATTTTTGAATTGAAATTGATTGGACAAGGTAAAGGCTGTTCGAAACGATTGTTGTGGTTAAACAACTTTTATTTTTTATATTTTTAGGCAATCTAGTTTTTATAATACAATAATATGTATATACTCAGGAAACAGTAATATCAAAATTTTTAAAACTATAAACATAATCAGATGTTGCATATATATTACTAGTAAACCTTTCTAAACTATCTGAACAAATTTTATACATATGTTTGGGTACATTTGAATTCCTCTTAGAACAACATGTTCACTTGCAATTGAAATTTCTCTACCATAAAAAAAATTAACCCCATTTGACCACTCAACACGCAATGACACAACTTGGCAATTGTTCTAAATGTACACACGAGTAGCGACGCTCTTGTGTCACAAACTCGTCATGTTGTCGCTTTAAATAAATGAGCGAAATAAATTTTCGCAACGCTTGAAGTATTTTAATTGTCCAAAAGAAAACAAAAGAATTTTTGTGAACCAAACAAAACAAAACAACAATGCATCAATCATCAACTTTTCAAAAACAGATTTTTAGATAGCTAAAAGTTTTTGTTTGTTTGTTTTTAATTTTAATTTTGTACGCTTTTGTGGTAGACTTCCTCATTTACATTAACCTTAACACCTTTTCTTCAGTGTTAATTAACACCGAAGAAAAAAACAATTTGCACAATGGAAATTGTCATAAATTTCGCAATTTTAAGCTGTAAATGGCGTCTAACTGTTTTCCACAATGCATTCAAAACACACTCACACACGTCCACACAAACATAGATACTAAAAAGTCGCACCTCAGTAGACAAATTACGACTTGGCAAACGAATTTAAGTAGCTTGTTAAAAAAATATTACTGCTTTTGCAGTTAACGACGAAAGTATGCATGCTTTTAGCTAATAACGCTCAAGTAACGTGCAATACTTAAATTTGTTTAGCATTTGTAAATTTATGCCGAACGGGTGTGAAAATCGCATTCAAGGCTGCATATGAATCACAACTATTCAAAACATATTTTAATATCTAGTTTTATTATTTTCCTTCGTACTATTCTGAGTATATACATAGTCCGATAAAAAAAACAAGTTTAATTAGTCTTTTATTTTTTGATGTATATTTATTTTTTTCGTTTTCGTTGCGTTTTAGACTAATCTTAACATTTACAGCACTTGTAATAAAAACAAGTTTCTCTCTTCAGTCTTTTGTTTATATTTTCGCTTGTTTAACTTTTGTGCCTCGCTCTCCTTTGCAGTAATCGCCCAACACGCAAATGCCTCATTTCCCTATTATGGCACTAAAATTGGCTCACTAAAACGCTTACATCATGGCGTTTCGGGTGATGTCTACGCCGTTGATTCGCGCACAATCTTCCTTAAGAACTTTAACTACGACGGTGAAGCGCCAGGTTTGTTAATTTTTGTTTCTACATATTAAGTAATTAATGATTCCCTTACCAAAACAAATGCATATCTAGCTGCCTACTTTTATGTGGGTAACACAAATAAGCCCAGTAATGAAGGTGCATCCCGACTGCGCGATGAACGCGGTGGTACGGCTTCATTGACGCGCCGATATCGCAATAAGGACATAACACTTTCGCTGCCCGAAAAGCTAACGTTGCGCGACATCAAATGGTTTTCGGTGTGGTGTGATGAATTCGCTGTAAACTTTGGCGATGTGGTGATACCAAGTAATTTGGATTTTCCGCGTCCGCAAAAGATTTCGGCGTTGAAGGGCGTGCACGGCGTAGCATCGGATAATATTGTCATTGTGGATGCACAGACACTGCTGGTTCCGAACTTTAGTTATGATGGCGAAGCGCCAGGTAAGCATCAATTCCGCTATTTCGTAAGTAGTTTGTCGTTCAATTCGAAATGAATAAATACGTTTTTTCAGATGCCAAATTCTGGGTTGGTCGCGGTCAACGTCCGACTCCGCAAGGATTGCGCATACCCGACGAGAATGGAAAAGAGAATCCGCTGCGTCGCTACGATCGCAAAACCATCGTGTTAACGTTGCCCGCCGATCTGACCATCTTCGATATTGGCCACTTTGGCGTGTGGTGTGAGGCATTCACCGTTGACTTTGGCCATGTGCGCATTCCGGAAGGCCTTAATGTTCCGCCCTCGTTGAAGATGCTCGGCATTAGTCCGCAGGTAAAGAAGCAGTTTAATATTCTCAACGACTTGGTGCGTTAACGCGGCAAGCACAAATCGCGCCAGTTGATCGATATCAGCTTAGTTCGTAGTTCATTACTTAGGCAACAACAAATGCCTATAATCAACACTTCTTTCTTTATTACTTTAGTATTTATTAAACAACTTAATATGACTTTAGTTTAAGCAACATCTTTGGTACATGCAAAAATTTTCAGTGATTTTGGCTGTTTTAAAATTCGTTAACTTTTTTATTAAACAAAAAATTTAATAAAATATAAAAACAATTCTATAAAAATTATACAAAATGTGTTTGAATGCATTTTTTTGATTTATTTGTTTTTGGGATAATAATACAAAATGAAAAAAAATTTATAAAAAAAAGGGAATGAATTTGTGTCATCCTGTTTCCACTATGAAAAGCTTTCTTTCTTGCCACTATCGCTTACGTGTACGCATACGCTTTAGTTTTTGTTTAGATACCCAAACTCCTACTACCCCCACTTCCACTTCCACCTCCACTCCCTAACACTAATCACAAGACATTGTTAATAATAATCTCGATTTTTCGAAATTCTCAAGTAAAAGTTAACATTTTTCATTTTGTATATTCATCCACAAAAATAAATTAAAAAAAAGAAATGTTTATTCAAAACAAAAACAAAAAAAAACACAAACAGACATGTTACCATACTAAATTTCGGTTAATGGCATTTTCGAAAAAATATTCAAGTTGGAAATTTATTGTTTTTGTAACACAGTCTCAAACGCTTTGTGGGACGCTTTAAAGTTTACTCAACTTTGGTGCTTGCTTTGTTAACAGCCAGAAAGCTTTTCTAACATTACTCTAAAACTATTTTATAACAGTATTTTTTTTTGTCCTACTTATTTCAAAGGATTAAACTGTTTGTTCAAAAGTTATTAACAGTCTATGAACTATTTAACAGTATTCTCACTGTTTTTTTAAGGGTTACTTAAAGCTGGGCAAACTTCAGTTTTGATCTAACAGGCACTTAAATTTTTTTAATTTTTTAATAATAGTAAACATTAAGTTATGAATATTTACTCATCTAAAAAGTATTCAAAGGTTTGTATAATAGTTTCTTTAAGAGCAATTTTTATTAACATACTTTGTCTGTGGCTAACCCTTTTTTTACTCAATTCAAACTAAAATTGCAGTCGAAATTAAATTGTGAAGTGCTTTACGACGATTTAGCATTTGAGGTCAGATGGGCTGTAGCTGGAGAAAGCATTGTCGTCCAACTTGTGGCCAAATTAGGTAAGTCTTCAGAACTTCATTTTTAAAAAATATAACAAATATATTACAAATAATAATCGAAGACTTGATAGTTGTTGAAAAAGTCAAAACCTTCAGATTTAACAAATTACTTTCTAAGTGTCAATATCAAAGCTAATACAATTATTCATTTATTAAATTAAGCTCTAAATTTATTATTTAATAAATTACAACTTAGAGCAAGACTAAAAAAATGTAACTACGATTTTAAATGTATGCATAGATCTAAAGTATTAATGATTATATTAAAGCACAGTTCCACATTTAACACTTAAGACCGCGCACGCGTCCCTGGTTCATGCCTAAACAATAACATGCTCAAAATAGTAAAGACTTAATTAACTTCATTAAGATTGTCTTATTAAAATAAGACAATTTATTTAGCTTTTAGCTATTAATTCAATATTTTTATTTCAAATATAAATGAAAGAATCGCTCGCTAAACAACACACAAACAAATTTACCCAACATTAAAAAAGACTTGGCGAAAAGATGCCTTCGTACATACATACATACATACATACATACATACATACATACATACATACATACATACATACATACATACATACATACATACATACATACATACATACATACATACATACATACATACATACATACATACATACATACATATACTCGGACAAAACAAAAATATCCAGTTAGTATCCGAATTAACCGAATTGACCGCTTCGTTTCGTTTCGTTAGCAGAATAACAAGTTGCAAATTATGACGACAGGTAGTTGCGCAACCGCCAGCAGTAAAAATACAACAAAAAAAATTAAAAAATGAAAAAGCAGCACCGTCGGCCTCTGGCAGCAAACAGCAACAAATTGTGGCTTCACTTTAGCAAACATGTTGCCTGCTGCAACGAAGAAGAAACTGCTGCATTGCAATGCGAACCGATGCGCTACACACGATTGAGCGCTAGGCTGGTTGTCAGCATGGTTAAATAATAAGGTTAGGAAAGTAGGAGCTCATCTCGATTTCTGACTTATTTCAAAGTTTAATTTTGATTTTTGATAAAAATTACGTTGTTGTTTATAAATGTTTTTATATCAACAATATCGAGGAGGTGAGGGACATTACACCATGGTTTTTAGTTTATTACAATTTTGAGAGTTTTACTTTTGCAAAAATTTTCAGTAACGTTTCATAAACAGAAAATTGTTTTACAAACTCGATAATCTGCCCGGATATATAAAATTTTTTAATTAATATGAAAATGAAAGGAAATAACTATCAACCTAATGTTGATTGAAATTTGCAAGTTATCTCGTTTCTTGTATTGTTAAAACTTCTCACTTTTTTTAGTTTCTTAAAACCAGTCTCTACTTTTCTTCTGGTAGTATCATTTTCGCTTGAGTGTGTGTAATCAACCCAACGCCAAAGACATCACAAGTGATTGCAAATGCCGTTTAGCGCGTGCTCATCGCTCTGCCTAAATGCAGCACAGCAGGCACGCGCTTCTGCAGCAGCAGAAGATTTGATATTGCTACTGGTCTCTGCAATTATGTCATGTCGCAAGAAATATTTAAGTATTGCTGTTAAGGAGGACGACGTTACATGCAACAAGAAAAATGAGAAAAAGTTCAATAAACGGAGCAATTTCTGCTGGTTGCATATGTATAAGTATGTTTCGGAATGTTGATCGTTTTGGGTGCAAGAGAAAATCTTATAACAATGTTGCAATAAACATGGCAACCCACTTTTGGCATTGGCATGTTCTCAGGTTGCCATATTTGACACGAAATTCTACTTTCATTGATTTCCAATTATTTGCTGTTAACTTCTACAGAATTGTTTACTTTTAAAATTCCTATTGATATATTGATTCAAATAACTACGAGTATGCCTATATATATATATATATATATATATATATATATATATATATATATATATTAACATATATTATTAAAGCTAAACTTTGGTAAACAAAGTTATTAAATTTGATTCGAAAGAAACTTTTTTTTCTAGAAGCTTGTCCTTCTTGCTCTTAGACGTTCTTTTTAAAGGTTGCAGCTATTAAAAAGAATATATCCAATAACTTTTAGGCAACAACGAGTACATGTCTTTCGGCATTTCTCCGTCGAAAGATCGCAGTCAGATGATTGGCGCTGATGTTGTTGTCGCATGGGTAGACAAAGACACTGGCAAAGGATTTGCACAGGACTATTATTTAGATGATAAATCACAATGTTCTGGTGGTCGAGGCACATGTCCCGATGTCAACATTGAGGTAAGTTTAACTGCTATTCATAAAAAAATATAGAAACAATAAACAGAACTCAACCACCTTACATGCCATATAGGAAAATACTAACTCTATACGTCTGCTGAATGCGGCTATGGTAAATGGATATTCCATTGTCACCTATCAACGGTCGCTGCAAGCTACAGACAAATTAGATTTGCCAATCTCTGTTAACGGTTCCGAAGCGATTGTTTGGGCAATTGGTCCACTGAACGAACGCAAAGAAGCATCATTCCACTCGCACTATACAAAACGTACACATTATATCGAGTTTGGTCGCCAGCCAACATGGAATTGTCCGATGCCGGAGGGTAGTAAGCCGTCATCGTCGTCAGAAGAAAATACTGATGATGAGAACAACCATCGTGATGTCTCGGTTGAAGGTTATCCACTAGCAAAGTCGCCTTCTACGCCCGCCACTGATCCAGAAGAAGAATTTTACGATAACCGCGCACAGGCATTGCAACGTCAACCGAACAGACGCCAAGAAGCCACAAGACCTGCAACCACCGAACAATCAACATCTCAACGAACACGCCCAGTGCCTACGCCTAAGCCGACCAATACAAATGGTGCGTGGGATATACCCGCCATACAATGTTATGAACCTGAAGATGGTGTCTTTTATGCGCAAATGGGTCCCACTGGCGGTGTGCACGGCTATCCAGCAATAACAGGTTAAGTTTGTTATGAATTTATTGTCTTTCAACGATTTGTAATTATTTTGTGTTGCAATATTTATTTAGGACATGTCGGTTGGGGTATTTCTTGGTATATCAACGGTCTGCTCATACCCGAGATTCATGTTGTACGCGGCAAGACTTACACATTTGTCGTTGAGGGTGGTAACAATCCAGATATACCAGCTAAATATCATCCCTTCTATATTACGGACGATCCAGTCGGTGGATATGAACACAAACGCGAAGAAGAAAAGAAGGTTAGTACTATTTAAAGTTATTGAATTGATAAAACATTTTAGAAATTTACAATTATATATTTTTATAATTTTCTCTCCTTTAGGCTATTCGAATTTTCGCAGGTGTACATCGCTCGCGTTCGGGTCAAGTAACGCCAACGGGTGTTGGTCGCCTTTGCAATTGGACGCCTGATGTTGACGGACCACCAGCCGATGACTACCAATCATTTGGCGCTTATCAGCGCACACTCACGCTTAAGTGTGATCCTGGTGAGCCTGGTGTCATCAACTGGAAACCTGACCAGAATACACCCGACACCGTATATTATCATTGCTTTACTCATCGTTATCTCGGTTGGAAGATTCATGTGCATGACTCCTGCGACGATGCTCGTTATGCTGCATCGGAGAAGCATGAAATTCGTGTACCCGCAAGTATTGCGCCGGAGGATTATGTAGCAGAATCGTCGATACGTCATGAAACCAAGGTCAGCCCCAACGATAATTTTTTATTGAAGCACCAAACAGACTTGATTAAGAATCACAATATGAACGGAACACCGCCAAAATTGACTTTTGAAATAACGAAATCAACGGAAATAACTAAACTGATTTCAGATGGAATCCGCGCTGCTGAAGCTCTCGAGGAGAGCATACTAAGGAATCCGAACAGCAACAATAACCAACAGCACAACAACAGGGTTGCGACGCACGGCACTGATGCTTCATCCCCGATCAGTCAATATAAACAACATCCATTGAACAAGAGTCCGACCGGAGGTGCTGCTCAGCCAACAGTCGATGGGAAAATACCGCCAAAGCCATATATTCCCTCTGCAGCTCCTGAAATATTACATGGCGAAACGCAACTTCATCACTATCATTATTCACAAATATCATCACCCAATACACACTCACAATCATTGCATACAGCCGGCATAGGCAATTCTCATTCATTTTCACATCAACCTTCTCAAAAACAACAGCAGCATGCCCATCAACATCACCATCATTATTCAAATAATCTTACTAATCTTCCAGTACAATCGCAGAAAACAATAGGTCTTTCCGAATATCTACGTCCACCACAAAACGCTCCACTCTTTCATCCCGTCAAACTTCCAGGTCGCCGTCCATATCCTGGTCCCGTGAAAAAGGTGCCCGCCTCCAAGCCAATACTTCCACAACAACTGCCGCGGCATCCGACGTTGGTACAACAACTAAATTCGGCCATACCACAACCTTCGGTTATAGTGAACCACTATCGTAAACCACTACCAGGTTTGCTGAAACCATTCTTAAAAGAGAAACCATTTCCCATACAACCAATAGCTGCCTCTGTACTTCTGCTCGGACAACCCACCGAGCTGGGAGGGAACCAACGTAAAAACGAACCCATACTACACTCCAAAACGAAACCCATAATACCAGTGCCTTACAGCGATCTGGTGCCACAAGACAGCATACAGAGCAATGTTTTTGCCTTCAACAAATTTCCTAAAACTGAACAGATACAGCCGGTATATGTCGGTCACTTATCCGAGAATGCAAAGCCTGCATCTGCTCAGACTCAAATAACGGCAGCCACACCCACCATTGTATTCAAGAAACCCTTTGATATGCATGAAGTGAAGGAGGAACCATCATCACTCGATATTGCTACTATGAAACCAGCCGTTAATAATGGTTTCCAACCAGATTCTGTTGTTGTGGAGAGTGGTTTCCGTCCCATTCTACGTCGTGATGGTGTTGTACCACCAGAAGGGGTTATCGATCAAGTGGCACTTCGTCGTGAAGATCCTGGTTCTGAAATCGATGAAGTCATGGAAACTGATACGCTCTTTTTAACAGCACAAAAGGGCACACATACACAGAACTTTGAACCTATGTTCATACCGTCTCCACCGGATAGCACCAACGCTACAATTGTTTTGCGTAAAGTTGTTCCATCAACATCTCCAGTGCAACGTAGTCCAGTAGCGGCTTCAATTTCTTCAGAGATGCCAGCTGCAGCTGAATTAGTGCGTGGTCCTACATTAGAGGATCTTTTGGACGGTCCTGATGAAGACGCTGAAGAGAACAATGATAAAGTAACAATCAGAAACGATTATATAAAGGAAAATTTACAAATTGACGAAAAAGTTCCAATAACTGAAAAACTGAAAAACTCATCGATCGGTTTGGATTTGGCGGACCAATTTGATGATGTCGATGAGTTTGTCATGGACGATGAGGGAAACGATGATGCTTTTGACGATGATGAAGATGAAAAAGAAGCACAAGCTGCCGAACGCATTGATACGTACTATTTGCCTCCGGACAATCGAAAAATACCTCACGCCAACGTTCCCAGTGGCGCGGTTGTTACCTACGATGGTAAATCAGTTGTAGACAGTTCGTTGGTGCTGCCACCAAAGTTAGAAGCACGTGACACTATAAATTTACGCAGCCAGAATCAAGGTCTGTCAAAAATCGAGCAACTTATACGAAGCACACCACAGTTTCAACCATTCCGCGGTGAAATTCCACCGGCAATAGCAGAGTTTCTATCCACGGAAAGATCTCTCCGACTGGCTAGTAATCCAATAACTGAATACGTCAATCCACTCGAATCATCACCACCGTTGTCATCTTCATCATCCGATTATGCATCACCTTTATCGAATACATTCGATACGCAATCATCACCATTACCGTCATCGACGCGGCCAATATCGACAAAGCTACATCTTTTACACAACACTGCGTAGAGGCGCTTAATCCGTTAGAGGCAATAGTAAAATTATACTCGTACAATTTAAAAATAGCATTTAAAAAAATATTTGATAGTCGTAGTGCAGAAGTTTATTTTTTTTTTTAAAATCAACAATAATATATTTTTATTTATGTTTATGCCATCTGGAAGATGCTTTTATTTTAAAGAATAATCACATAAATCAATATTAATATCAAGCTATAATTATTTTAAGAATTTAAAGAATTTAAATACATTTATAAATTTAATGATATTATTATGCTCAAATATATTTTTGAAAGAATTCGAATATTTTGTCGCATTTAAGCATTTTAATATAAATAACATAATAAAGTATCATCAGAGTCGTTGATAATGTCGTGACTTTCGATTTGAAGGATTTTTGTGGAAAATCGGGTTATTTGTCATTTAAATAAACATTATTCCTATTAGTGAAGGGACAAATTAATTACAACTAGTAAGAGCATCGTAGCTCATTATACTCATCGCCTTTTAAAAAAATAAGAACCATGTTAATACAAATTTAAAGAAATTTGTCAAACATTTTGGAAAAAAAGGAAAAGAAATTTGTACGAGATTGGTGTTCTATAGAAAAAGCACGATAATTCTTTGTATTACTCCTTCAGAAAAAAAATTAATAGCTTTCGACTCTAAAATGACTTATTTGGCTACTAATAAATTAAACTGTCAATTTAATCGAGACTGGCAGGATCTGCTATGAATAGTTCTATATTTTCCTCCTCTTCTATTTAAATACTGTTTGCAACTGCTCTCTTCTAATTTCACCTGTGAGGCTTTATTTATAAAATTTAATTGAATGTTATGTTATGAACCAAAAAATTTAACTCTGAAGTTAAAGTAAAATAAATTTTTGAGTCAGGTTTCAAATCGGGCACCAGAAAGCATCATCACTGACTCTCTTTTGAAATAAAAGTTATTCACCCCATCCTGTTGAGTTTCTTTCTGTCAAAAGTGTCACGTGCACGTGAAATTGTCGGTTGTTTTAATTTACTTTTAGTTGAAAACTTTAATAATGGCGGGTTTTAATCATTCGGTAAAAGTGCCAACGCAATACAAAAGAGTTGCTTCAGTGTTGAAAGCTGCTTTGGAGCGTAAAAAGTCGCTTAAAACCCTAATTTTCGAAGAGAAACATGCAGTAAGTTTGGAAAAAACAAACGGCGAAACTCACCACGAAGCGTCTGTCAAAGTTACGCGACGATTGAACCGCATTTGACGAACGAGTTGATTTTTTGCTGCTGCATTTTACAAAAAAAATTTCTCATCTCTTCTGCAGCGCCTGCGTGGAATGCAAGCAGTTCTAAAGCAATACATCGACTTTCGTGCAGACATCGACAAAGCAATCGAGACGACTCAAATACTCGAGGAAAATCCGCGCCTGTGTCCGTCGCTGTGCAAAATACTGGTAACTGAGCTAATATACGGACGCAAAAAGCTGAACGGCGACTCACGACCCGTGGTTACAATACGCAACTATCGCGAACGTTTGTTGGAAGCGCTGGGCGGCGAAGACGCAACTGCACCAAAGAAAAAAGGCAAGCATTGAGTGGACAAAGAACTAATTTCTTTAATTTCATTTGAAATATGGGCAAGAATAAAGTGAATGCGGCCGCCACGCCCAAAGTTAGAAAAGCATCGCAGCTGGAGTTGGTAGATAAGAATACAGAATTTGCCGAGGAGGAAGTAACGTCATCACAGCAGACGGTGCCCTTTATGGAGCGCGATACAAGCTCTTCCGCTTATCTGTGGCTGCTAGTCTTTAGCGCGCTGATGTTCACTTTTCCATTTGTCACATTTTACGGAACGCGTACTTGGCTGCAAGAGTCCTTTGACTTTAGCGCATTTCAAATCAACTGCTTCTCGGTGTTGTCGTCGGTACTCGTAGTAAATGCCATCATATGTCTGTATGTCTTTATAGCATTCCGCGAGGGGCAGTCTCCGCCTTCACCTAAACCCAAACAACAACAGCAGCAAAAGAAATTGCAATAAATAGTATTATTAGATTATAAAATATTCAAATTTAAAACGTTTCATTTTTAATTTAAACTACTACTAAATTAAATTTTATGCTGCATTCCCTTGTTGAATAAAGTAATACAATTTGTTAGTCACCAATTAAATTGCATTTTTATTGACTTCTACTAAAACAGATCAAAAGCCACGCTATGTGCGCGTCAACACGAATCTACTTAGTCTTGCGGATGCTTTTGAGTTGTTGGCTAGCGAAGAGTGGCGGCGCAAGGAGCATCCACCCTTCGAGTCGTACAGTGATTTCCTAATTGCCATCGGCGCTCTGGAGGAGGATGAATTTATGGTCGATATGCATTTGGATGATTTGCTGATATTCCATGCGAAACAGAAGCACTACTGGGCGTGTCATGAGTTTGTCAAAGAGAAGAAACTTATGTTGCAAGATAAGGTGAGTGCAGTAAAGACAATTTTTTTTTTTTTTAACAATACAAGTACTTCATTCTTTTAATAAATTTAATAGGAATATTTAGAAGTTCAAGTTAGAATAAAATAATTACCAAATAAAACTTACAATTTCAGGGCACTTGTCTTGTTGCCGAGCTGCTACATCCACCCAGCGGCGCTATTGTGCTCGACATGTGCGCTGCACCTGGCATGAAAACGATACACACTTGCAACGTAATGCAGAACAAAGGTACAATTTTTGCCGTCGAACAAGATGTACAGCGTTATCGTCTGCTTTGCGATATGACCAATACGGCCGGTTGCGAAATAGTACAGCCCATAAATGGCGATGCTTTGGCCATAGGTGAGTCATGAAAACCAAATATATATTGTATTTACTTGAAAACAAAAATTCTAAAATATCACATTCGTTGCAGATAGCAGTCGCTGTCCTGGAGTCGAATACGTTCTCGTTGATCCGTCGTGCTCTGGTTCGGGTATGCAAAATCGCATGTCACTCGATCCGGACGAAAAGGATCCAGCACGTTTAAATAAACTCGCTGGACTGCAAATCAAAATGTTGTCGCATGCCATGAGTGCCTTTCCCGATGTGAAACGTATTGCATACTCAACTTGTTCGTTGTACGAGGAGGAGAACGAACAGGTCGTGCAGCGTTGCCTGGAACTTAATCCGAATTTTAAGCTGCTAAGCGGAAAGAAGGCGCTGCGCAACAAGTGGGTGCGCGTCGGTAGCCAGGAATATAAGAAAATAGGCAAGAACTGCATATACTCACGACCGGATGAAGATTTTGCTGATGGCATTTTTATAGCGATATTCGAGAAGCGTCGCGACGGTGACGGCGGTGGTGACGATTTATAGATGACTGTAATTGAGAGGAATTTAATTTTTGTAGTTTCTAAACAGCGTAGAATTGACAATTTTATTTTTATTTACATATATAAAAAAAAAATGAATATAAGAATAAATATGTTTGTCTTGCAAAATTGAATTTCTTTTTGAACGTGGTTTGTATAAACAAACATTTTCACCATTATTTAAAAGTTTATTGATTAAATAAAAACACAGCTTTTAATTTCAACTCGTATATAAAAATACATTTAATTATGATTAATTTTAATAGTCGTATAGAAAGTATTTCTGTAACACATTAATATAAAAATTGATTTGCGTAGGCACTTCATTTAACAAACGATAACACGTTTCTTTTTCCACTAAATCGATAAAAGCATATTGAAAACTTATACGCTAAAACTTGAAATATCATTTTAAGTTTTAAATTTAAATCCGATTGGATTAGATATTTAAAAATAATTAAAAAAATTTATTTTAATAATACATAAGTTAATTTATCTTTTATAAACGATTATGGTTATTAAAAACTAAATCGCAAATTAACTCTAAATTAACGATAATGTTAATGTGGTCAATATATTTAAAATTAAATTTAAAATGTAGCTGTAAATAATAGTGTGAAAACGGATTTTCAAAATTTAAGCAATTAGCATACGAGATCGATTTTTTAAATTAAAAAGTTAATACATAACATTAACATAATTCATAATTATTATTATAAATTTATAAATAAAATGAACGAAAACTTTTTTAAATCCAATAAATCCAATTTTTAAATTGTCTTTAAAAGCAAACTAATATATAAGTTTAAAACTTTTTCATAATTATTGTGGGTTCACTAAAAGTGGTACATTTTCATTAAATTTTAATGTACACATAAGACAAAATTTTTTACAAACTAAAATCAAGTGCGTCTAGCACGCATAAATATGAATGGATTTGATTCATTAAAAAAAACTTCAACAATTTAACGTAATCGAATGTGTTCAATTGGATTCGAATTGAACACAACTTTAAAGAATCACTTACTCGAAAAGAATCTCTCAAAGATTCTGTGGCTTACATACGAGTACAACTAAAATTTAGACTTTCATTTGATGTTTATAGAAGGTGTTCTTGGCCAATCGGAACGATTCCGCCTTAATGGCATCCTCCATTGTGATGATCGGCTTCTGAGGACAGTATTTGACAGTATGCGCCATATCGCCCGATGAACCGCAAATCGGACAAATGTATGTGCGCAGTTTGGGACAAAGCACACGTCCGAGTGAATCACGTACCGCATGCGATTTGACCACCGCTTCAGGTTCATTGTTATTCTCGCAGAAGACGCAATGTTTTGCAGAGGACTAAAAGCAAAGAACAAAATTTTATTATAAGTTTGTCCAGTTTCTAATCGAAAAGAGAAAACCCCACTGACTACTCACGAATTTGTCATTTTTAGCGCCACCTTGATAGCGCTTGTGTGGCCTCTTATTGTTGATATTGCTCCCATTGCCGTTCTGGTTGCCGTTGCTGTTCTGGTTGCTAAAGATGTTCTGATTGCTGCAGATGTTCTGATTGTTGCTGCTGGTGTTATAATCAATGTTAGCAGCAGCTGCCGCCGCTGCAGCCACTTGCGTATGTTGCATTTGAGTGGGCAGAATCTTCCAGAAGTTGTTGCACATGTCATTGGCATTGTGATGATTGATGCTGTTGTTATTGTTGTTTGGGAGCAATTGGCCACCGCTGCTTCCGTTTGGCTGCAGATTGGCGTAGTTCATCGCTGCCTGATATTGCTGGTAGCGATTTAGTTCATCGCAAATGTAGCCATTGCAGGCAAAATCCTGCATAATCGCGTCAACGGGCAACTTAGGTGACGGCGGTGTCGGATGCAGTTGTTCTGAAATTATAGCCGAAAATTTTTTTTTAATTAAGTAATTATATTTTTGTGTTTGTTTTTTATTGAATTTGTATGCAATTTGTACCAGGATATAGTTTTAAAATATACATATAAAAATAATAACTGTCATAAAATAATTGAGTTTCTGTTAAATTCAAAGGAATATTTTTGATATACATTTTCCAGTACCGATTATTAAAAAACAAATCCCACCACGAGTAATCTACCTTTTCTCACAACACTAACTTGTTTTTATAGTTTTGGTGAATTCCCAAAAAAATGGCGCTCAGAAACAAAAAACGGAAGCGCTCAATTTAAATCATGAAAAAAACGGAAATTTTAAAATTATCATAACCATGATAAAATATCTAAAAACAATATAAAAATGGCATACTACTACCGTTTCCAGTCTTATAAGCAGTCAACATGGCAAACATTTTTAGCGACTTGGAGATTTCGTCCTGCTGACTGTTGGATGCAGTGACTAGTGCCAACTGTTGTTGAGCCATTGTTGCAGCGGCCAATTGTTGTTGCTGTTGTAAAAGTAATTGCTGTTGCTGCTGCAGCTGCTGATGATGTTGTTGCAGTAGCTGCTGCTGCTGCTTGATATTTTGCATTGTGCTGTTGTCAAAACCTCCTTCCACTGTCCTTCCTTCACCGAGCGAAGCGCCATCCGATTCAGCAGCACCCTCTGTCATAAATGTGAAATATTGATGCGCCGCCTCAACGGTGTTTTTTGTTAAAGCCAAGGACGGCATCGTTAACAGAGACGACGATGATAGAAAAGATGATGTCGACGGTAAAGGACTTAATGGTAAGGGACTTGATGATGAGGAGGACTCAGTAGATGGTGAAGATATGGTCATTGGCGAAATACTCTCAGAGCCGGAGCTGTGCATACTTGCTGTATCCAAGTACATATCCCAGTGGTGTTTCTTTTTTATGCGACTACCGAAGGAGGATGGTCGCTCCTAAGTGGCAGAAAAAAAAACAAATCAAAAACGGGAAAATTCAAAACAAAAATATATAACTGCACTTGATGAAATAATGTAACTGTCCATACCTTAGCATCGATGCTGCTGTGACGACCTCCGTACATGACGTCACTAATGAGTCGGAATTTTTTTAAATTCTTAGAATTCGTGCAGAACGCCGTTAGTTTTTTTTTCACTTCTCAGTTGTTTGCAAATTGCAATTTTTTGGTTTTCTGTTTTTCTATTTTTATAAAAGATGTATTTTTTTTAACTTGTTAACACAATTAAAAACACAAACTTTAAAAACAATTAGAAACAGAAAAAATTTTTTTAAACGTCTGTTGTGCACGGAAAAGTACTTCGTATTTTTCTCAAGGCTTTCAAAGTCTAATTGGCTGACTGGCGCCAGTGATCTCAAATTCCAAGAATTTGGCTGAATATTTCGTTGTTTTTGTTTTTCATATAACTTTGTAACGGTTTCGAATTTGTAATAAAAAGTAGAGAGTTGCCGTTGTTGTTCAAACCGAAAAAAACAACAAAAAAAACAAAGTGACTCAAGTGATTAAACTAACTTTTCTGTCAGAGTTATTTTGAATCGAATTTAACAATCTTACAAATAAAATTCATAAGTATTGGAATCCTTTAAAAGAATTTATGATTAACATTTTTGTGTAGAGAAATATATAATACATTATTTCATATATTTTAATATAAAATCGAATTTCAAGTTTCAGTCAATTACAATTAATTATTAAAATAGCATAAGTTTAATATATAATTAATAATACAGTAAATTGATTCCAACATTTTTATTTCTTTCTAAACAATTTAATAAATGTAGAGAAATAAATAAATATATATTTATATCATTTATATGACTTTTTTTTTCTCATTAACATCATAGACATATGTATCATGATTTAGCCAGGAGTAATAAGCATGTTTACTTCTTAAATTTATGCTTTTAGATAAATCAGCTGTTTTTACAACCGTCGTTTAAACTTTTCCAAACTTTACAAAATTTTTCGGTTGGCCTTTACTTCCTCACACCATCTTAGTTTCCAAACATTAAAAATATTTCTTTTGCTCATCTCTAATGCGAAAAAAGCATGAGAAATTAATAAAAAAATTACATAAATTGGACTAGCTATTTTATCAGGTTTTTACCTAAAATTTGTTTTAAATTCGTTGTTTTTGGAAAAATTACACAAAATGGTGAGTAGTAGCTAAAGCATTAATCGAAAAAAATAGACGCAAGTGCAAAAGTCAAAAAGCCGAGCGACCTCGACGCTCCAATCAGAATATTTCCCGGAATAAATAACTTCTCGTTTTATAATTTTTTCAGTACAAATTCCTGACACTAGCACGTGGCGTTGGCTGTCGACTGGGCGGTCAAAACTTTGTAAAGGCGCTGGAGTATCAGGTCAATAATTTCAGCTTAACTTCAACCCGAACTGGATTAATTTACAATTGTTTTTGTATTCTTTCGATAACAGCGCTGGTACTCGCAACAGGCTGGCCGTCGGCAAGGTTTCCTCTCACAGTTCATCGACAACATTAAAAACGAAATGGATAAGAACAAGGAAATGAATGAGAATATAAAAAAATTCCGTGAAGAAGCTCAGAAGCTAGAACAATCCGATGCGTTACAATCGGCGCGCCAAAAATTCAACATTGTCGAATCGGAAGCCACTAAATCTTCTAATATACTCAAAGAGCAACTGGGTACAATCAAGGAGAAAGTCAGTGATGCTCTGGATGAAGCAAGTAAAACTGATATTGCAAAAAAGGCTTCAAAAATTTCGGAGGAAATTTCAAAAACAGCTAAAGGTGTCACCGACACTATTTCGGAAAAGGGCGGACAAATTGGTCAGACGTCAGCTTTCCAGGCGATCTCAGGCACAACCAAAATGATTAAAGAGGAAATGAACGCGCAAAGCATTAACTCTCGTGTATATCGTTCACCGCAAAAACTGCGTAAGCGCATTGAGGTGGAGTTTGGCGCAGACGAACGCGTCGTCGAGCCGAATGAGGATGCAACAGGTAAACTTTTGACTGACAGCCAATAATGGGTTTTATAAATAAAAAACTAACATTTACATGTTTCTTTTGGTGTAGGTGTCGAACTGCACAAGGACTCGAAATTCTACGCTTCCTGGGAAGAGTTTAAGAACAACAACACATACGTCAACAAGGTGCTAGATTGGAAAATGAAATACGAAGAATCAGAAAATCCTGTGATACGCGCCTCGCGTCTTCTCACTGATAAAGTGTCGGACGTCATGGGTGGACTTTTCTCCAAAACCGAACTCTCCGAAACACTCACCGAACTGTGTAAAATCGATCCGAACTTTGACCAAAAACAATTTCTGCGTGATTGCGAAACGGACATAATTCCAAACATACTCGAGGCCATGGTGCAGGGCAATTTGGAGATTTTGAAAGATTGGTGCTTCGAAAGCACTTACAACATAATAGCGACACCCATCGGTCAAGCGATAAAGAGCGGCCTCTATCTCGACTCGAAGATTCTGGATATTGAAAATATCGATCTGGCAATGGGCAAGGTAATGGAGCAGGGTCCCGTGCTGATTGTCACGTTCCAAGCACAACAGATTATGTGCGTGCGTGATCAAACGCACAAAATCGTCGAAGGCGATCCGGAGAAGGTGATGCGCGTCAACTATGTGTGGGTGCTGTGTCGAGACCCGAACGAACTGAATCCGAAGGCAGCCTGGCGTCTGATGGAACTGTCTGCGAATAGCCAAGAGCAATTTGTTTAGGCAAACTTTGCTTCCTATTAATTCTGTTTAGTTTTTATTAAGTAACTTAACTCAAGCAAAATTGTCAAAGACTACAGGAAGACGACAAAAATAGTAGAAATAGAGGCCGCAGGCGACATTGTACATTGGTGATGGATTACCTCATTTAAAAAATCAGTCGTGCAATGCCTAATCCCCTGGCAATGTTTGAGTATATCTTTAAATGTTGTAATTAAATTTTAATTTTAGTTGTAAGTTTCGCTTACTTTTGCGGCCATAAGAAAAAGCGTCATACCTCGAATTAAAATTATTTTTCTGTAATTGTGTGATAATAACTGCATGGAACTATTTTTTAATTTCTAAATATGAAATCTATACGCTTTTGAATCCTGGAAAAAATCAAATTTAGTATAAGAAGAAGTAAGGCAATTATTAGAGCACAATCATTTAGAATAAACTTTCTAACTCGCGTTATGTCGTTTTTCCTTTATGGCACTGAAGTTTTACAAGTTTGCAGAAGCACGTAAGAAACAAATTCTTAGTCTGAAAACGAAAATACGACAAACGATCTAAAAACTAAACTAAAATTTAATGAAATATTGTTGAGTATGTATGTACTATGTTAAACATATTTAAGCAGTCATAAATATTTGTAAATATTTAATTGTATGAACAAGAACAAGCACAAGTAGACGCAAGCCTTGAAGCGAAAACCGTACCCATCCGGTCAGTCAGATTGGCGCGTGCTCCTAGATTCCAGCTATTTTATATTATTTAGCTTTAGGGTGCTCCCTTGTATGCGAGTGTAGAATGTGTGATTTTTAGAAAATAAAATTGTTGGATCAACGATATTTTTCTTGCTTTAAAATAGTTGTCCATAATGTTAAATCCATAAAAAAAAATATTACTGAGGGAAACAAAATAACTGATTTCTTCGCGAATATAATTTCAAAAACACTTCTTCCAGAGAAACAATATTTTGATTTGTTACTTTTGGATTTGACTGTGTTTTTGTTTTTTTAAAATTTTGTTATTAAAACCTTAATTTTAGAGCTATTCAAGAGTTTGTATAAAAATGAAAATGTAAGCTTTATAAACAAGCCTTTTGAAAAAATGTTGTTGGTTAAAACTTTAAACGTTTTCTTAAGGAATTAATATTTTGTTGTTTTCACCAGACGCCATATGTGTATATTCTACCTTAACTCAATTACTACATATTTGTGTTCGGCCCATCTGGTTACGGATAATTCTTTACCTGGAATTCTGAAAATGTTGTTTTTAGGAATTTAAAAAAGAAAACCCATTTAAAAAGAACAATACCTTTAAAAAAAGTGTGAATATTATTTCTGGCTATCCCGAAGCTCAAATACCTTGTACCACGTAGGCAATGAACATTAAAACTAATTTGCGCCAACCTTTGGATCCAGGATAACAATTTTATCTCTTTTGGTCATTGAGAAACATATAAAACGAGAACTTTCAAAATTTGAAATGTTTCTTGTTAAGAAAACGTCTAATAAATACAAATGCACCTACATATTTGCTTGGCACTTACTAAACCAAATTTCTTCCTATAAAGTTCCAGCTCCGTAACTATGGGTTAGATTTTGTTTTGTCAGTATAATCCCCTTTTGATAAAAGAAAATTTAAAAATGTAGGTAACTTAAAGGTGCGTTCTCAAGTAGGAAAGCCACGCTTCCGTTGAAGTCTAAAATTTTGAATTTGCGCCTTTGGAAGCCTGCAACTCTCGCCAGATTTCCAATTTTCCCACGCTCAGAGTATTTTTCCCACGGGCGTATAGGACAAAATTTCCCATACACACACACACTAAGCTGGCAGCACACGCCGAGTGCAGCGCGGCCGACGCCTGCAGAGTTCACACGAAGTCGCTCGTTACTACCACAAAAAATAACAAAAAAAAACTTTCTTCAATGGGAAAATGGAATGTGGCGATAACGGAACGGCTGCACAGCATACGAACGTAGTGATTCTCGGCACACGCGAGTGTTTCGTTCCAATAAGATTTGGCTCGTTGCTCGCTGGTTCGTTTCGACTGTGTCGTCGTTCGTTGCTTTTCGTCGTGTCTTGTCGCCGTGTGTGCTGCGCTCACTTTTTTATTAATAATTTTTCAATTTAATTTTTACAACTTATTTACGCTTTTCCTGATTTAAAACAATTGGAAACATAAAATATAAAGTGGTCGCAATAGTTTTTCGTAAGAAACGTGAGAATTTTTGTGATATTTGACGATGAAAATGTGAAAAACATTTCTGGTAATTAGTGAACCTTTTTTTTTGTTCTTCGTCTTCCACTTCTTTCAGCAAGGTTTTTTTTATTTGTTGGTGCTCGTTACATTCGGTCGTTTAAATGTATGTTCATACGGGTTTTATGTGAATGTCTGTTGTTGTCGAACTGCCAGAAACCAAAGATTCTTATAAATAATACTGCACTCATAAAGTTCTTTAATGGTTTTGAATTGGTTAAGTGCAATAAATTAACAAAAAAAAACGATATTGTTTAAAGCAGTGTGAGTGTAAATGCAGTGTTTTATAAAATCAAAAATTTAGTTGACGTTTGCTTTCCTGTCCACCGTGTCGTCGTCGCCGCCGACTTCGGCTCATCCGTTCCTCGCCGTTTATTCTTCGTTTAAAGTATATTCCGTCCGTTCTCCTCCTCCACTGCGGTTCCCGTTTCATATTTACGCGCTCCCCTCGCGCGATTACTTTGTGTGTTCCAATCTCCGCGCCATTCCCCAAAGATTTAGTCTGTTCTTTTTTATTCGCTCGCGCTCATATGTAGTTTTTTTCGTATTGCTACTTAAAAATTTGATAAACCTAACAAAACAAATGAAATCGACAAAAATACGTTACACACCAATTAATAATTCCCTTTCTCCGTAATTAGACAGGAAATCGTATGTGAAAAAAATCCCCCAACGTAATAAAAAAAGAAACGAAAAAAAAATTAAGCACAAGCAGCACGTACAAGGCGGAAGGAAGGGGTGTTTGTGCATTCGCTCTCATTGCATTAACGGCAATTTCTTTTGCTGTTTGTCTCTGTCACACACATCTGGCATTCAGCAACCAAAAGGGAGCAATTAAAAACACATCTGACAACAACAAGGTATGAAATGCATTCGTCCGTCTGTCCGTTCGACATCTATCCGTGCATTCGACAATTTAAAGGCGGACGGACGACGAGCAACCAACCAACCTTTATTGTACTTTTATGCTGTAGCATATTTATCATGTTTGTGACGTCACGTCACTGGTATGTGTTGTCACTTTATATCTGATTATGATTTGATCGGAAGGTTGATAGTCAGACCTTAGGATTAATGATAAAAATTTAAATGTTTTACTCTTACCATCAGATCCGTATTTCAAATAGCTATTTAGCACATTGACAAAAATGAAATCCATAGTATGATAAAGTCATTTAAATCAAAACAGTAAATGTATTTAATAAATATTTACCAAAAATATAAATGCAATAACATACAGTTTTTTTTCGTTTTTTGTGTTGCGCCATCTTAGAAGTGGGTGAAGTGGGTAATGTTTCAGTTAATTACGCACATACTGTGGAACCAACCAGATTGTTAATTTTATTTCTAAGCTTTTAAAACTAGACTTGCAAAGATTGTCAAAGTTTGATTTTTCTATAATGAAAAAATAAATGAATTAATATTCTGGTAAATTTTAAGATATACTACATCATATTGTAGCAAATGTAAACAACAAATTTAAGGAATTTTATTTTGACTTCAGGTCGGTCTGTTTATAATTTTTTTTCGTCCAATGCCGATTCTTCTAGCCTATAAAAAGCCAATATTTTTAGTTTTTCAAATTCAAAAAGAAATGAGAATATAGCAGGAAGTTTTTTAGATAGAAAAAAAACACACTAAATTTACGTTATTTATTAATATGCAAATAATTTTTAACATCATCTGCCAAAATATTGACATAGGCTAAAACATCTAAATCAGTTAATGCAAGGAGAATCTTCGACATATTTGAAAAGTAAAAAGAGATTTTAATAAAAATACAAAACAAATACATTTTGAAAATGTCTGGGAAACAAAATATTAGAGAAACAAAAACTATTTTTTTTTAACAAGGATAAATTGCAATTTCTGTTTTGTAATTTATTATAATCACAGTTATCAAAAAAGTTAAATTTTTCATTTTGCTCTCTGAAGTGGAATTTGCACCCTACCTAATGTAAATACCACTCTAATTGTTTTCGATGTCACAGACCCTAACACAAACTTTTTCATAACAATTATTTTGTTGTTTAGGTAAAGGGGGAACCTTACTGCTCGCTGCACTGCACCTTACTATAACGACGTAGTTCATATGCAACAAAAACAAAAACATTGCCAACTGATTTTCCAACTCGAGTCCATATTGGTCGAACAAACGACAAAGCCAACCAACAATCAACGAACAACCATCAAAGCAGCAGTTAACAAAATACAAAACCAAGAAGTCGTAAAACAAAATGGCAGTTGGATTCCACACGTACCGAAGACACTTTAGCAAAGACACATTCCGCAGTTAAGTTTTAATTTCTTGGCGTCCACAGAGCAGCAGCATTGGGTTGGGTAACCAAAAAATTGGCATCGGAACGATATCTGCAATAGGAACGAGGTAATTCGAGAGAGAGCGCTCAAGTTGAGTGTCAACCAACGCAAATGTGAGAGCTCCTCCAAGTTGCCTCCACAACAAAATCAACGAACCAGCGCAAGGCGAACAGGCAGAAAAAGCAAAGCCAAGATGGTTTAGAGTGAAGAAAAATAGTGGAAAATATTTAAACTTTTTTAAAAATTTTTTTAAAAGTGGATACATTTTTTAGAATTAAAAACAGTTAAAATATTATTATAAGTAAAACTTTTGCACTACATGCGTAAGAGTTAACGACGGACAAAATCTCAATTGAAAAGTGAAAAATTGGAAAGCAGCAAAAAAAATATTAAAACACCCATCGCAAAAGGAAATGTAAAAATAAATACGCTACCGAAGCATAAGTACAATCGAAAGAAGAAGAAGAAGAAAAAACTTTAATTAAAGCAACAATTGTTGCGATTGCAATTGCAGCAAATTCCATCAGCAAGGCAAGCAGGAAAACTTTTTTTTGTATGTTAAAAGAAGAATATTTTTGATAAAATGTTGCTGCCATGAAAATTGCACAAACTGATTGCGAACGACAATTAACAAGAGCAGCAACAGAGAATACACTATTCAACAAAAGCAACAATAACAACAACGAAAATGTCTGCATCAATAATGCAGCGCTTGCTACAACAACAAAAATGACAGATGAGCGCCAACAACAACAGCAACGCAATAGCAGTAGCAACACAAACAACAACAATATTAGCAACAACGAACGGATCATTGCTGAAGCTGCCAAAATTTTGCTTAAAAATGGTTTGAACGGCACAAATGCCGCAGCTGCCGCAACTCTTCTAACTGCTGCCGCTGCATTTCAATTACCGTTACCGCCGCCGCTGCCACCAACAGCATCAGCAGCAAGAACAATTACCAATACTACGGCAACATCAACTTCATCATCATTAACATCATCTACACGTGGCGGCATACTCTTTCAACCGCCCCCACCCGCCCATTTAGGAACAATTGCTTCCGCCTCCGCAGCCCAACGCGCCGCCAACACCATTGTTAACAATAATGGTTTGTCGTCGTCATCATCATCCTCTTCAACGTCCTCAGTACCAGCGCAATTTAAAACAACAACTAAAACAATGGCCGCAGCAGCCACAACAGTGCGTCTGAGTGGGGGTAGTAGTGCCACGCCGCCCACAGCTCATCTTGGCAGCGGTGCGCTTGTTAAAACAGATCATGGTGTTATTGACTACACTGTGCAGCAGCAGCAGCCGCCATCGTCGTCCACATTGTCTTTTAACAACAATCATAATAAATACGGGAACGCCGATATCAGCAGCAGGCCTCCGATATCGTCAATGTCTTCTGGTGTGGGCGCCGGGAGTAACCCTTATGGTGGCCGCTTGCAATTTTTTAAAGGTAGAACAAATATTTTTAAATAATTTTTCTTTTGTAATATTTTTTGTGTGGTCTTTTCGTTTTTACACAAATTTGTATTTTATTCTTTTTAAAGATGGTAAATTTATTTTGGAATTGGCGCGCTCTAAGGATAGCGATAAAGGCGGTTGGGTCTCTGTACCTCGAAAACTGTTTCGTTCGCCCTCGGCTACATCCTCTACAGTGACGCCGACTTCGGCCACTTCGACAGCGTATCCAAAGAATGAAAGTTCAACTTCTCTAAGCTGTAAGATGTCGATAATGTATATTTTGAAATATTTTTTTAAATTTAGTTTCACTCTTTCGAAAACAGTTTCGGACGACAATAGCTCCATACAATCATCGCCATGGCAACGCGATCACTGCTGGAAGCAAGCGACGCCACGTCGCGGCATCTCAAAAGAAATGTCATTGCTATGGCGACGGCCAAAAGAACTCGCCTTGAGTGCAAACAGTTTACGCATTGCTCAAAAGAAACGAAGAAGACCCTACGATGCAACCACAGCCACAGAAGCGATTTTGGAATGTTTAAACAATGATGATATAGACACATTCCCCGAAAGTAATACTACGCTTAAAGCAGAAGTAGTGGCGGACAAACCTCAAACGTCGCAAAATGACAAGGAGAAAATTCAATCGCAAGTCGAAATTATTGCGACGGAAACAACGAAAAATGAAAGCACAAATATCAGCGACGAAGATGCTTGTTCATCCTCATCGACGGCGACACTTACGGGCGGTACTGATTGTACGGATTCCGTGGCTATGTCGTTTTCTGAGAGTAAAACACCAAAGCCAATTACACCATTGTCGGCAGACGACAAAATTTTACCGCTGACACCATCACGTTTGGATGTTGTTGCCGCCGCTTCTGAAAAATTAATTGAAGCAGAAGATATTAAGGACACAACTTTGGTAGAAAATATGAATACCAGTGAAGATGATGAAGCGATGTCATCTTCATTTAAGGAAGAATGTTCACCAGTATCAAATCTGAATGGCGCAGACTTAGGTCATGCTAATATTGCAGAAATAAAAAAAGAAAATGACACTAAACCAACCGTAACAGTAGCCACAATTAAAACTGCAAAGTCCAAAAGAGTAATAAAAAAAGGAGGAGAAGAAAAAAGACTTAAAAAGCAAAAAACACGAGCCAAGCTCACCACAATCATACAAACGCTAATCGATCGCGTGCCAGCACAGCGGCTAATAGCGCAACACATGTCCAAGACACCAACGCTTATGAGCGGCGGCGGTGGAGGCGGAAACGTTGCTGCAGGCGCAGGAACAATTTTTAATCCCAACAACGCACTGACTCAAAAGGTTAATATTGTCAATTAAAGATTAAAATTATTATTTTTCAATTAACTAAAAATTCAATGTTAAATAAAATTTTTTTTTACTTAGGTTTCACCTCAGTCTTCTGCTTCAGCCACATCGCGTCTAGTCGAGTACCATCAGCAACATGTTTCGCCGCGCAAGCGCATTTTGCGCGAATTCGAAAAAGTGTCACTGGAAGACAATTCAGGTGTTAAGCGCAGTCGCGCTAAAGGCCAAAATGCTGCAAACGCATCAACAAAATCGTCATCAGCGACACAACGCGTGCAATCTAGTGGATGTGCGGTGCCAATGACCATGACAACAACCACAGCGACAACAAATGCAGCCAATGGTACGCATCAAACGGCAGCAACAAAAACAAAATCAACTGCAGCGGCAACAGCTGCGGCATCTGCGGTGCCAACACGCCTCTACAGCTCATACAGCATTCACTCGTTGTTAGGCGGTTCCTCCGCCGCACCGTCTTCATCCTCCCCTTCAAAAAAACCTTCGGCCAGCGATCAGGTGGCGGTAGTCAGCAACATTGGTGGCTATCATCATCACCAACAACAGCTTGCACCGCCGCCGCAACATTACACAGATCCTTCGTATCTTCGTGCTATGCTTGCATCTCCAAAATCACCCGAAGACAGTAATAATGGCAGCAGCGGTAGTGGTAAGTCGCCGTCGAGTTGTACGTCTTCGAAAAAGCGTTCGCCGCCCTATGCGGTCGTCTCTTCTTCGCCTATGCACGATGCGCACTCACGCAGCCCAACTGTGGCGGCAGCGGGAGGCCCCAACGAATTCGGCAGAAGCTCACCGCGCGTTACTACGCCCGATATTTATAAAATGCGTTATACTGCAGCAGAAACGTCACCTGCCGCAGCGGGTCATCATCAACAAGCGCATACTCATCATTTGCAGCAGCAGCAAAGCTTCTATTCGCCGTACATGATGTCACCAAAATATGTGCCGCCGGCTGGCGCAACTACACCGAGCAGCTCTGTTGCCGCTTCCATTTCGCCAAATTCCACGCCGCGTCATCAATATCAACAAGTCGCCGCATCTGCTTTCAGTTCCGCTGTTTCTGCCGCCTCCCTGACGCAGCATCACCATCAACAACACATTCCAAATGCCGTTACGTCGCAACGTGAACTATCACCGCCGCCGTCGACGTTACGTTCATCAACAGCTTCGCCGTCATCATCAACGACGCCACGAACTGTACCGAAAAAGACTGCTTCGATTCGGAGGCAATTTGCGTCGCCCACTGCCAGTAGCAGCAGCACGATTAGCAGCTGCGCATCGCCAAGCGAACAACAACAACAGCAGCAACAACGTGAAGAAGCAAAGACACCAATTACAATGCAACAACAACAACAATTGCATTATTACATGTATCCGCCTGCGTCCACTACTGCCGATCCCGTAGCTACACCGCCGACTAGCAATAACAACAGTCAATCCGCTGCTGCAATGGCTGCCGCTGTTGCTGCTGCAGCCGCTGCTGCATACATTCCATCGATGGCGAGCAGTGTTGGCGGCGGTTCTGGGGGTGTTCCGCCTTCGTACTATCATCCGTACATTTCTACGCTAGCAGCGTTGCGGCATAATCCCATGTGGATGCATCACTATCCAGCAATGATGCAGCAGCCGCTTCCGCCACCGCCACATCATCCTGCTGCATCGCCTTCGGCACGGCTTTCGCCGCCTTTTCACAGTTTTCCGTATAATGGCGGCGGCGGCGCATATGGTAGTGCGCAAAGCGCTGCAGCAGCTGCGGCTCATCAACATCATATGTTGACACAGTCAGCAGCTGTTGCGGCAGCTGCGCTGCACGGTGGACTGCCGGGTTTAGGCATGGGCATGACGACAGCTGTTGGTCATAGAACTGATCATCATACCGAACTCCACCACCACCAACAACAGCACCCGAATCAGCACCAACATCATCAGCTTCCAATAGCAACATCGGCAAAAACTAGCGCTGCTAGAGCAGCATTGGCAACGGCATCAAGTACATCGTCCTCGCCGTTAGCCACAACACTATTCCCCAGTAGCATTAAGGATGAACATAGTTCAGGTTTGTTTATTATATAAAATTTTATTGCTTTACACTTCTGAGTTCTTATTAAATGATAAAAAGACAAACGCTATTTGAATGAAAAATATGTTAAGCAAGATGTATAAAACGATTCTTAAAGAAAGAAAAACTTTAAATTCATATATAACATTTTCGTTTATTATTCATTTGCAGATGTACCCTTAAACCTGTCAAAGCATTGAAATCGGTTTCCATTTCGTAGCAGCGTAAGTGCTACAACTATAATTACTACTCTAGTTTACTAATATATTTACTACACTATAAAGCTAAGATTACATTTTAAAATGCTAATTTTAAGCTAGTTTTTAACTTAGTCAATTAAGTCTAAATTATACGTTATTCAATGAGGATCAAGAAGAAGCAGAACAATTGACTTTTACAAAACATACAAACTGAAGAAGAGAATAAATTGAAGAAAAAGAAGTAAAATGTTTTTAAAAATAAAATCCATTTATATGGAATATTTTTGTCTAATCAAACACTATTTTATATATCAAAATATATATTTAGGTACGAAACTATTTACAAATGTGTACTGTGTTTGATAAATGTCATATATATTTATATACTAACCCAAAAGATTATATACATATACACTTTATACAAAGATAACAAAAAAAGTTAGATTATAACAAGTGTTTTTTAAACGCGTGTAAAGCCAAGAATTTAAGTTATATAAATTTTAAAACATTACCAAGTAATCTAAGGCTAAGTGGAATTTTTTTTTGTTAACAAAACGCGACATTTTTGCTGAAACACTTAATAAAAAAATAAGAAATACTTTCAAAGAAGACTTTTTGTATGTTTGTAGACTTTCGATCTTTAATTTCTTTATTTAATTCTTTTAATGATAAAATTTGTCTCTAACGAATCTCAAGCATATTTAAGATTTTAAAATAGACTGATTTGCAAAATTACTAAACGACAAACAAAACAGAAACAAAGTAATAAATAAAAAAAATAAATAAATTAAAAACGACGACTTTTTTCTGCTTTTAGTTTCTGGCATTTATAAAATGTTTAAGGTTTACGCTTTCGTCTTTTGTTATTTTTGTAATATTTCACATCCAAACACTTTGCACTTATACAGACATTTAAAAAAAGACAAAATCTTAAGAAAAAACAAACAAACAAAAAAACAAATCATCGTGCCTTTTGATAAACGAAAACTACAAAATTTACAAAACTTAACTTTTTACTGAATTTGAAAAACGTTTCAAAATAGTCGACCATTTGGAAAACATAACAAACAGTTAATCTGTCATACCACAAATTACTACATACAAATACAAATAAATACCTAAAACGAGTGTTTTAAAACAAAAAAACACAAATTTTCAATATCAAAAGAAATTTAAAAAAAAAATATTCAACTACGCGCAGGCGCAATTATAAACTATTAATTCAACACAAAAAAATCAAAAGGGAACTATTTGCAAAAAAATAAAATAAAGCTGATTTTGCTAAATTAGTTAATTTTAAAATAAGTTTGTGAAATTAAAAATATAAAAATATTAAAATTGTGGATAATCTGTAAGTTCTGATTAAATGCTTCCAAAGTAGAGTTTTGTACTATATAAATTTTGGTTTGAAAATGCATTTGTTTTTTTTTTACAAAAACAATTCTTCAAAGAAAATTTTTTTCAAAACAATGCTTTTTGCTTTTATTAATTGAAAGCAATTTAAATATGCTTTATATATTTATTATTTTTTAATTAAATTTGAATATAACGTAAATTTCCAAATCAAGACGCAAGAAGAGTTTAAGAATTTGTTATGTTAAAACTAAAATCTTTTTAAACTTCGGAAGATGTCTTAATTTTGAAATTTTCATTTCACATATGCTAAACTTTTTAGCATTAAAAGAAATTTGTTTAATAATGGAAACAGTTTAAAAACCTTTTTTTTGCAAATTTTTCTCTTTTAAATTGTCAAAATAAAAATTGTCTTATGAATGCTACCTAAAAAACTTGCATACAACAAACAAAAATTAACTTAAAAACATACAATGTACAAAATTTGAAATTAATTCACAGGAAGATTCTGACTAAAGCACGTCGCCGCATATTAAAAACTCGCATAGTGCATCAAAGTATATTTAATATACAAAAATAAATAAGAATAATATAATATACAAGTAAATACTAATACGATACTAAACCTTCAACAAAACTTGATGTTCGATGTTAAAGCTTGTTTCAAAATTCCTAAGCATTAAAAGACAAATGCGGGTATTTGATTATTTGTTTTTGTAAAATGGGAAACTGCAAAAAAGCGAAATTTTTGACTTGAATAAAGAAAAATACAAATAACGCCCAACTCCCAATTCACTAATTTTTAAGACCATTTACATAAATACATAATGTACAGTATTTTTACATAAATAAAACAGATATATTTAAATTCTATTAAGTAACAAAAACAAAACATATTTTCAGATAAACTTTTATAAACATTTTACATGATTCCATTTAAATGCAAAAAAAATCGCACAATGTAAAATTTTCTTTGTTTTTTATTTTTTTATTTTAATTTTTGTTTGTTATTCATTAATTGTGCAAACAACATTCAGATATATTAAACTTTAATGTAACATAAACTATATATATACATATGTATGTATGCATATAAATTCATTTGCATAGTCCACATATTTATTCATATATACAACTAAATTCGATTTACATGTTTATTCCGTGTGTTTTGTTTTGTTTTTTTTTATAATTATTGAAGCGACAATACAAATTTCTTAAATTTCGTATTGTTCTTTTGCAAAATATTGAAGTATGTATATTTTTTATGCATATTTAGATACTATTTTTAATTGAAATCGTACTAAGCAAAAAATACAATTTTAATTTAGAACTTTCAAATATTTAATATATATTATAATGGTTTTAACTTTGTGTGTAAAGTGAAACAAAAAATTAAAGTAGTTTTAAAAAATTATATTTTATAAAAATTACATAATTCTATATTATTGATGTCAAAAGAAAAATATTCAAAATATACATAAATACTAAAAAAAAGCACAGTTTATCTATTTAACACTTCTGCAGTGTAAAAAAGTAAAAGGTTTGCAAATTTATACTCGTATGTGCTATTGGAAATTCGTATATATTAATACATCTCTTTTAATATTGTTTCGATCAAGCGAAATACTTGCGAGGACATAACACGATTTTACTAAAATAACTTTTTATATATATATTTACTGCTCACAGTATCCGGTGTTGCACGAGTTATGTTATGTTTTTAATGATGAATTGTCTTCTCTCGCCAACTTCTCTTCTTCTGGAATTGTATTTGCATGAATATGCGACAAATTGGATAACTTCCCGTTCCTGGTACACCCCACCCCGTTTTGGGTTTTTAGAGAAAGTTATCATGTATAGCAACAATAAGTTCAGCCAACATATCAATAAACCTTCCCGGAAATCACATTACATGTTGTAGCACTTTTCCAAACATACTTAAAGAGTGCGTGTCAAATCCAGTTAGTACATAACATATTTTATTATAATATAATAGTGTAATCACGCTCATTTTTAAACTATTATAAAATAGTAAATTTCAAAATAATTGAATATTTTCTCTTAATTTTGCAAATTGTGGGCGTAGGTGGGCATGAAAAATTGTATATAGCCTAAGAAAGAGCCGGTCCGGCTGTGTGTGTCAAATTGAAATGAAATCGGTTCAGCGAAACAATTGAGCAAATAAAACCAAAATTTGTTTACGTTTTACGAACTTTATTTATTAAAAAAAGAACATCTTATTACAGTTTACAGTCTATTGCAAAAACACATTCTGTCCAAGTTGAAGCAAGAAAAAATACGTTAATTTCATAATGTTCGTTCGGCTTACAAAATATACGCAGCCGTGTTGATTTACAATTTAAATTAGTTTTTATTTTTTTGTATATGTATTAATTTTTTTTTACTTAATAAACTTATTTCAAAATAATTCGTGTACAATTGATGAAACCGAACACACTCTAATAGGAGACTTGGATAAAGTTGTGTGTGTGTTTTTAATTAAGAAAAACTATATATAAATTCATGCTTAATTGTAATGCGAAAAAAGGGTACAAATTTAAACGTAACACATATTGGGAAAAACAAATTGCAAATATTAATATTTAGTTGCTAAAGACAAGACAAATATTGAACAAAAATATAATTGTTTGAGTGGTTAAGTCTAACGCTGTGTCGAACACAATTTCTTCTTTTTTACCCCTTTACATTTTATTATGTTAATTTTACTATGCGTAATGCGTACGACATAAATTTGAAGTTAAGTTTTTAAAAGATTTGCAGCACGTTATCGGATTGGTTTTTCGGGATATAAACCCCGCCCCCTATGTTTATTGTTTGTTATTTTTTGAGAAATTGTGTGAAGCCCAGTTCAGCGAGGTCTTCCAGGAGTTGGCTAAGGCTTCGCTGAATTTGCCGCGGAAATGCTCGATAGCTTTTTCTTCGGTGTATTCCATAACCTGAAAAAATAAATTTAAAATTTGTATTTAATAAAATGTCTTTTTTTAAGTATGTTCGTTTTTAAAGAAAAACAAAACACTAAAAAAGACAACTTACCAAAGTCTCTTTTAAATAGTTTAAATCCTTTTCCGATGATAATTCAGGTAGCCCAGTTGATATCATCATTGAGAATAGCGAAATAATAAGGGCACCGTGTTTCCGCAAAACTAAAAATGCCTGAAAAGGTACAAAGTTTGTATAAAAAAATTGTTTATAATTACAACTTCAAATTTATAAAATCTAAACAAAAGACGGTCATACCCGCTCGCACTGCGTCTGAAAGAAACGAAACTCATCCGCTTCGCGATCGGTACGTCCCTTATTGATGACGTATACAAAGTCGTGTGTCAAAACGAAAGGTACACGTTCACGTCGTACACCAAACTTCTCCTTAAAATGTCCAAGTATGTGCCCGAAATCGATGTGAAAAAGCTAAAATAAAAATAATGCGCCAAAAAAATTATAAGATCAAAACAACAAAAAATTTTAATTTTTGCACCTGTCCATTACGCTTCACCATGATGTTGTCCGAATGTCGATCGGCCACGCCCAGCACATATGTAGCAACACAATATCCGGCACAGCTAAGCGTAAACTCATAAATGGCCTTGTTCATTTCTTCCTCGGTTTTGTTGTATTCCTTCAGCCAGCTGTAGAGAGAGCCCTTCTTAAAAGGTGACGTTGCCGAGAACATGCCCTTCTCCTTTTGTATATTGGCAATGGTTTCAGCGTTCATCACAACCTCAATCATACCCATTCGGCGCTCCATGCTGATACAATTGTAAATGTTCATGCGGAAGTCCATGCTGCAAAAAAAAAGTTCAATTTAGTTTGTTTTGAAAAATATATTGAAACCGAAATCAAAGTTTTTTAAATTTTGAAGCCACTCAAATTGGTTTCTTAACTTACCCCTCATTCTTCCATAACTGATCCATGACGCGCAGCATTTGCAGTGTCAGCATATCCTGACGCAAATCGTCACCATTTTTGAATATAATAAAAATGTCATTGCAATTGTGATCAGCATTCTCGAATACCGTCCAAAGCGGACGCATTTTCGAGTCCATTACTTTGCATTTCTCCGGCTTGACGCCCTTGCAGCGAAAGCTCGGATTTAGCGGATTTTGTATGTTCTTAAAAACGCCGCTGTTCCGCTGATTCGAAAGGAATTCCTGCAGCATATAGCGCACCTTTTCTTTGCCGCCCTTTTTAGCCAGTTCGCTGCCTTGCTTTAGCTTCTCGAGCACTTGTAGCTGTTTACGTAGCGTCGGCACATGTGGCTTGCAGCCCTTTAGATAGGCTTCGAGCAACAGACCGAAGCGGGTCTGCATTGAGGGTGTTTGCATTTCTGAGCGTAAATGCCAAAAGAAATAATGACCGATGCGCTGGTTGCGCAACGCACGTTCAAGCACAAAAACTACCAAATCACAATCGAGATAAGATTCGTGTTTCATAGCCTGCACCAGCTGCAGCAAGTAAAGCAACAACTCTTCGTCTCTGATTTTATTTATCATGAAATTAAGGGAAGATGGACAATATATTTTATTTGTAAGAATTTTGTTCATTGGTGAAATTTTAAAGCTTTACACTTACTTCAATAGCCGCAGACAACGTATAGCAAAGTTGCGCACTGCCGGATCCGGATAGGCATAGTCGAGCAGCTCGAGCGAACGCTCAACGGAAACTGTTGGCCAGTGTTTAAGTAAACTCCACATTTCAGCAACTTCATCACGTTCATTCCAATTCACACAATGCAACAAAATCGAAAGCTCTTCGGGCGCCTCAGATTTTACATCACATCTGTGGAGTTAATAAAAACCAAAAGTTTTAAATCATTTAAAGTCATTTTGTTGAAGAATTTTAAATATTTTAGTTATAACTGTTGGCCAGAGTTTGTCGTACCTTTTTGACCAAATGGCGTTGCGATCCTGATCGTGCATTTCGTACAATTTATCGCTGCGCAAGTATTGCGACAGTACTTTGTTTACCGTTTTTGTCCCGTCCTGCGATTTGCCGCGACTAAGACACTCTCGGTTTGCCAATTCGGCAGCATAGACCAGTACAGAGTCCTCAGAGGGATATTGTATGTTTTCGCAACCATAACTAAAATTCAAAATTATAAAAAAAAATTGTTTAAACATTTTATTAAGTAGTACTAAAACTCTTAGCAATAAATTCACATTCAACCTTTGGAATGTCAGTTGCACCACGGCGCATTCATCCATGCGCGGATTCGGTTCGATTGTGCCAAGCGGATGGAAGATATCGTCGGATTGTATATCATCGGCATAGGTCCACGTGTAGAGCGACAAACAGCCGTTTCGCATTTGATCCTTGTAATCGTAAATGGTTGTATTAACCCAGGCGAGCGGATTAATGTGTACATTCGTATTAGATTCCTTGAGAGTACTGTTATTACTGTTATCTTTGCTTGTGTTTGAAGATTTTTTTGAGCGCGACGCCTTTGGCACTTCGTAAACGACAATGCAGAGGCGTGTCATACGCGGCATATTCTGCATTTGAATGTCAAAGGCAATTTCTTTTTCGAATGTAAACGAACGATTGTTACTGATGACCAGATCTATCGAATGCTGTGCGCACAGTTTACGTTCGCCGTGATACAGTCCTATGTGAACGCCCACTTTGCTGGCGCGTACCAAATCGCAATTTACATTTTCGATGCGATGTAACCGCATACGAAATGGCTCCTTGATCTCCCACGATGCTGTACTTTTGCGTGCGGGCTTTTGCAGCGTATGGGTGGATGGTTGACGCAGGCTTTCGGGTTTAGGCGGACGCTTGGGCGCCGCATTCTGTTCCTGCTTGACGCTGATGTAGGCTGATAGTGTGTGTATGGGTTTGAGTACTACATTGGGCACATCAGAGCCGGAGAGACTTTCCTAAAAAAATGAAAATTTCAAATATTTTTATTTTTCACTTTTTTGATTGTTTAATTTCATTTTAAGTTTACCTGAATATAAATAAACTGTATCAGTGGATAGTCGCCGAAAAGATACTCCTCACGGCCGCGTACCTTTAATATGTAGTCCGAAGAACGTTCGCTCACCTTATGCGAGCGCATCACTTTCGACAACGCCGATTCAATGAGCGTTTTCGGAGTGTCGTACTCGTTGGCGGAAATTGTGAATGAGGTTTCGTCATTTTCGAGCTTAACGACAATCAAAAAATTCGAATTACGCAAACGCGTCTTGATAATCTCAGGCATTATGGGCGTGTTGGCCAATCGCATTGGATTTTCGTAGAGCAGTTTTTCAGACCACGTAAACTTTGAGCGTTCCACTTCTATTTCGTCGCAGATTTGAGTCATTTTGCGACGAAAATCGTCGACTTCGGGACACCGCTGAGCGCTATACTCCTCAAACGATTTGCCAATCATATTGCTGACTAATTTGGAGAGTTCATAATCACTAGAGATGGCGGTCGTTTCGCTACGCTCGCCGAGGCGCAGCAGACAAAAGTAAGGTTGTATTTCACAAAGACGTTTTGTTTCATCGGTAAAGGGATCAACATTGGCAAAGGCCGAAATGCCGCTGACCTCGTAGTCGCAAGCATCCTTGATGAGATGATACAGCGGATAGTTTTTCGATTGTTTAATAATTTCCTGCAGGCAAAAATAAAGAAAAATAATGCTTTATTATTGCGAAAAAAAATAAAACAGATCCACACCCTGTAATAGGTCAATTCATAATATTGAACAACCGCTAGACATGCTGCGTCGTCCTCTATGACTCACCGTTTTGATCTCTCGGATAGTAGCCGTCGCTGGCATAACCATCGGAATAAGTATGCCATTGGGCAAGAGACAGGTGAGCTCCACAACTTCTGGCTGCTCATTTTTCCAGAAGTCAATCGAGAAAGCTGAATTGGGCGGCATGATGAAAGGGTGAGGATACTTTTGTGATTATGTTGATGGCGCTATCGTTTTTAATTTCACTTAAATGCGAATCGAATTTGTGTTTTTAAATCAACTTTTTTTCAATTTCTTTTTTGTTTTTAAAGTAGATGGTGCTGTGTGTAGGCGCGGGGCGTAGGGTAGGGCAGACAATGATTGTTTTCTTGGAACTGCGTTATTTGTTTCTTTCTGTGTTCGTAGTTTTTCTCGTTCCTCTTTTGTGCTCTGGTTTGTTTTTCTCAACGAATGTCGTCGCGCCGTCGTCGGCGGCGGCACCTTTTGCTTTTGGGTGTTCGCCGCTGCTGCGCAGTTTGCGTCGTCACCGCGTTGCAAGGGAATTACTTGCACGATTTTCGATTTTTCGAAAGTTTAATTTTTAAAATGTATTGTTTATGTATTTTTGAGCAATTTAGTAATGTATTTTCACTGCTTGCACTTCATTCAATCAATTTGGTCGATTGTTGTCGTTAATTTTAGGAGCACACTTTGTAAAGAAAAAAGTTTTCATGAAAGGCGGCGGCGGAGCCAGCAGATTTCGTCGTTCTTTAGGATATTTTAAGTTTCTTTCTTTAAGAATTGTGGGGTTTTCTTAGGCATTTTCTGTAATTTTACAGCAAAATGCTGTTTTTTTTTTAATTATTATTTATCCCTCTTATTAAAAGTAGACCCAGTGTTCGGACCTTTGCTCTGATCGGAGTATATTTGCTACGCTTTTCGAAAAATTTTAAAATCTGCTCCGCCACTCCGCTTTAGCCGAAATCTACTACGATTTAAGTTCTTAAATAATATACATTAGTTAAAAAAAGTAAAAAAAGTATACGGAGAAAAAAAAATATGTTGTCAATTTTGTCCAAAATATTTATTCAGTTCTAAAACACTATTGCACTTTTTATACTACGGAAATTTAAGATATACTACGATTTGGTTCATCATTCACTACGCCATCGCAATGCTATGGTCCGAACGAACCCTGAATAGACCTCTCCGTTTCACAAACTATTTTTCCACTATTATTTTTACACTTCTGTTTTCTTTTGCTTAGATAACAAAATGTCCAAAATTTCCAAAATTTAAGATCAGACGCAAACCAAGATAAATAATTCATTTTCCAAACTCATCGCAAATTAAATGAAATTTTATTTATTAGTTATCTTGCAATTAAACCAAAATTTTATTTAATTTGATTTTTGAGTCGCCCTTTCAAATTGGCCTTCTTGGTCGATTTGGAATAAAGTTAGTTAAAATGGGTTTGCGTCTATGCTTGCAATTGAATTACATATTTTAAATTCTCCTGACTACTGCACTCCAAATGCCAGTAGTATTCTCGATCTATGGTCGAGATAACTACCAACAATAGCAAGCAAAAAAATGATAGACCACAAGTATTCTAAGGTGGGCGGACACAAAGCGGTCGTAGTGGAATGGTAGTAATCAGGTAGAAGCGAAGTGGACACTACTAATGCTTTATTTCTTTCATATATTTTGTTTTTGTTGTTATCCATTGTATTTTTCATTCTGGTTACGCCCATTGTTGTGGTGATGTTAAAAATGAATCTTCTTTGAAGGTAGATACTGCTAAAGCTAAAACAAAAGAAGATAAAGTTGTCCGAAAAAGCTTTGCCTTGATTAAAATCAGTAAAGATATTTTAAATTACAACATTCTGCCACTGGATGCTATTAAGCCGAAGATTTTTTCCAGTGTTCTTTGAGGGTGGAAAATGAAATGTCCTTAGAATTGTTTAGGTTTACCCAATCAAAAATAAGATTCGCCCTCTTATTCATTAACGAATTTAAGTACAAATACTTTTATTCGAACCAAACAACATATTCGAAAGTACACCGTCGAAACATTATTTCAACTTACTATTTTCGAATACGAAAATCAGTTTTTATGATTGTTATAAATATTACAATTACTATTCGTAACAAATTAATGTACAATAAATTTTATATAATTCCGTTTTGAGTCAATTATTTAAATTTCAGACATAAACCAACTTGGAATTAGTATTTGCAATGTTTTTTGCTCAGTGAAAAATATCCTCGCTCACATATGTTGAACACAAAATAAGGGTGGTATAAGCGCACAGAGCCATCTAACCAATAGCGACTCAATGTGCGTCCATAAGGAAAAATAAACTTGTAAAAATAAAGCAAGTAAGAAATTCTAGTCGGTATTACTGACTATTATAAATACAACACATTATTATAATAAAATTAGTTATTTAAAAAATAAAAATAAAATATATCATGAACCACCCTTATTTGACATCGATATTTCTTTTAGATTGCTTGTGTATCTAAAAAACCAAGTAATATAAAAAGGGCTTTTATAATATATGTGAACCACCCTAATGCTTTAAGCCGAATCGTTTTTATCAAGGATAACAAAATGTCAACCCAACATCTCTAGTGGTTCTCTAGATATCATGTTGACAAGAAATTGGAGTTTTATGGAAATAGTGGAAATGGTCATAAGCCGATAAGCTATAAAATCTAATCAGATCGTCTGAAACATAAAAGCAACCAGTGTGCAAATGTCACTAGCGGTTCTTACGATAAGCATATACATATGTCTATATGTAGTATTTGTCGATGTTACAAACATCTACCTAAACCCAATATGAACCACAAAGTGGTGCATAAAGACACTAGCATACCGTGTTTACCGCAAGCAAACAGGTGCGATTAGAGTATCCTTAAATGCGGAACTGAAATTTTTATGTGGTGAATAATTTGAAAAATTTGCAATAACTAAACGAAAAGAAAAGTGCAGAGTGCAGTGTAGGTGTAGGTGTGACGCACACCAACTGACCACTACCGACTGACTGTGCGTGCGTGTGTGAGAATATGATGGATCAAAGGATAACTACAACAAAAACAGTGACGTTATAGCCGCCTGCGGAAGGAGTACTGGCGTTGCGTGCGGAAGTAACGATTTCACACGACACTTTTAACGAGCAGCGACGAGCTTCTATTTTGTCAGTCGGTCGGTTGTTGTTACTGTTATCGTTATCCTGCTGATCCCTGCGGCTAAAGTTATTACACGAATATTAAATGCGAATTAGACTTATTCTTCGGTTATCATTGCACCCAAACGGACGTACTGAAGTGTTATTTTGTTTTCTTTAATTTCGCAATAAAATGATCCCCATAAGTCAACATCATTCGGAATCGGTTTCAAAGTCACCAACAATCAAAACAATAATTCCAAATCGTCCTTCGTCGCCGCGACATTTTTTCGAGCGTTTATATGGTCACCTCGAGCGCAATGTTAGTACGGAACGCCACGATTCATCAGCATCACCAAATCGAAATGCCGTCGCCGAGTCCGGTTTCAGTGATAAAAACTTTACATCAGCCACCGCTGGCACCTCCGATTTAAATTCCAATCTTTGCGATTCAACATATCAAAGTGATGGCGGCAGCATATCCTCACCCGATATTTCAATTAGCGAGGAGCGTATTTCCAATAGCAGTTGTCCTGTTACTGAGTCGTATGCGCAACTTGATTACCATCAAAAGAGTTTCAATGCAACGCCACCCATTTCCACTGGTAGTTTGCCGGCTTCATTTGGATTTCCTAGCGCCGGCAGTGATCCACATTTTCCCGCTGGATTTTCCGCTTTTTGTAAGTACAATTTACCTCGATTAAACAAAATTTAACAGATCAAGTTAAGTTCAACTAGATATATATTAAGCTATTGATGTCACCGAAAATAAACAATATGAAAAAGTGAATATTAATTACTAAAAAAAGATTTCGATTTGTGAACGCGATCTATGTGAAAATATTGGTGATAATTTAATTTAAACCAGCTCCTGATGCACCAATTCCCAAATTAAGTACGACAAAATATTTATTCTTTTATAAAAAATGGATTTAAACCAATTAGTTATTGTCTTTGATAAGAAAATTGTATTTCTTCCACACCGTCTTCAGCGCTATTAACTAAATACAGAAAAAAATTCTTTAAAAATAATGTACCTTCCGGCGCTGTCCAAAGATAAATTCCCTAGACACAAATAGATACATTTCTAATATAAGGAAAAATTCAAAAATCCTTTATCAAGTGTAGTCCTTTTAAAAATATGCATAAACATTTAATTTTGTATGTGTTATTAAATAAAACATACATAATTCACTTTATTTTCTCATAAGTTAAACAAAACATTAAAGTAAACTTTAAAAATTTAGCTAAAACATTATTTCATGATAATATTGCTAAGAATTGTTAAACTATTTAGTTAAATTCTATAAAATAAAATAGTGACTACTTCTTTTCATCTTCCTTTTTGTACTGTAAATTTCGAAGTTCTAAGCTTAAAAACATTTTTAAATTTGGATCTGATATCTTGTTCAAAATGATCTTTTGGGCCTTTTCGTCATTGCCATCAAATAATTTTGAAAGCGTTTCAGCGTATTCAATCCAGACACAATTCGCACAGCCAGACATGCAGCAAGTTGTTGGTTCAGGTGGAAGCTAAAACAAATCAAAAAGAAATTTCAGGAAAACGTATTTCTAGAATAAAGAGCGAACTGACTTTTATATCTTCAGGTTTATCGGCATATATTCGATTAAGTTGCGTTGTGACTGTTTTACCCGATTTTAGCAGAAGACTTTGCGTGCAGGACTTACGAGCGAGATGCATTTCTAAAACAGAAGAATAATCACATAACAAATTATTTTTTTTTAATAGGATTACTTATAGTTAGGTAGTTAATAAATTATTTAATAACCCAATAAATACGCTAAAAATCGATGTAGGCATTTGAAAGGAAGTAAAGTTCAAGACACTTTTAAAGATTCTCACACTTCAAGCCAAACAGGTGTGCAGTAGAAAACCCACTACTGAAATATAGCAAAAAAGTAACATCGGATTTATATTGGCCAAAAAAAAAATAGTTCCGGTAAAAAATCACAAAAATGACTTACAAACATAACATAAATAAAAAGTAGAAACAAGTAAAAAGAAGTCAACGATATCATATATCAAAATATACGAGTATCCTCCCCATTTAAAGCTTAAGTCGGATGGAATCGCAAAAAAAAAACTTAAAATCACTCAAGTGTTAAAGTCAATAATGAATGTGGTTATTTCGTTTACAGGCTGTAGTAAAAGTTGTTCGGTAACTTTTTTAGCACACTTAAACATTGACAAGATTTAGAAAGAAGAATACAAAATTAAAGAAAGTCATTATGAAAAAGTTAACATTGTAATTGATCTCAAGAGGAAACCTAAAAAACACAGCACACACACACAAGCAGGATTTGTTTAAAACTTCAAGAAAGTAAAAATCTATATCAAATTACAATTGGTAATATGTGATTTGTACGAGTAGTTTTCCGTGCAAAACAGTTTAGGGTTAATAATTTATTTAGGCAGCGCTCTTATTATTATATTTTGTAATTATGAAATTTCCGCACACTACTTTTCCATTTTTATAAGGATTTAAATCATAATAATACTCAGCTGCCTATTAGTGGTGTTTAAATTAAAAAAAAATCTCTACAGACAGACAAGACAGTCTCAGTAATACACAAATGAAATGCGCCACAGATGTTCGCATTGTGCGAAAATTCCCGGATCAGAAGCATCACTCCAATTGGGTGATGCGATAAAATGTTCATGATGATGATGATGATGGCGGGATAGCTTGATGGCTAGCTAGATGGCGAAGCGAGACGGAAGGAAGCATATTTACTTGCAGACAATAGACAGCGAGTGAGAGCTTAATTATTTGTTTACCATTTATGGTTCGCACGCAATTATATAGATATTTCTTCTACCATGTTTTGTGGACGATATTAAATCATTTTTTAAGCATATCTTGATTGTGTCGAACTTTCCTCGTTAACGTAAGATTAATTTCACTTTAACGTCTCTATTGTGGTTGAGCGATGCGTGTTTACCTTTTTTTTATTTCCGTAGACAGTTTATTTGATTGGGGGAAGTTTTTTTTGTGTGGCTATTTTTCTATCTCACCCCCATATAAAGCAATTTACTCGTATCAACAGTATTTGAATAGATAAATATTACAAAATAGAAAATTGTTTCAAGTGTTATAATTACGATTTACATGTTTCAACAAAAGCATTTAAATTTCAAGTAAGTTTATTTTGAGAATCTATTTCACATTACTTATTAATGTTTTGATATCTTACTAATTTTACTTTTGAATTGTTTTAACCTTATACTTTAGTGGCTCGTCGCCGTCGCAAAGAAGGTCGTCAACGTCGCCAACGCACCACATTTAGTACTGAGCAAACACTACGCCTAGAAGTCGAATTTCATCGCAACGAATACATCTCTAGAAGCAGACGTTTTGAGCTAGCCGAAAATCTTAGACTGACAGAAACGCAAATCAAAATTTGGTTTCAAAACCGAAGGGCAAAAGATAAACGTATCGAAAAAGCACAAATTGATCAACAATACCGGTAAGAATTTTTTATTTTCCTGAACTTCTTGAAAAAACTTTTTGAATTTATATTACATGAAAACTAATATACTACTTTTAATGTTATTTATATTTTATATAACTTGTCAGTCGTTCTGAAACTTCCCAAAAAGTTTATTTTTTATTTTTGACCTTCCACTCGGAACGTTCCAGGTTCTTCTTTGTTTCTTTAAGTTACTCTTAAAATGTTAAAAAATGCATAAAATATTGATTTTAACCAATCAGAAAGTAAAAACTAAACTGACTGTGGTCAAAAAATTAACTTTATCCTTTAGCCACCTATTAAATGATAATCGAATGGAAACTTATCATAAGTATAAATTAAAACCCTAAACATTCATGCAGAAAATAAACGGAAGTAAAAAACGTCACAATTATAATTAATGCATGCTATAAAATTAACACAAAATAAATTTTACGAAATTTAAGCGCACAGAATACTAAAATAACCACACGATAATTGTACTTCTTTTTTTTAAACTCAACTTTTTACTCTTTTATTTGTAGAAATTTTGTCGTGGCCAATGGTTTTATGACCACAATTATGGGACAAACGAGTTACCCTCATCCTCCACCGCCAGCAATGCTTACGAATCTTCACCAGAATTATTATCAACAACACCAAAATAACACCGCCGGCTCAACAATGCCTATTCTGCCTCCTCGCCTCGCAACGGACACATTAACGAGCAGCGCTGGCGGTGCACCACTTCCACCACCAACGCAACCACCATTAGCCGAGGCGCAGGTCCGAGCAATGGCCATAAATAATCATCGTAACATCGGTGATGTTAATTACACTGACATTAATAGTTTCTATAGACATGCGACAAATAGAAGTAGTTCTGCCGGTGGAGTCCTAAATTCGCTAATAAATTCGTGTTAGCGATTAATTTGAATGGACCGCTTTATTACTCACTTGAAAAGTGGTTTTATTTGAAATTTTAACATGGCTTTAAATTGCTACGTACGTAATTAAATTTTCGAATATGCTTATGACTAATAAGATATATAAATGTTTTCTTTATTCTTTTTTATAAAAAAAAATGTAAAAGAATAAAAACTTCATAATGATACATTTTAAATAAGATTTAAATGTTTTTTATTCAACGTTTTGATTGATATTAAAAAAATGCGAGCTCTGTCCAAAAGTCTAAAATATTTTTATAAACATTTTATTTTTTGCAATTTTTATGAATTTTCACGCAGGAATAAACTTTGAAGGAAAATAGATTAATTGCTGCGTTCCTATTCAAATGCAAGTTTTGTTTTCTTGGTTGAATGAATTTAATTTGTTTCTTTCATAGCGTAAGAAGTAAAATTAAAAGGTATAATAGAAAAAGGAAGACAAGTCAGAATGTTTGCGCTTTTACACACACAAAAAAAAAAATATATATATATTTTTTTTTTAATAAAACTTTTTAAAGCGAGAATTTTGAGTACCTCAACTATTAAGGCATTTAATTGATGAAGAGGAAGAATTAAAATTGATGCAATTGTATAGTCCGGAAGAATTTTGCATTTAGCGGCCAAAGATCAAACATTGATGTATCGATAAGTGAACCTAAAGAATGTCAAAAGGTTTTAATGTGGGTGCAAAATGAAGAGATACATTTTTATTTTGGGAGCGTTTAAAAATTGTTCATGGTGAGGCAACTTTGAAGGTGACTTCATATAAACGCTGATTAATTCCTAAATGAGTCTATGTTTAATTAAAAAAGCTTGTGACATGGAAACTACAAATCTTCAATAAAACTAATCCGTGGTACCGTTATATATATGAAATACATTAATTGGTTTCTTTTTATTTCAAGATGAACTATATATTATAATAGTTTTCGAACAAATATTATAATTATTTTTCAATTATTTTTGATCAGAATTTGTTTGTTTTTTTAAAGAATAAAAGGAAATTTAAAAATTAAAACAAAGCGAGTTCAAAAAAATAATTTTTAAAGAATGCTGTGTATGGATTATGAAAAGTTGACCACTCTGTAAAAGTACGACATTTGTAGATGATGATGGATGATAAAACTGATTGTGCAGGATTCGTACTTTTTAACAGATTCACGGGCGGATCAGGTAGGATGTGGAAAGGGGACTTCACTTGCTTCCCCTACGTTGATGCATTTTGTTTTTGTTTTTTTTTGCAATAAACTTGTTATTTGACAGGATTTGTGTTTCTAGTTTGATATATTTTTTATACTGGTTATGGATTTTTTACTTATGCATACATCAACTAGAAATAAAATTTATTAATAATTTTGTTTATGACTATTAAACAAAAACACTTCAGTGCAGCTCTTGAAAGTTGACCACTAAAATTATTACACAATAAAGGCCAAAACCATTTACTGGATATTTCGGCGAATTTATTAATTGCCGCCCGCAGGTGTCACTTATATTAATTATTGATTTTATTTTTAATAAAAATAATGTAAATAAACTTACTTTTGTTTTGTTACACCACGAACGCACTCTGCAATAAATCCAAGCGAGTGAGCAACTTTTGTTATTAGAGCAGCCTTACATTCTGCTGCTTGCTGCTTTACTCAACTAATCCCATTCATTACCAGCTGATATTTGTTATTGTTGTGTTTTGCTAGTTTGTGGCTGGTTGTGCTTTTTAATTTACTTCAAATTTTACATTTTCTTAATGCTTTAAAATTAGATACTGTGAATTTATATTTTTTAAATTAATTTATTTTGTTTGTTTGTTTTTCACGAACAGTGTTCAAAAACGAAAAAATAATCTGTGTTGTTCACGCCTTTACGACGTATTGATATTTTGAGCAGGGAATGTGACGTCACACCATTTAAAGAAGAAGACGACGTTTACGTTATTTTCCATTTACTTGATTTATTTTCAGCTTTTAGTGAGTGCCGGGCAAAAAGTTTTCGCGACTTATTAGCGGTTGCAATCGCTCGCTATTTCAGCTATTACTGGTACACTGCTTTGACCGTAGTCTATTACATTGTGAAGAGACTCCGTCTCCGTCTGTGTTCAAAACTTTGTCAATACTCTTTAAATTTATACGAATGATATTGCCAGATTGTCACTTTTTAAGTTTTAATTTGTTTTTTTCTTACAAATAAAAACAGTTTAAAAATCGAACTAGTACCAAAACATTATATAACAGAATATTTGTATCAAGGGGAATGTGACGTCATTTGGCGTTTGTAAATTTCTTTACTCAACTCTTGGTCGCTTTCTTGTATACTTGTTTCATGATTTTTCTCATAAACTTGTTAAGAACTGTACTAAATAGTTCTATTTGCTCATTCATTCGCACCAATCTGGAATTTGTTTTATTATAATATCAAATAATAAGTACATGGCACAGAATATTATAAAAGTAAAACGCGAGCCCATGGAGGAAGAATCTGTTGTCGCACCAATAATTCCAACATTGGACTTGACGGGGGAAAAGCCGCATAACGATGATGTAAGATTGAAAATGGCCGACAATTTTCATGTTTTTTTTTCCTTATCTGGAGCACCTTTTTTTTAAGGATATAAATGAGCTGGAGCACCTGCGAAAGCTGTTTATTGGAGGACTTGCTCCCTACTCGACGGAAGAGAGTCTTAAAACCTTTTACGGACAATGGGGCAAAGTGGTGGATGTGGTTGTGATGCGCGACACAACAACAAAGCGCTCGCGAGGTTTCGGATTTATCACATTCACCAAATCGAACATGGTCGACAAGGCGCAAGAGAATCGACCGCATGTTATCGATGGCAAGTAAGTGTGGGTGTGGTTAACTTAACTTGAGAAAAACGTTTTTATTTAGCGGCATTTTACTGAAATTAAATAAATTTTTTATCAAACATTGTTTTCTTGTTAGAACCGTCGAAGCAAAACGAGCTCTACCCCGGCCAGAACGCGAAAACCGCGAGACTAATATATCTGTGAAAAAGCTCTTTGTGGGTGGCCTTAAGGACAACCATGACGAGGATTGCCTCCACGAGTACTTTTCACAATTTGGAAATGTAGTCTCAATAAAAATTCTAACGGACAAGACCACTGGCAAGCGACGCGGTTTCGCCTTTATCGAATTCGACGACTACGATGCAGTGGATAAAGCCATATGTAAATAGACTATAAAATAAAAAAAAATACATCGTAATTATATATTCTTTCACTTAACAGTACAAAAATCGCATTCGATCAAGTATGTCGTTGTTGATGTTAAAAAGTCTGTCTACAATCAGGAACAGGCGAATCGCCAGCACAACAGCAACATTACCGTTGCCAATAACAATGCCCATCACATCAAGTCACCTGCAAATATGTCTTCAGGTGGCCCACCACCACCTGGCAGCTATCGTTCACATGCTCCACCACCGCAGCAACAACAGCCGATGCCATATCATCAACAACCGCCGCCACCGATGAACGCCGGTCCGCCACCACCAAATTATGGCGGCTATTGGGGTCCACCGCCGCCACCGCAGGCAATGTCGCCTCAACAATATGGTGGTTATCCGCAACATCAACCGCCACCGCCGCCGCCACAGCAACAAATTCAACAGTGGAATTATCCACAGGCGCCACCACCAAATGCCTGGAATCAGGGACCTCCACCTCCTGCAGCGCCAGGCTGGGGTCATCCAAGCCAGTGGGGTTGCCCCCCGCCAGCTGGTCCACCACCACCCGGTGCAGTACTGCCTGTATCAGCCGCACCAAGCTGGAATACGCCACCAATGCCTACAGCTCAACCACCAGTACAGCCGCCCGGCGCTGCACCAAATCAAGCACCACAGCAAGCTCAACAACCGCCAGTGCCAAATTTCGGCGGCGGTTATCAACAAAATTATGGCGGCGGTAAGCAGCATCAGCCGAACCTGCACGGAAACCGCATGAATCCCTACCAACAGCCACAACAAGCGCCGGCCAACAATAGCTACGGTAATTTAAATTTCTGTAAATATAATTTTTTGTTTAACAAATACTCTGCAGTTACTTTATTTAAAAATTGTTTGGTTTTCTACTTTTGTTAACAGCAAACAATGGCCCTCCACCACAGGTACCGCCACCAGGATATGGTCCTTATAATGGAGTTCCGCCGCCTGCTAATGGTAAAGCGGCACAAACGACTGCCAACGGCGGACCTGGTCAGGTGACAAATCTCTCAGTTGCAGCATCGTCCTCTGGCAGTAAATATCGGCGTTAATGCCATCGACAGCATGAGAACTAATGTGCAGTCGGATATGTGTCGTAATGTGACAAAAGGTGAGTTTCTTACTTTATTTTAATAAATTTTATTTTTAATAATACTAACCATTAAGTCAGAACTTAATAAGTCTTGAATTAATTCTTAGTTGACAGTTTCAAACCATTTTTAATCTTATTGACAACAATTTTTTAAATTATTCTTAAAAATTAATTTAAAAGCTAGTTATTTAAATATTTATTTGGAATAAAATAAATATTTTGAATTAGCAAATTAATTCATTAAAATAAAATTTTTAAATTATCATAAACTTTCACTTGTATTTGAAATTATTATTTAAATATTATAATTTAAACATCAAAATTGATTGTTACCCTATTACATGTACTTATTATACTATTTGTTTATAAGATAAAAAAAACTAGACTTGAAATTCTTAATCATCAAACAGCAAAGTTTAATTAAAATATATTTGAATGTTTAGTACGCGATTCAAATATAAAGTTCCAAATTCCTTCATTAGCGCTAACAAATACAATTCGAATTTTTAAACCCTTCACCAAGTGCAAGTTCACTTATCGAGTTTGTTCTTTCATTTATAACGAACAGAAGGGGACTTGGTAGATATGACAAAGTATATGTAAATGATCAGCGTCGGATTCTGAGTCGATTTAACAATGTTCGTCCGTCCGTCTGTCTATCTGCCCCAGCGATAACAGCCGTAGTTTAAGAGATATCAAACTGGTATGTAAGCTCCTATTCTCCAAGCGGAGGCTAAGTTCTATAATGAGTAATATCGAACTAAAACTACTTCCACCTTCCATACAAACCACCCCTTTCCATGCGAAAACAAAAATTAATTAAAATAGTTCCATTGCAGATATCCAATTCAAATTCAATGTTTAGCACTCTAGTAGTAACACAAAACTGCTTACAATGGGGGTGATCGGATAAGAACCACTCTCACCTCCCATACAAACCACTCCTTTATAAAAAAAAAGTTATAGTGTAAATAAACAATTCAAATTCGGTATTTAACACATTGGTAGTAACATAAAACTACTAACCAAAAAGTTGCGTGATCCGATAAGAGAAACGCTCACCTTTAATAGAGGCATGTAGCACTTATGTATGTGCCAAAAGAATCACACTCTTTGGTATCACTTAAATGGCGGAAGGTATATGAACTTCGGCATAGCCGAAGATAATTCTCTTACTAGTTAAGAATTGTTTTGGAGTAATATTTTTTTATTGTCACTTGATTCATGATTTTTTATATTGGTTGAGTATTTTAAATTTGTATGTCGTCAGTTTCAACGACTTGTAAATTATTATTGGAATATTTAAAAATCTTACTATTAAATTATTTTCAAGTATATTGATTTGCTTTTAACAAGTTCATCAAGTAAAACCGTTAACCTATTATTTTTTACATTTATACTTACTACTTATTTTAACACATATGGTATTTTTAATAAATATTTTGAATTCTCTTTAATTTAGGTATATGTGTGCAACATGCTCAAAAAATAAGAACTTAAGTTTTGAACAATGCAAAAAACAGATAACCCGCAAGAGGGTTAAATTCACAACTCACTCAAGTCTCTCTTATAATTTATGAACATAAACAGGACAAGTCTCTTAATAAAACTAACTCTCTATGAAGCAAATATTTACAAACCTTATAAGCATAGCTATTAATATCAAGTTTATAAGAAACTCGTGTTTCTTTTATATATCTTAAAATTATTCTTGAATTAATTTCAAAGAACTAAGTTAACAAATAATATTATATATTTAAACTATTGGATGAATATCGTTGTTAATTTTTTTAATATTGTATGATAGACACTCGGTCGCTTATTTCTTTTTAAACAAGTTAAAAAAAATTACCGAAATAAAGTACAACTTTTGTGCTTAACTTTTAAATATAATTTTAACAAACTTAAACCAAATTTAGACAAAATTAAGTGTAAATTTAAAACTTGTCTAAAAAGAGTTGGATACCGTAATTGACAAATTTTTAAATTGTATTGTACCGTATTTTTGGTTATTAAACTTACTATGAATACATTAATAACGTATGTATGCCTTCTTTTAAGTAATTCTATAAATACTAAATATCTATAAATGATTTATAAATAAATATGTAAAATTGAGTATATTAAAATTTCAGTCAATTAAATGATAGCACTACAACATTTTAGAGTACGTATGGAAACAGCGTAAAATTTTATGAACTTAGTCTAAAATGTAACACACTATGAAATGACAAACAAAAAATGTAAGCAAAATGTACGCGGTTATGCGTAATTTAAGTTATATACTTAAACAGATGTTTAAAGTAAAAAAAGGTTAAAATTAATTTATATACAATACAAAAAAAAAACCAAAACCAAAACAGCAATATTGTATTTCTTAGATCTACTCGACATGTAAACTAAATCAGAACTTAACTAAGCTCAATGCAGGTTTTCATAAATTTAGGCATTCGTATTTAATAGTTTTAAAATTTAGTTTTTTTAACTAACATTTTATTCAAGTTAAATTTAAGCAGCTCACATTTATTTAATTATTACTTTATTCAAATAAACTGGATTTTATCAACAAGTCGTATGTCGCATTTACTCGTAAGAGTGGTACATCGCTTCACTGCCAAGTGCTTATGTATTGTATTTAGTAGCTGGGGATGCACCGATTACAGATTGTACTATAAGACGTTTTTCTTTTTAAAATAATAGCGGCCGTTCCAAACAGCTTACTCAAACAAATTTATTTATTTGTAATGAGGATAAAGAAATTGAAACTTAAATATTTTAATTATTGACACATGAGCCTCATTAACAAGAACAAAATTTGAAGATCAATATTTGAAAACTTCCTTTTGAGAAGAGGTGTAAGTAAGGTCAGGAAACCGCTAGAAAATAAATTTATTTTTATATAATATATTTTTTTCATTTACTTAAAACTTAAAATAGTTATTTTTTTATTCTTAGAAATAATTGATTTCTAACAATTATAATTGTAATTTACCTTTAAATCAGTGCATCGCCTTCGATTTAATTAAATAGTTTTCTTTAAAATGTACATATCTTTAATTTGTGACAATGAGAAAAAACGACATACTCAATTTTTTCTTTTTAGCTAATTCGACTATAAGGTTTAGAATAATTCCATCCACATATCAAGAGCCTTAAAGTCTTTAGATATTAAAAAATATGGGTTATTGAAATTATTTCTTATTGTCACACAAAATTCGGCTGAAGTAGGTATTTGAAATAAGCAGCTATTCTCAAACATTTATTTGCCCTTTTTTAAATAACATTTGCACAATTCTAATGCTTCCTTTATTTTATACGCGCCTACCAAATTTGCAACGAGTTTTGTCTAACCACTGCCGCCAAAACCGCGCCCCTTTTTTGCGTTAACACTAGCAGCAACCATGTGTGGTAGTAAGATTTGTATGTGGTAAGTCTCTTTGTATGTAAAAACTGTATAATTTGCAATAAAATGATATCAACAAATTGTAAATGTTTTTTATTTAAAAAAAAATTTTGGTTCATACATCGAACATGTTTGACGTTTTGATGAAGAAGCTCCATGTGGGTATCGGACATCGTGTTTGTTCTTCGGTTTTGTATTCCAGCCAGACTATTTGTGTGGTCGGCCATATGGAATTAGTTGCGGTCTTCTCATTCGACCAGTGAGTTTCAGTCGTCTTTTGACTTCGCTCGTGTGTCGTATACATTTTCGAAAGTTGTGCCTTATTGTTTTTTTTGTAATTATTTCGTTTTAGTTTTGTTTATCGCTTGCGGAGTACAAATTATTTTTAGCTGTTCGCTGGCACCAAGTGAGTATGTTGGAAAACATCATTTGCGGTTTCATTTCGTTTTGTAGTTGTTGGTGTTGTTTTTTGTTTGCTTATTGAATCTGGAGCATCCTGTGATGTTTTAAGAAAATTTGAATTGCTTATGTGCGGTTAAGATTTCTTAGTATCTGGATCTCAAAAACGCAAAAAAGAGAGTATAATTAAATTAAAACGATAAATATCCTTAAAATTATATGAACAGAAAATCAAAACTTTTTTAAAGTCAATTTATATTTTTAAAATAATATTGTATGGTATGCGTTTTATATATCGATACAATATATCAGAATACAATTAAACACAAGTTCAAAATATGGATGTTTTTATTCGATTCGACACGACTTCTAAGTACCAATCTAATCGCACTGTAGTTAACTCAACTTGTGACTCATACACCCATATCAATAATAAACTGTGTAATTTAAAGAAACTTATAATTAAATTTCAAAACACTTTTATATCATATTTTCGAAATTCGGCTCTGTTAGCAAAAGTACAAGCTTGGCTTAAATTTCCTTATGCTTCCATAGAATCGGTTCAAGTTCAACGAATCATTTCGAGTTTCAATGACCTCAATAAATCATTTGCCACTATAAATTTCCTTTAATTAATTGATAGAGTGGAAAAGTGGTAATAATGTACATGATGCACAGAGCGTTTACATAGAAACATCTAAAAATCGGTATATTAAAAAATTTTAACCCTGTATATTAAATTCCCATTTTGTGAAAATGAAAAAAAAAAACGTTCATTAATATTCATAAAATGAATTGTGTCATATTCTATTGCCACGTCTTTAATTTAAAAATCTGTCCAAGGTCATTATTGCAATTGTTTATATTTTTTCACAACTTCTGTCGCCTCCAATTAAAACTGTGATTGAGCTTAGTTCTGCGCGCAACATTGTACAGAAAAATCTATTTAAATCGATTGGCTGAATTTTCTGTGAAGGCGTTTAGTGAAAAATTCATGGTTTCTCAAATAAATTAATTATTGAAATACAGCATTTTCTAAAAACATATGAAATTAAATTTCACTAAAGAATTTGCAGTTAAACATCCACAGACCTCATAAAAGATACAAGCGTTTAATTTTGTATACGTATTCTAAAATTAACCGACTCGCGCATTAAATGAAATTGCATCCAGCGGATAAAGTGTAAATGCAAAAGTCAATGTGATAGGCACATCACAAGCTTATGTCAAACTGTAATTGATTACAGTTTTTTGTTGTATACAATATATACATACAATATTTAGGAATTCAAAAATTAAGTAAACAAATAGAATCATTATTCGATATGATTGGATCGATTAGAGTGTACGAAATACTTTCTCAGTTGTTGGATGCAATTCAAATTCCAGCGTTACAAAGTCAATATTTATCAACTTTAAATTAATTTCTCATTGTTTTTAATTAAAATTTTAAAGAAACTGATTTAACTATCATGTTGGTCCATACATATGTATATATGAAGATAAAAAAAATAAAATTAAAAAAAAACATACAGTGGATATACACAAAATGTATACATACCTTAATTACTATAAATATAAAAAAGAAAAACTGGAAGTGCATGCAACGGAAGATTGTGTAATTAATCTGCAGATGCAGCTCAAATATGCATACATACATAAATACATACATACATACATACATACATACATACATACATACATACATACATACATACATACTTACATACATACGAGTATGTCCCCATCGTTATTTGGTTCATGAGATTAGCGTCAGCAACAAAACTGGAAAATTATTTTTTTAAATTGAACCAAAACAATAAAATTTTAGATGAAACATTGAAATATGAGCAAAAGTCTAATAAATTGCTTCATGCTTGATGCATTCCAAACGCAGAATAGAAATGACAAAAAATCTGCACATGCTAAAAGTCGTCACTTATGAGAAAAAGAGATCCCATCTGTCGCCTATAAATGGCTTCCAAGTTGGCGAAGTTGACGTCGTTCTTGATTGCATTTTAAATCCAAACGGAAGCTTTTGCGAGATAAGCCGTCGAGCGACAAATCTAGCTTATATTATATTTTATACTTAGTATTAGACCTAGAACTGATACTAGAAAATGAAATACTGTATATAATTATCGTATTATGTAGTTACAAAAAGTGGCTTTCAAATTTTATATTTTCTATGTTTTTGAATTGAGTACATTATTTGGAAGACCTACGGGGTCACATTTAATCTAAACTAATTAAATATTGTATAAGAAATGTATATTTAAAGACCATGACATGTATTTTCAAATGTTTATTGCTTGCTCAAATTTTTGATGTTCCTATTAATGTATGCATGCATGTATGTATGTATGTATGTATGTATGTATGTATGTATGAATGTATGTAAATTGCAATAATTTTCGGATGCAAAATATTTGAAATTTTTAACACATGTCGGCCATATTTAAGATACCGCAATTGAGTTGGATCAGAACAAAGCGTCGGTATTGTTTCCGTTTCGAATATTTGCGCGTTTTTTCTTGGAAGGCAGAACTGTGTTCGGAGTTGTTTCTGGTTTAAGCTGTCACTATTACTACTTACACATAGTTTTTTGACCCTTTGACCGAACGTCTATAATCGTTAAGGATATTCGCGTTGTCAAAATTATACTCAGGTGTGTATGTAGGTATTTTGTAAGATGTTTGAAAACTCAGTTGTTTTAAATATGGGTTGATATTTAAACCTTTCCAAATATAAGTTCGAAATTTTACATTTAAATATGATAACATTGGTCTGTAATATTTTTGAAAGGCCAGTTTAAGTTTCAAGATTTTGTAGGAAAAAGAAATCAGTTTTCACTAAAAAAAAACAATTTCAAAACTGATAAGACCGGAAAAAAAACTAGTGAATCGTCGAGAATAAGGTCAATAAAGTTTTTTAAAAAAGCTTATCTCTTTCTTAATTCAAATCGAGGTCTTCTTGAGTTGGAATTGCCAAATTTAAGCTTAAGTCACATGCTTAGTTTTTATTTATTTTTTTTTTAATAATTTCAGTAAGACTTTGACACGCTACGATGAAGTGGGCTATGCTCGTTGTTGTGGGCCTAATGGCTCTGGCGCAAATACGCGCCGAAGAATTTGCCGAATTACCGGATGATTTCGATATATCCGATATTGCAGATATGGACGAAAGCGAAGAGGAGTTGCTGCGCCTCTTCGAGCAAAAAAATGCGGTAAGTTTAGATTTAGATACATAGATTTTCAAAATAATTTAATAAAGATGCAACATGATAATCTATTGAAAAAAATAAATTTTAGAATAATGATTTGGATCGTGAAAACGAAATTGCCGGAAAGTTGGCCACCGATGCTTTGGAACAGCAAAACAACGTTTTGAATCCCGTTGTCGAAAGTACGTTAAACCAAATTCAATGCATTTAAATAAAAATTGAATTTTAAAATTTTAAGTATATGTATACAAGAAAAAAATTGCAATATAATTTCTCACCACTTCTAAAAATCAATTAGATTGATTTACCGAAATTTGTTAGCCTAATATTTATTAAAAATTGTCAAATCAATTTTTCAGTTGACCCCTGTGAGAAGATGCACTGCGGCGCTGGACGCGTTTGCCAACTCAACGGCGAGGAGGCTAAATGCATTTGCATACCCGAATGTCCCGAGGAAAGCGATATGCGTCGCCATGTCTGCACCAATAAGAACGAAACTTGGTCTTCGGATTGCTCCGTTTACCAGCAGCGCTGCCTGTGCGATACCAAAGCACCAGGTTGTCTAAACCCAGAAAACAGCCATTTGCATATCGACTACTATGGACAATGTCACGAACAGAAGGTAGCTCTTTTCTTATTTATTTCAATAATCCAATTGAAATTAAAAAAAAGAAATATATTGTAAAAATTTAGGTTAAGTGATTATTTTATCAATCAGAACGAATAATTTTTTTATTAAAAACTTATATAATAAATTTAAATTAGTCGAAATAATTGACTCGTCTAACTAAATTACAGCAATGTTCCGAGGAGGACATGAAGGACTTCCCACGCCGCATGCGCGATTGGCTCTTTAACGTGATGCGCGACTTGGCCGAGCGCGACGAACTGACCGAACACTACATGCAAATGGAATTGGAGGCCGAGACCAATATGACGCGCCGCTGGGCCAACGCTGCGGTCTGGAAATGGTGTGACTTGGATGGTGACACCGATCGTTCTGTGTCGCGCCACGAACTTTTCCCCATACGCGCGCCACTCGTCAGTCTGGAGGTATATATATTATGGCTAAATATAATTCAATGACAATTTATATAATTACTTATTTTCTCCAATAAAATAATTTTATAGCATTGTATTGCGCCGTTCCTAGAGTCGTGTGACTCCAACAATGACCATCGCATCACTCTGGTCGAGTGGGGTGCCTGCTTGGAGCTGGAGGAAGTAAGTTTTGAGTTTTCTACAACTCATCGACACATTTTCTTAATAGTAAATCATATTAAAAAAAAAATGATTAAACTTAATTTTGCTCAAGCAAAGGCTTTCGAAAAGTTCTTTGTGAAATGAGAGATTTTTTAATTTGTTTCTTTCAATATTCGCAGGGTGACCTCAATGAACGTTGCGATGATATTCAGAATGCTGTGCCGCATTTGCTTGGCTGAAACGCCGCCAGCACCAAAAATTGTTAATTTAAATTTCCGATTAATTGAGTTTAATGAAAATAAAGCAAAAATTCCCAGTTTTAATTCTACGAATTAAAAAACTTAGATTTTGAACTCAGCACAATTTCAATGCCAAAAAATATATTTCAAAGAAATAAACAAAAATATTAAAGAATATTCACTAATATAAGTCATGTATAAAAAGAATTTAATAAACTTCTTTGTAAACATTTTTAAAAATGATTTCGAAATCCAAAACTTTACTTTTAAAACATATATTTGGTAAGTAGTCATAGTGAAGAGCAATAACTCGGTTCGTAGTCGTCATTAAAATTTTGAAAATTGCCGACCATGATTTTATGTCCTCAGTTTTTATAAAAATAAAAAAATAATAATTACATCATTTTCATAAGATTTTCTAAATTTCTTGAATTTTGTATTTTTTATTTATTAATCTTTCAATTTCTTATTTTGTGTGTAAAATATTTCTTTTTTAAAATTAAACATTTTTTGTTTGTGTTTTAAGAAAAAAAATTATATGATAATTATTAATATTACTTGTATAACAATACGAAAATTATTATAAGCTGTTGTCGTTTTAAAAAAGAAGTAATGATTATGATTACATTTAAAATTAATACCCTTGGGAGAGAATGACCGTATTTTTCCGTCCTGGATCTTGAACATTGTCCTCCTAAAAAAAGAAAAAGATAAAAATTCAAATTAATTTTTGGTAAAGAAAAATAAATGTCAGCAAGTTGTAGAACACAGACAAAGCTTAGAAGAAAGCGGAAACCAAATCTCGAAAGAAACTTTTTTAAAATATGATTAATTGGATATCCTAAAAGTATGCGCAATTTTATGGTAGAAGTTTTTCTAAAATCGATTTGCTTGTTTCTTTTTGATAGCATTAAATTCTTTTGTAAAGAGTATTCACTGCTCGGGAAAATGTTTTTGTATGAGTGAATTACCTTTTTGCCAATCAAAGATTTGTGAATATGTGGAATGACACCGCCACCAGCAATGGTGGCCTTAATCAGACTGTCCAATTCTTCGTCACCACGAATAGCCAACTGCAAATGACGCGGCGTGATACGTTTAACCTTAAGATCCTTTGATGCATTGCCGGCCAATTCAAGAACCTGGAAAGTTAATTTTTTTTATTTTATTAGTAAATTGCGAAATTTATAAATTAACAATTATTTATAAACAAAATTGCGTATTAAATTATATTAAGTGACACTTCATCAATTAAGTTTTAATTTTATATTGAAGTTAACTTTTTTAACGTTATTATACCACTCGCCACGCGCAAACCTAAACCGAAATAATAATATATAGTTTGTTCTTACATTCGTCGAATTCTTAGTTGACTTAGGGATTACAGCAGAGATAGACAAAAATTTATAGCTGAAATTGTTTATGGTATTTTAGTTTCGGTATAGCCGAAAATATTCTCTTACTATTTTGTTTTTGCTGGACAATTTTTACCTGCTCCTCAAAAAATTTTTCAACTTTTTTAATTAATTAATGTTTTGCTTTTTACTAAAACAGTCGGTCTATATTTTACTCCACAATACTGCACATTAACTTATTAAGTATACCTCCATTTATTAACTATTATCAGGATGGAACGGAGATCCCATTTTATATCAATTTTAAAAATATAAGTTTTCGAGGTTCTTTGCTAGATTCGTAAATTATTTTCGACAATTTTAATAGTTTTATCTTTTTTCTGATTTTTAATTAAGTACATTTTTCTAAATGTAAACAATTAAGTCGTTTGTTTACCTTTTAAAAATGTTATCAAATATGCAAACATATTCAATATTTCTTTCAAATAATATTTTATTCAATTTACAATATTATTAACGATTAAAATAATAAATTAATTATGTTAAAAATAAGAAATTTTAATAATAAAGACAAAATAAATTTAAAAAAACCTAAACAAAAAATGGCGGGCAAATGACGCCACAAAACAAAAACGAAGGAAAACAGGCCTAAAAAGTGACAGCTTACGCACACCTCGTAACAAAAATAATTAGTACAGCTCACACACACAAACAAAAACAAAGCGCGCGCATCGCAAGTGATAAACGACAAACGAAAAATAAAAATCTGTCAGCGGCGAGCCTGTAAAAATATCTCAAGTGGAAAATTTCCACATAAAAAGCTGGCAAATAAAAATAACGCGAAAAGGAAGATTTTAGTTTACTCACTTCAGCAGTCAGGTATTCCAAAATAGCAGCAGAGTAGACGGCAGCAGTGGCACCAACGCGTCCATGCGACGTGGTACGACTCTTCAGATGACGATGGATGCGACCCACAGGGAACTAGAATGCAAAAAAAAATCATGTTTATCAATTATTTTTTAATAGTAAACAAACAAAAACTATTAATTATAAAGAGCAAAAAAACAAGCACCCTGTGCTACGAGCACAAAAAAGGCGCCAAATATTGTGCGCGCGCTAAGCACGGCTGCACTCGTTTTTGCTTTTCATTTTTGTGTTGTTGCTGCTACTCGCTCTGCTTACCTGAAGACCAGCTCTGGCGGAGCGTGAAACTGCCTTCGCTTTAGCTTTTCCCGAATCTTTTCCAGCTTTACCTCCAGCCTTGCAGATGAGAGAATTGGAATAGAAAGAATGGTTATTAATATTACGAGCGCGCAAATGAGGCAATAACAAAAAATCATTGTGAAACAAGCGCGAAAAATTGAGGTTAGACACGAAGCGCGGGCTTGCAATTAAAATATCGATAAAAGCAGTGCTCCACTCTGCTTGCCTAAAATAACTGCACCACAACGCAATTCTTGCAAACAAATAAATTTAGGCAAACGAGAATTATATTTTTTTTTTCAATTTCCGCGATCGCGGAACCACACACAACACGCGCAAATATTCACAATGACACTTTCTTTTTGCCGCAACTCGCGTTTCATTGCATTTAAAATTACCATTTTTATCAGTTATTTTACTTTAATCGAAAGTTGAAGGGTAATTTCAACTATTTCTGTAATATTTGGAATGAAGTTTGGAATAATTCCAGCAATTTTCGATGGTTTCTTTCTACAAGTCAAAATTTTCACACTTTCTACGGACGTCCGAACGACAACGAAGTTTTTTGACGAATGAAGCGATGAAGAAGAAACTTCGTGGCCAAGCAAACTTAACGAAAAATTGAACCAGCTACGAAAAGGTTTATGAGTTTGGTAGCACTGTTTAAACAGAGTTGTTGTCTTGCTCGATTTTTTCCGTCGAGTTTTTAGCACTACACTGAAATCAAAACATAGTTACAATTTTAATTTGTTTGTAGTTAATGCCAAATTTACGAAAATAATACATTGTGCTTTAATTGAGCTGTTAGTCGTTCGAAAGAATATCATATACAATATAACAAAAAATATAAATCAGCTAATTGTGACTTTATAAATCAATTCAACATTTTTTTTATATGGAATAAATTATTTTTAAAATTTAGAAACGTTTCCAGTTTTTTTTTTATAAGGGGCACAACACTTCACTGTCTGACTGAGTACGGCAACAATGCATTGATTGATCAGCAAGAACGTTTTATATAATTCGTGTAAATATATTTCGTGCTGTAATGCAATATTCAATATTTAAATATATATATACAATGCTATTATATATGACCTCTAACTACATTCGATTGTCAACGGAAATTTTTATTGAACGGAATCAAACCCTGAACCGAACCATTTTATAATTTACTAAATAATAAATAAACTTTTTGTATGGGACAAATTATTTTAAACCGAACCATTTTTGAACAGACCAGTTTTTGAACCAAACCGTGAACTTTTGAACCGAACCATGAGTGATATTTTTTTGGTTTGCAGGCCTGATTATTACAAGCAAAATTCGAGCGATTAAAAATAAATTTTTAAATTTTCGTTTAAAATCAAGTTTACTTAAAACGTATGTAAAATAATATGATAATTTTTTTGTAATTCCATTGATGGTAACAGCAGCAGAAAACCAGCCGCCTGTTCACGTTTTCTTTTAGTGAAAATTAAAGTGAAACATGCTTTTACTTAGAATAAATAAATAAATAAATTAGTAAAATAAATTCTTTGATTTTTTCAAAACTCCGTGTCCGTGCTTACATCCATTGCATGGTATCAACAACAACTGAAAACAGCTGATGGAATTTATACAAATTTTATAAATATATGTATATAGTGTTTCGGCACTACGACCGGCCGCCCTAAGTTAAACGCCCACATTTCTGGCTTGTTCTCAATTCAGTTGCAAACTGTAGTAATTAAAAATAGAAAATGTTTTGTTATCATTGTTGGTCCTCCAGTGAAATTACACTGCGCGATGTCATTATACATGTTAGTAAAGAAGAAACAGTTTTTTGCTCTTCCATTAAACACATTCACAATTGGTATCGCGATCTGTCTGATGGCCAGAAAGAAAGGTATCAATCATCGCTACCGAAGAAAAGTAAATTTTGGAGGATTGTAAATGTTTAAATGGTAAACAGCTGTTCTTAATTCTATCAAATTCAAGTAAATGTTTATTTCTTCAGCAAAGATGCTAGTAAGGGGGAGTGTTCGGGTTGAATTCGGAGAATGTTTCAAACTTTAAAAAAGTGTTTTCTCCTCTTCATAATCGTACATCATCGGAGAACGAAAGATAACTGCACCAAAGTTTGGCAGCACTTTCTTAACGACACAGACTAGAAGCAAGTAAGAAAGCAGAAAACAAACTTCAAATCAACGGCTGCAAACAAACGAAGGCAAAAACTAGAAATTGGAAAAGGACACGGTATAGCGCACAGAGTTTTGCGCGCCGAAAAAATTTGGCATTTAATTTTTCACATTCAACACATTTATTTAAGTGAATATGCCGCGAGCAGTAAAAACGACAAAACCGGGAGCAGTTGCAGCGGCTTCTGTGGCCAAAAAAGCAGCTGCCGGCGCAAGGAAAAACAAGCTCTATGCGATGCCTGAAAAGATTGCCGAAGGCACTGTGCTACAAGACCTTTTGAAGACGCAGTGGCGCATTGGACCATCGATTGGCACCGGCGGTTTCGGTGAAATTTATTCAGCTTGCCGCGTTGGTGAGAAGAACTACGACTTTGTGGTGAAATGTGTAAGTAGAAGTAAAGCTTTTTTATATAATCAATTAATACTTTTTGCGTACGCACATAGGAACCGCATGGTAATGGCCCACTTTTCGTTGAAATGCATTTCTATATGCGCAATGCCAAACTGGAGGATATTCAGCAATTCCAGCGTGATCGTGGTTTGAAGGCACTGGGTATGCCGTATATGTTGGGGAACGGTTCGGCAGATATAAACGGTCAAAAGCATCGCTTTATTGTGATGCCGCGATATGGCAGCGATGTGGCCCGTCATTTTATAGCCAACGGACGACGTTTACCTGAGGGTACTGCCTATCGGCTGGCTCTACAAATGCTTGATGTCTATGAGTTTGTGCATTCGTGTGGCTACGTTCATGCCGATCTCAAAGCTGCTAATATTTTGCTAGGTTTAGGCCGTAACGGCGGAGCGCAGGCGTATCTAGTGGATTATGGATTAGCATCGCATTTTACAACAAAGGATTTCAAGCCCGATCCAAAGAAAATGCACAACGGAACTATTGAGTACACATCGCGTGACGCCCATCAAGGCGTAGCAACAATGCGTGCTGATTTAGAAATTTTGGGTTACAATATTATCGAGTGGCTCGGCGCGCAACTGCCATGGGTTACGGCAAAACTGCTTGCCACACCTGTCAAGGTGCAGAAGGCGAAGGAAGAGTTTATGGCAGATGTAAGCGCAAATTTGAAGACAATTTTTGCAAAGGGCTTGTCAAGTGAGTGAATTTTCTAACAAAAGAATAATTAACTAAAAACTTACAATGTTTGATTTTAATTGTTTGTTGTAGTTTATTAAACTATTAAATTTAAATTATAGAAAGTTATATTTATGCATCGGAATTTTTCAGCTCCCCTTGTCGAATTCATGAAATACGTTGCCAAAATGCAGTACAATGAAACTCCGGACTACGACAAATGTCGCAAAATTTTTGCCGCCGCTTTGAAAACTCTCAAAATTCCTAACAGTGGTGATTTGGACTTTAAAATTAAAGCCGCTACAACCAGCCAAAACAACAACGCCTCTCCACCTATCGCAGCCAAGAAGCCAAAACCTACAGGTAGAGCTTCGAAAAAGAAGCCTGAGGAGGAGGAAATTTGCGCTAGTGACGATGACGACGACGATGTCATATTTGAACCCAAACGCACTATCAAACCGGCAGCAACTGCGGCCAAAACTCTTAAAACCACACCCAAACCGAAAGCCTCGCCTAAAGTCGAAGCAAGGAAGACAACTCCATCGCCATCGTCGCGCAAACGTGCTGGTGCGGCTACTACACCGAAACACTCACCTGCAAAAAAATCTAAAAAAGCGGCGAGCAGCAGCAGTGGCGATCCGAGCTCCTCAAGCATTGCTTCTACCTCAGCGTCCACGCGTACCACACGCGCCACACCCACCTCTGCAAAGGCTAATATCAATTTCAGTCCAGCGATCTCAGTGTCACGGTCATCCGTACGGAACGGCAAGACCATCATTAATGACAGCCTGACGCCGAATCCTCGCGCTGGTAAAACTTATGAATTTAATTTTGAACTTGATGTTAGCATGGATGCAAATGTTGTAGTGAACGTCAAGCGAAAGAAGAAAGCACCCGCCCATACTCAACCAGCGCCGGTCGCATCCTCGGGCACGCCACGCAATGGTCGTAAAGAGGAAAATGGTGGCAGTAACGATGACACGCCAGTGACGCGCGTCAAAGTGCGCAAATTGGCAAGCGGCAACGATGCCGCATCAGGGTCGCCTCGCACTCCCGACGTCACCGTCAAAAAGACAAAGCGCATCGTGTGACCAAGCTAATGTGCAGCCTTTAGACGTGAAGTTTTTTTTTTTTTTATTACTTTTTATTAACTTGAGTAATTAACGATCTGCTTTTGATTAATTATTTCAAACTTCTTTGCAGCATTCTTGCGGTGATTGCGTACACTCGTTAAGCATTTAAATTTGTAGGATTTATTTTCAATTTAATATTTTTGTTTTTAGTTTTAGCTTTTTTACCGCTCTATTGCCAAATTCTTTTATGCTTGTTTGGAAACGTTTTTAAACAAACTGATTTTTTTTGCTTGATTTTTAAAAGCATTTTCATTTTTGCAGCGTTTTCCCTGTTTGCTGCTTGGCGTTAAGTTTCCTGCTGACCTTTTCTGCACAATATTATAAATTTTAGTTGATAGTTGTTAAAATTAAATATATTCAACATCTTTCTTACATTTTCGTATACGTTTATTTTTCTTGTAACCTTAAGATAATTATTTTCTAAAATAAAACAGTTTTTTGAAAAAAAAAATATACATTAAATTTAATAATTTGTTTTAATAAATATATTTTATATCTTGTGAAGAAAATATATTTATATAAAACTTTAAATCCATTTTTGTTTAGTAAAAAAAATTTAACAATTTCTTAGATATGAAATTTTAATATTTTAAGTACGCTTAAAAATGATTAACTTAATGTAAGTTTCACTAGAAATTTTCACATGAAATAATTTTAAAACATTTATTTCCTTCTAAATTGAACTATGCTCATCGATATGAAATAATTGTGGAACGATTTGTGAAAAAATAATTTTTATTTTTGTTTTCGAGTCAAGTTTTCTAGTAATAAAATTAAACATAAAAAAGTTTTGTTTATTTAAAACCAAGTTGAGGCAATTGAAAAAGTTTAGATAAAAACACTTTATATGAATACAAAAGTTTAAATCATTCAATGTGCAAACTATTTGTTTGCTTTTCTATTTAGAGTTTAAATAAGAGGTGGACGCGGCGTAGCATTATTGTCTTTATCTTCGATGCTTTGAAGATTTCGACGAGGACGATTTGCTTGAGGATGAATGTGACGATGACTTCTTCGACGATGAGGAAGAAGACGAATGTGACGAATTCTTCTCCGTGGCGCTAACAACATTAATGGCCGGCGTCACAACTTTACGATCCTCCTTATGATGCGATTTGGTATTAGCGGATGCCGACGATGAGCTCCGATGATGGTGATGTTTACTCATAGAGGACGACGAGGTTGTTGACGTCGGTGTTGCGGCGGTCGTGGTCGTTTGTTGTTCCTGTTTGTAGAACGGCGACGACGAAGAGTTGGATGAAGATGACGAGCGCGATGAGGTGGCCGATGATTTTGCCTTAGAAACAAGTGGCATGGGTTCGTCCACGATCATGCCACTGCTGGCTGTTGCTGCTGTTGCCGATTTGCTCGTCGACGGCTTGTTGAAACAGCTGTCACACTGCCAATTGTGGACTTGATCCTCGGAAGCCTCCTCGTCGGTGATGGGTGGCTTGTGGCATTCTTGGTGGTACAGTGTGCCACACTTGGAGCACTCGATGAGTCGATTGGTTGCTGTGAACATCATCTCGCCACAAATACCGCAATTTAAATCGCCAAATTCTTTTAGGTTTCCATCATCTTCAGTGGATGTTAGCAAAGCACCTGCTCCGCCACCGCTTAGGCCATCATCCGAGTCCATGATGGTGTCTGGCGAGTCCGATATTGTTTTTGCCGGTGAATGCGTCAAATTAATTATTTCATCTGCGCCGCCACTGCTGCCCGTTGCAGTTGTAGCAGCCGCTGAGGTAGAGGCTGCAGCACAGCCTGGAAAATTTGCCTCATCCTCGAGATGACGTTTGCTGAGTGTGTTGACAAGCATCTTTTCCGGTCCGTAGCGTTGCTTTATCGCCTCGTCTAGCATTTGTCGCAACTCGGTTGCCGAGTTCGGATGCGTAGAGTGGAGTAGACGCATCGCTTTGCGTAGCATTTGATCAATTTCCGTTGGTGCCGACATTTTAAATGACCGACTCGACCTTAAACACAGGATTAAAGTGAATTTATCAAGTGAGCCTTGTTCGGAAAAATAATATAATATTAATGAAGATATAGAGTTGCCAGAGATGTGAAATTATTCATACTTAAAGTATGGAAATTTTTCGGCAGAAAATATAAATAAATAAAAAATAAACATAAACACAAAATTAATGATGCATTTGGTGATTCGATTTAAACTAATTGTATTTATTTCAAAATCCTTATTGATATACAATATTACAATTGAGTTTATTTTTAATTCTGCAAGTCAAATTATAAACATATCATTACACTCCTTGTACGGAAAAATTGAAAATTAACGTATATTATTTACGAACTTGGGGAAAATTCGACTGTTTTTTTGCGATATGGTATTTCCCAGTCGGCATGTTAGATGTTATAGCCTTATTTTGATGGAATTGCAGACATATTTCAGATAATTTGCAAATCCATATTATTAGATCGCTGTGATGAAAACGCATTACTATGTCTCGTTTTTTATGAACATAAAAGCAGTTATATAAAAATAAACATGCCAGCTCACAAAGTGTTCAAATACTTTAAAAGTAAATTGTTTTCACTGTAAAATGCGTTTGTTTAGCCTGGCAACGCTACGACGCAAACAGCTGATAATTCGTCATTAGTGTTCTTGTTTTTCCACCTTGCGGCGGTAATTTTAGTTTCGGTGAATTTTCTAATTGGACAACAGTTGGACAGAGTGAATTTCACTTCGATGACAATAAATTTAAAATCTGAAAACATTTCGATAAATATATATAATAATAATTGTGACCGCGGCGTTATCGTTTAATTTGAGTGTAATGAATGTTGCGAATCACGAATTTTCTAATCGGTGAAAAATCGAAGCCATTTCGAGACATCGAAAAGTGTTAAAAGCTAGATAAGCAAGCGAGTGATTAGTTAGGTGCGAAAACAAAAACAAAAAGAAGCTATAAACACAGGTTTCTTTGTTAAGCGCTGCAATTTAAAAACGCTGCGCAAATTAAAATTGCATGCAATAAAATCGAATTTCACAAAAAATAAAAACAAAAAAACAAAAACAATAACATATACAAACGTCGCCACTATCAAACCACCTCCCGTTATCCAAACAAGAAATTGGTGGCGTCATGTTGTGCAGCCGGTCGTCAACAGCTGCTCAGCTGCTTCTGACCCTAATGGTCAGTTTCATTTGCAGCTCCTATTGCGAAGACAACAACAATCCGTTGGTAAGTTTTTCAATTGTTTAATTAGAGTTTGGTTTTGTTTGTTTTTATAATTACAATATTTGTTGTGAATATTTTTTTTTCTGCTATTTATTATAACAGTGTTTTGAGTGGAGAAATCAAAGAGAGCGCAAAGATTTTTACGCTCTTTTTCTTTACCTCTGTCTTTTTTCTCTCTTGTTTTTTCTGCAAACAAGTGAACAAGGGATGTCAAGTAAAATAAGATTGGAAATAAAAACATGATGAGTCCTATAGAAGGGTGCGGTGCTTTAATCAATCGAGACTAGTTATTTATTTAAAAAAAATTTATAAAATATGTCTGAAGTAGAATTTTTTACGTAGATACATAAAATATTTTTTTTTTTAAAACATTAATTTGATTTTCTCATTTTTTTGGGAATGTCATGGTAGATTTTTTCGGGATTTTACTTAAAATGGTCTGATTCGTGATCTATATTAATTAATTTTTTTATATTAATTAATTATTTACATAAGTAATAACGTGAGCTATATTATTTAATGTTTTTATTTTGAGAAATTACCCAATTACTTAAGGTAAAAAATTTAACATAATTTTTCTAAAATTTTATATACCTTCAAAATTTTTGAAGATATTGAAAAAAGTGGTAAGAGGTATTAAAGATCTCCCTTATACCTCTCATCTGATACCTTATTTGTCCTAATTTTAAACCGATTATTTTCTCAACTTGGAATGGGGTAGGGGCTGCCCCCTTAAGCCTAGCGGAGAATTTTTTTTGTAAATTTTTTCATTTGGGAATAATCCAGCTAAGTAATGTTTCATCAAAACTAACATCATATAAAATTTCCACAACAGACTTTTACAACCAACGAATGCTTTCTCAGCGAACCCGTCTACGGGCACAAGTTCGACTTTAGTGCATTGCGTACCGATTTTGCGCATCAGGCTAACAGCGACAATGGCGACATTTTTGAGTACAACATTTGTGGTAATCTGACACGCAACTGCAATGGGCGTAACAATGTGTCGGCGTGCCTTAAGAGGAACAACAAAGAATTTGTGTTGGGTGCGTGAATTAAAATAAAAACTCTAAATTTTAATTTTAAAAACTTTCCATAAAAATAAATTCAACAGGCACACAGCACCAGCTCAATTATCGCAATGGCAAAATGTATTTCAACTTTACGAACGGCGACAAGTGCCCCAGTGGCAAGCAATACCAGTTGTATGTGTTCATCGGATGTGATTATACGCTAGACAAGAATCAGTCCCAAGTAACGGCCTATGTGAGTAATGTAGATTTTTTGTAACATTTTTTTATACCATCTAGAAGCCTTTTAAATATTTAAAAATGAAATTTTCAAAATATTTAAAATTACATATTTTAGGCGGATGACGCTTGCTCCTTTTACATAACGCTAGAAACGCCAAAAGCTTGTCTGCCGGAACCAGCTGAGGTCACAGCCAATTCTTGCAGTGTTAAGGATCCGCAAACGGGACACACTTATGATCTTTTACCACTGAGCGACTTTAATTATAGGTAATTTTTTTTAATTAAAAAAACATTCTTCCATTGTTATATTTTATTTACTTTCAGAACAACCGATCGCATGGGTTCCGCTTTCGTAATCAACGTTTGCAAACCTGTGCTCTATGGCGAAAATGCTATGTGCCCAGCGGGCAGCAGTATTTGCTTTATATCCCTTAAATCAAATAATTATACTAACAAGTTAGTATTTATACAAATGCATATTTGTGCATATAAATATAAAATGTATCTCAAATTTCAACAGATTCTTCGACTACGGCACAGTGCAAGCGAATCCCACTATCGAAAACGGGCAACTGCTCATGCGTCATACATCGCCTACACGCTGCAACGCAACTGTAAATTACTCCTCGATTGTATATTTTTATTGTGACAAAAATATTAAGGTAACAACCAATAATTAACAATTAAATATTAATATAAAAACAAAATAAAATTCTCTATTTTTTCATTCCAAAGAATGTCCATCCCGAATTGATTGGCTTCCATGGCTGCGTTTATGAATTTTCGTTTGTCACCCCACTAGCGTGTAATAATTTGGCACCCTGCACTGCTTTTACACATGGCAACGAAATGTGCGTATTTCTATAATATTTCTTTTTAATTTCCACTTTTGAAATATAATATATATTTTAGTTTGAATGTTAATATATATTCTAAAATATATATTTTTTTTAAATAGAATTTAAAATTTTTATTCTGCTAATTAAAAATACACTTTTTAAAAGCTATACATTTAAAAATTTATATTTGCTAAAATTTTCGTTTATACAAAATTATTAATTTTTATGAAATTGTAAAATGTTTTAATATTGTCTGTTTGTTTTTTTCAATTGTTTCTTGCCACGCAACAGCATCGATCTGAGTCCTTTACAGCAACAGCCGCCGTTTACTTTAAGCATGCAGGACAAAAGCTACACGTTTGGTGTGTGCTCGCATGCAGGTCAGCTGTGTCTGGAAAATGACGGTAAGTGTGCTTGGGTGTGTCCCAATTTTTTTGTCTCAACTTTATTGTCTTCTACCGCCGATTTTCCACTGCGGTTTATTTAAATATTCGCTTGTTTTAATATACAAACAATTTAAGCATGTCGCTTTAAATGCTCCTTTGATCCTTGTGGAATTGCATAAAGTGGAGTTAAGTCGCCTTTGAAGATTTTATATTTATAATAGCATTAAGTTAAAAATAGATATGATTACTTTAAAAACTATTATTTAAAAAACCTTACATCCAAAGGAATAAAGCAACGATAATTTATTCCACATAAAACATTCTTGTTCTTCTGAAAAATCGTTTTATCTTGGGTCAATTGTGCTACTTAAAACAATTCATGCAGAAAAATTAACTCAATAGTTTCGTTTTAAAAATTTGCCACACAGCATCAATAAAAAATGAATGAAGCGGCAAGTAAACGAGTACGAGCCCATCGGCCGAGGCAGCTCAGTTCAGCTCAGTCCAGCCCAATCGCCCAGTCAGCCTCTGCTCCTTTGCTGAATGAATGAACGAATGATTTTTATTGCTTTCCGGCCGAGTGGCAAAAGGCACAAATCATGACGGTCCGTAGTCCGATATATCCCACGGCAACATCCCGCAACCGCTCCAGCGCCGCGCGACCTCTCTACACACTTGCTGACTGCTTGTATTTTATTATTTTAATTTCAGGTCTGGGTTGAATTTAAATTTATGCACGTGTATCCAAAAAGAAGGCAACAAATAAGAAGGCCAGCAGCAGGCATGCGGGCGCTGTAGAAAAAGGCTTGAATGCGAAAGTACCAAATAAAATCGCAAAAATTAATCCGATTTGAATTGGGAATTTGCAGCACATACACATGCGCATAAATAGGCAAATAGATATAAACACGCGCGTTTACATGAGACATATAGTCACACAAATTTTATTTTCTAATGGAAATGTGAAGTCTTCATTTTCGTTTAAATTTCTCAATATTATTTTTTTTAAATTAGATTTAAAGTCTTTCTCTAAGGCATTAATGTGACCTTTTCTTAGGTTTCGTGTTCTTGTAAATTATTCAAAGCTTTCATCAAGCATTAAGCATGCTGTGAGAGAAGAAGCTTCACTTAATTTTAAAAAGCGATCAGATAAACTATATTTGTATTTTGATTTGTGACTATTAGTCTCACATACCTACACACACACGCATATGCCTAAAATTCAATTTTAGTTTTCATGTCAGGTTTCGCTTCCAGTTGAAAACGTATTTGATGCGCGGCATTTGGCGGCGCCGCAACGGATACGGAACCTACAATCGCACTTCTGTTGCCGGTTGCCGATGGTGGTACTAGAACTCCTACAACAAAACCAACAGCGAAAATAACAAAAATAACTCCAGGCACGAACATTTCATTTGTTTTCCAAATAACACAATTCTTTTGCAGCCAGCCTGCTCTGCTCCTTTTTCACGTGTTTGTTATTTGATTGTTTGTTGTTGCTATTGTAAACCTTATCTAAAAATGGCGTACTCTACATCCGCTGCCCTTTGTACCGCCGCGCCACCATATGCTTTTCTGCTGTCTGTCCAATAGTTTATTGTCTGCTCCTGCTCCGGCTCCGGCTCCTGCTTCTGTTGTTTTATTTTTGCTTGGCATATTTTTGTTTGGTGCCGCTGTCGCTTTGGACACTTTTGTTTGGATTTTTGGATTGTTTGACTTTAACATCACATCGCATAAATATCAGCGCATTGCTCCTCCTGTTTACCAGCCCTGACCAGGCCGTCTGCCAACCGTTCCGTCGCTGTCAAAAGCAAGCGGCATTGGCGGCGGATGTGGAATCGTGTCGGCGCATACGACATGTTGTTAATTGTGAATTCCGAACACGTTTCAACAATTTCGTGTTGTGTGTTTTTTGTTCTGTAACTAACTGCACGTAGGGTATATATGGGTAGGCTTGTTTCTGTGTAATTTTAGGGGTAGTTCATGTTAGAACATTTTTGCTGTCGGGCAAATGCAAAAATTGTCCATTTTTCGTTTTGTTTAAATGACAATAGAATAGAATAAATCATACCTATCGTACATTAATACAATTACTTTAATAATTGAAAAATATTTTTAAGTTTTGAAAGTTAAACATATAAAAAAAAATTTTAATTGTGTGTAAAAATCAATTTTAATTGAATTTTCTGCAATAATTGTCTCAAAAAAATTAATTAATTGTATTGATTAGATTAGTTTTCGTTATTTTGGGGTTACAAAATTATTGTTAACAAATAAATTTTAGGTAATAACTTTGTCCGTATCGAATTTCGACTCTAACTTTAATATGCGAAATAAAGAACCATCCTAACATAAGTATATAATTATATGCGAATGTACGTGTACGTGTATGTGTAAATATTTATGCGCATCAGATGTCATCGTAAAAATCCTGTCAACTGCAAATGGCCGTGGTTTTGTTTAAACATATTTAAAATCCTTACTAGCTTTTTTAACACAAAAATTAATGCTAAAATTTAAAAAAACATTTGCCATTTGGTTTTAATATCCAATTTGGAGCTTTGCTTATTGCAAATATTTTATTATACTAAATGAATAAATAAATAAATACAAAGTGTAAACGTGTAATAATGATAAGTATTTTTTTAATTCAATTGTTTTAATAAGAATTATTATTCAAGCTCAAGGTCCTTTAAACACAATAATTTTTTGTTAATTTTAAGGCAATATTTTTTAAATTTGTTTCATCTTTTTACGCTGTGAACATTTCCATTTCCCATATGTAAAGAGCTGATAAATATGTAAATGAAATCTTAAGAAAAAGGAAGCTTAATTGAAATTGATTTCTTATAATGGGCTGAACTGCCTCATTATGTTTTGAACAATAACAACAAATTGAATAGTTTGGTAGACCTGAAAGCGCCTCCAAGTCATATATGTAAAGTTTATGTATTTATTAGAAAGCTGTTATAATATTTGGTATCAAATGAAAGGTACTTTTCATACCTTCCAAAATATATGATATGTATTAGTTTTGATACTTTTTAAAATATTCTCTTTTGACATTTTCATTGCAATTTCCCGTTGGCCGTCACCATCTCTTGCCAATTTATTGGATTTTTCTTAGTCTGCCTTGCTGCAGTACACTTGAAAGTAGTTTACGTGGGTTTATGTAAGTCTGCTTTGATGGTGTTGCTACTGCGAAATCCGTATAACTTCCTTCCTTCCTTCTTTACGTCGTTGTGGCATTGGCTTCATCAGTTCAGCACATTTTCAAATTGATATTTTATTATTTTATCCCTTTACAAATTCGATTTATTTTTCCATTTTGCACAAAGTTTTTATATTTTTTTCCTTAAATAAATTTGTATTGGTTTTTTAAATATTTAGATTATTTTAGATTATTTTGGTTTTTATAGCAACATTACTTAACACTTGCAAGTGTTAAGTTATGGCTTGGATGTGTTTTGACTTTTTCTAACCTTTACTCGTGAATTTAAATTTACTTTGGACTGTCGTAACTCAATTTATTGGTAAAAATTTGGTTGTTTTTTGGTGCTAATAATAAAATATGGTAATCAATCCGAAGGCTTCGAAGAAACATAGGAAAAATTTTAATTGTGGAAACTATTAAAGTTGGATCACACTGATTCCACTTTAAAATTGTATTTTACAACGTTCTCGCTTTGCTTGTTGATTTCAACTCTTTTATTCCTTTTATGTTTTTGACACGGCGATTCAATTATTGAGCAGGATTTAAGCGGCGCCAGCAGATCATATGTGACACTTAAACCGAACAAGTACGACTGCCGTCTGTATAGCATACAACCATCTATTGCAGATACGTATTTCGGAAAAGTCATTTATCAATTTAGTTGACAGTCAATTTCTTTTCGATTTCAAGTGCACATTTTAGCTTTTTTTATGTAATTTTCTTTGTTTTTTTTTTTTGGCTTCTACGTTTGTAATACCGGCTATTGCATCATGGTCGTCGTTCATCGTTTGTTATTACCGGACCGGAATTTGCTCTCACCCAACAAAACAAAAAAATATCGCATAGATTCGTAACGAAAACGAAAAAATGGTAGAATTTGGTTAAATCACAATGATTTTAACTCGCACTCAATCAAAGCCGTGCAATTGAAATAAATGCCATCCTTTTTCTGTCTGTGACGGACGTTATCTGTTTGTGGGAATTTAGAGCATTACGAATAGTGTTGTCACATTTTGAACTATACTCAAGTATCGATGTATTATTTTTCGATATTTTATATTTAGTACTAAAAATATGCAATAAATTTGATCTAAAATGCATTTAAATACTATTGATCCATCGAAATGAAAATAATTGGTTATATCTGGTCCACGTAACAGTTTAAGGTTAAAAATACAATTAAGTGAGACGGATTTCTGCAAAACTTAAAACACTTTAATGTTTTGATCTTTGATATTTTTAAATTCGTTTTACTTGAATTTTCCATCTCAGAGCTAACAAATTTAAAAATAGAAAAATACAAATTTTCTTAAAATTAATAAATGTAATAAAACTTATATTACCTAGGTAATGTTAAACTTAGTTAAACCTAAGAATTTACCCAACAAATACAAGTTCTAATGCAACACTAGCGTGTATGTACATATTTCATTTGGCTTGTAACTGTCAACCAGACAGATGCACAGCTCCACACAAAACGCCTTGGACAGCACCAAACACAATTGAATTCGATTTTAATTGGTTTGTCTGATGTCGAAGTCGCTTTAACCATACCTTTCTGAAGAGAAGAGAAGAAAAGAAACAAAAAAATCCCACATTACGAGTAGATATTTAATCCTCGACTTGTGTGTGTGTTTATTTCTCCGTAGGTGCCTGCATAACTTCAGGCGGCCAATCGACCAGTCTAGGCAACAGCAATTCCCATTTGCGATTTGATAAAACCGGTTCGCCGTATTTGCTGTACGAAGGTGGCGCCGCATGCCAAAAATCGGATGATGGCTCGACGACGACGACGACCTCAACATTTTGGTCAACGAAAATTGAGTTTGTCTGTGCCAACAATGCAACCAAAGACAATGGCCGTTCCAGATTAAGTTCCGGAGGGGATAGTGCACCTGCGAAAATAATTGAAAATTCCAATTGTCGACTGCTAATACAGTACCAAACTGCACTAGCCTGTCACGAGCAGATTACGTGCAAAGTCAAAGTCTATGTCGAACACTCGGAAGACGGCACCGGCGAGGAGGTGCTTGATTTGACGCCATTGATAAGTGCCGACCAAAACTATGAGGCGCACATTGATCCATCCATAATAACCGGACAGCAAGTGGGCAAATCGACCAAGGTGAGCTATGTTTCCCTGCAACACAGTCCTTAATGTGGCGTGTTGATAGAATGCTGCTGCTTCAACTCAATTACTTATGCTCCATTTTTCACCTGCTGATGCGTTTCTAATTTAACATCTTTCTTTCCTCTAATTGCTCTATATTCCTACTCGTATCGCTCAACGCTTTTAGTTCTTTTTGAATGTCTGTCGTCCGTTAGTGCCCAGTTTCGGTTTGGGCTGTCCTGGTGGTTCGGCTGCTTGCATGGGCAAAATGATTCCAACATCGCCCACTCTGGAGGAAGAGCAGGTAAGCGGTTTAAAGTTTTTAGCTCTTATATGGTTATGGAAGACGCTTGCGTTTGCAATTTAGACCAGTAAAGTTGGTAAGCGGCTCGAGTGGGGATTTAAATTTAACGAATGTGCCTTGAACCAGAAAAATTTAATTTTTAGCATGGTTTTAAGTTGATAAACGCAAGCCCAAGCTGCATGTGAGAGCCTTGAGCATATTTTCAAATTTAAATGTAATTTACATATAATTATAGCTTAAGTAAGAAAGTAAGGGAGAATTTCCCAAGTCTACAGATTTCAAAAGAGAACAAAATACCTTCAATTATTGTTAGGTTGTGATTTTTGTAAAATTTGAGTTGTAGGGTTTTTTTTTATTAAATTTTAGGGTTTATTTATGTGGGGAAAATATCAACAAATAAAGAAGAATATTAGAACTGCCTGCCTTCACTTTTTTTTATAATTGAAAAATATTTTGTTGACATATTTTATACATTTATTTTATTTGCATGCTCCAGCATAATTTTCAGTATTTTGTTTAAAGGATATTAAGAATTCTCGTATCGGTTTTCACTTCAGTTGTGTTGTGAAGCTACCAGCTATCCTCTGCTATTAAATTTAATTACCTATAAAATACACAACCAACGCAATAATCTGGAAAACCAACTTAATTTGCAAGTCGACATAGATTTCTTCCTTTGCCAGCTGACTGATTGCACCAAGCGTCAGTCATCTTTGCTCTACTTTCTTATTCCGATTCTATTCTATCCTGCGTATTGTACTATGGTCCTATGGGCTGAGTGCTTTGGTTTTACATCAGCCCCACCCTCAACTCTGAACTCTAAACTCTAATGCGTCAACAAGACTTTGCAATCCGTCTTAATTATGCAAGCAATTATTAAATCCGCAAAATCGGATGCGAAAGCAAGCTACCATTCAACTATTTCGATTTCGATTTGCAATTTGCGCACAAAGATGATGCGATGCGATGAGATGAGATGAGACCATTAAATTAAATATACTAAAATTCCAAATTCCAATTTTCATACAGTTGAAAAAATATTATGAAATCTGATAAACGCAGAAGTTTCTCAAAAATATTTGAACAAAATTCGCATGTTTAATTTAAAAAATTAAATAATATCATTGTGTACATGCCAATTTAACATAATACAGTGTTAATTTAACATGTATTGTCATGTTAATTTAAGCAATTTAAAAAAAATTTTACATGAATGAAGTGTGAATTTAACATGATAGTGCCAAATTATTATTGGTAACTTGTGGCGAAGTTGTCAAATATTTTGCAAAAATCAACACGACATAAAATGTTAAATTAATATTATGTACTAATGGTCCAACGTCATAAAATATTGACAGAATATGTCAAAACATTTACCTGACAATTGTTTAAAATAAATGTTTATTAGTTAATTAGTGTCGAAAAATTGTAACCTAAAATAATTTAAATTTCATGCTTATTTAACATAATTTTTTTTCTGTGTACTCTTACATTTTCCAATTGAATCTTCGGTTTTTTTTATTTCGTTTATTTAGGTTGAATTATTGTTTTAAGTGTTAAGTAAAGAATCTTTTTCAGGTTTGCCTAACTCTCATCGTTGCATTAATGATGATGTTGTAAAAAACCCTCAAGCTTTCAGAGCAGCAACAATCTTCTTTTTTCTACTCCAAAATAATAAATTAAATGAGTAGGCGCGGGGGCGGGAGCGGTCCCTTCTTACCTCAAAAACAATAAGGGTAACATCGAAAAAACATTTTCCAAGTAATTTCGAAAATGGATTTTTTTCTGCTGTGCACATTTTGCACTTCATTGTTTTGACAGCCGTGAGTCGACTTGTTCGTATTTGAACCTAACCCCACTTGCAGCGCCACATCGATGACTTTTGATCTGGAAAACATTTTGCAAATTTGAAATGCAAAGGATGCAGCAGCATTCTGCAACTTGAAATTGTGAAGAAGATAGTTTTTGGCGTTGTTGTTGTTGTTGCCGCTGTTGATTATGTGATGTGAAGTGAAGTGATGTGTTGATGATGTCTACTCGAAGGTGTTAAAATATGAACTTGTCTGAGAACAACAACAACAACAATGGCGACGACGACTACGACCTTCGCATACCAAATGTGGGAACCCGGGAGATCTAATTTCGATCTGAATTGTGCAAATGTGAAAAATGCAGAAAATGTGGCACTGTATGCCGTTATTCGGAATGTTGCACTAGAAAATCGAATAATATGGCAACCATGTTCATTTTGCCTTTTTATCGAAGTGCATTTTGTGGTGCAATAAATTTGTGAATTTAATTTCCTGAATTTCATTTGGCACATTTTTGAGCGTACGTTTGCACACAAAAATCCTGAACTCGAAAAAGCAAACGAAAAAGGAAACATTCAAATAAATATAAAGAAAAAATTCCAGATTGTTGTTGCCACCATATTCAGCCGGGTGAACTTCTTCTGTGCGCGGCGCTCGGTTTTTGCACATTTGCACCGAGGGGCAAAGTCTTCGCGTAAAAAATTGTTGATTTGCTTAAAATAAGCACGTTTTCCAAGCATATTTACGCTTACAAAAAAAAAATATATCGAAGAGAAAATAAAATAACGTTAAACGCACAACTCCGCCACGGCACGAACGACAAAATTTAACGAAAAATGGAAGAGGACACTCCGGAGCAATGTGGTGGTAAATTTGGTGGTAAAGTGTGCTAAGCATTGCGCCCACAGCTGCTTTTTTATTTCGATGTAGACACTGAAAACAAATCTTGTAAAATTCACAGAAAATTAACACTTTTTCGTGTTAATATTTTTCAACGCTATATTATAAAGCGAATTAAATGGTATTTATTATATTCAGTTGTCAAATTCAATTTTTGACATTTTCTGTAAATATATTACAGTTGGAAATGTTGTTCCAATGGGCGTTGGTTTTCGCAAAACGACGTTTTTCATTTTACATTAATTAATGTTAAATTGTCACATTTTTCATACTTTAAAAGTGTTGAAAATTCTTTGTGTGTGCGTTGCGACAAATATATTCATACATATGTGTAATATTTGTTTGGGTGTGGACTTTAGGGTGAATCTGGTTTTAATGTGAAAACTTTTGAAAATGTAAAAAAAAAACAATTTTTAATATTACCACTATTTATTCTGTTTCCTCAGAAGTGAAATTGTCGCCGTTGAAATTTGAAATTAGATAACATTTTGATTTGTTTCTGTTCTGAACCACTCTAGTCTTGCCTGAACCACCCTAGTGTGCATCTTAACAGCCGCTGTGCTTGTGGCATATCTGCAAAGTGTTGCCACAGCGGCTGATAAGCGCCTCCTGACAATGTCAATAATTTTGTGTAAAATTTTTGTTAGCGTAAAAGTGCAATTTTTAGAATGAATATAACAGTTAGACCACAGAAAAAAAATAAAATGAGGACGAAAAGTATTAACGCCCGCTGTTTCGTTGGGATGCCACTCGAATGCGTCTCGTCGTCGTTGGCACTTGCAGGCAACGGAAACGGAAGTACACGTTTTGCATTAGGCATGCACATGCACACCACTTCAAAGATGTGCTTCATCCAAATCGAACTAGACTTTTCCCTTTTTTTACGTATTTTTCGTGCGCTCCTCATCATTTATGAAATTTTCAATTCAAGAAGAAGCAAATACAGTTAAGCTGACTTCAGTTGCTCGAGCAAGCGAGCGAGCGAGCGCATTCGATTTCCGCCAAGCCAAGCCAAGCTACGATTGCCACCCGTTAGGTTTTTGCATTTCGCACGTCTGTCTGATGCCTGATCGCGCGAATGGCACAGACTGCATCCGAGCAGCAAGCACTGCTGTTTCCTGCTGCAGGAACCAGTGCGCAAAGGGCGTGGCCTGACTTTTAATGTCACAATATGAGCGCGTATTCGTACGCGTGCTTCATCGCGATAATTTTCTTTTTTGTACTTTTGGCCTTCGTATTTTATTAACCAAAAAAAAAAAATAATAAAAAATCCGGAATGGCGAATGTGCTCGCTGGTTGTGCGCTGAATTTTAAGTGGTATTTGGCAAATGCACCACGCCACAGTCAGCTATTCAGCTACGAAATAAAGGCAGTCGATGGTGTTCATTTGAAACTACTTTAAGAAAATTGGCGTCTCGCTGTTCGATAATAGTGTGGCACTTCTTATCGCGCGTAAATTTATTGTTTCAGTTTAAGAAGTCGATTTCTAAGGTAGGGCAATACTTAAAAGTTTTCATTCCAACGCTAAAACAGTCGATTAAATCAGTTAGTCATAATATTCTTATTCTAGATCAGATTTTAATTATTTTTTGTCACGATGCAATCACAAACATTTATCCGGTTAATATTTTTCAACACCATGTTAAAAATACTATTTGTAGTGTTATTTAATTTAATCATTATGGACCTAGTCTGGTCTGAGGCATTTTCCGCCACTCTAACCTAACCTATATTAATCAGTGGTCTGATGAAATGTTTGACATATTAAAACAAAATTCAGCAATATGTTGTGTTAATATGACCCAATGTGATTTTAACAATTTTTGTAAAATCTTTGTCAACATGTTGTCTTAAATTGTCTTTTTTGACACAGTATCATGTTAAATTAACACTTTCTTTATGGTAAATTTTTAAAATTGCTGAAATCAACATTAAATTCTTAAAGTAACACTGCGTCATGTGAAATTAACATTTTAATCAATCAAGGGGCGTGACGTTGAGACAACGTAATTCCTATGAGAAAACCTTGATGAAACCTTATTGATGTCGCACAGTGGGATAATTTGAGTATTTACTGCAATTAATGCATAGCAACAAAGGAGTACGAAAAATATAAAAAAATATGTTTGTTGTATGACTTACAATTTTGACATAATTTTTTAAAGCATTGCAATCATATCTTCAATTTTAAGCTACCAATTTTAGAATTGGTAAAAAAAAACACAAACAATGCAACAACATCAAGTAATACAAAACCATTTGTTTTGTTTTGTTTTGTTGTTTTTTGAAGTTTTAAATCGCATTTGTATCGCAGCTAGAGAAAAGCATCCAAACTAATCGCATACAAACAAACATATTCATTTACAAAGTGTTGTAGTAAGCTGCAACAACAACTCGCAACGCGCAACAAACAACAAATACGTTGTAGCATGCTGCACAAACGACATTTTGATGTCTTCTTCATGCATTCGCAACCATCGATTTCAAACGTTACGCTTCGATACGCTGCGCTGCGATGCGATTTAAAACGTTGCTTGTGTATTCAATCAGCGATTTTTGTTTTGTTGCGCTGTGGTCAAACGTTTGCCAAATTCTTAATCCTTGCAGCAGCAGCAGAAGGAGCCCCATCGAAGCATTTGAAAATATGATGACAGTGTGGCTTGCTGTTTCTTGCATATACGAATATTTCTTTGGATGCGGTAACGGTGCGGTGCAGTGGAGTGCGGTACGGTACGGTACAGTGCGATTTATTCTTTATACTTTTGGTGAGCGAGTGCAGGGCAGCACATGTTGCAGCGCTCATATTTATCGCATTATCTGAATCGCACGAACAGATTTCTAGTATGATTTTTTTTATTTCACCATGCAACATAAATCTACTTTCTGTTTATGGATAAACACATACGTTACATAAATCGCTGTGGCGCATATTTACGACGGTTTCCGGTTATATTGAAGTGGTAAGGAAAACCAATAAGTTAAAGTGCAGACGATAAATATCACATATTATTTACGGTTTTAATAAGAAGATAATAAATGGATTGCTTAGATTTTACTTGATTTCTCCATCTGGCATATGTAAATTTACATGCGATACAATTTTAAGCATTTGGTATGTTACCCATTTGAATGAGTGACCCAATTGGCAAAGACGTCTGAAGTCAGCTAGCAGACTAATAGTTCGAAAGCTGGCAGAATAAAATTCGAAAATATATTCTTGTTAAAAACAACATTTTATTAATTTCATTCACATGATGCAATGTTAATTTAACATGAACAATTTGTAAAATTTACTTTTAATGGATGCTTACTGACTTGAATATTATAAAATTTAGTATTTTGCTTGATATTGATATTAAATTTTTCGCTTTCGAAGTGCTATTAAATCAACGATATCTTTGGGATATCTTTTGCGTTGACTATCTGCTTCGAAAACTAATCGATATGAAACTTTCAGACATGGCAAATTTATTGAAAAACTTCTTATCGCCAGTGAACGAGCGAAGAGCGAGAAAAAAAAACTTTTCGTAACGAAAATGAGATAAAAACTTTTCTTATTACAACAAAAGCGAAATAAGAAAGCAAAACAAAAACAAAATAATGAAAAAAAACCAACGAAATTGTTTATGGATACATTATGGCACATAAATAAATACGTAATATATACGGGTAGCTAAATCTCAACCAGCAGATGAAGAGGAGCCAAACGACATACTTCACGTAAGCGCAGACCGAGACGTAGACAAAGACGTTGACGTCGAAAATAAAGCAATGTGGCAGAAGGAGAAAATCATAAGTAGACGGCAACGTTGTCCGAAAATAATGCAAACTCAGCACTGAAAGGAAGTCAAGAACTGAGAGGCAATAGAGATCAAGTGTATTTTTCTCTAGTTGTGAATTCTGCCCTGCCCAAAACTCTCGAGATTGGAAAAAAATTAAATATAGACAAATTTTATTCTCGTGATGTGATTAAACAATGAAATTCTTTAAAGCTTTGGAATTAAGCATTTTTCCAGCGAAGAAATCACTTAGTTTTATTGTTCAATAATTGAAGCGATCTCTGATTATCTTAAATTATGCCAAAATAGCTTAAATAAAATATTGAAAATTTATTACACTTCGCGAATTTTAAATTTTTACCTAAAACAATAAAAAATAACAATTGAAAGCAATAGAAATACGAAAGGAAAAGTTATTTCATTTTTCCACTGAACTCTTGAACTGAACTATGACCACGGGTCGGATGAAAACGATTCGGTTCCGAAAGATTTTAGTGCGAACAAATTTTTAGGTGAGGCAATGCGGTAGCAGCGCGGCGGGGAGCGACTCGGCTCGGCGACGCTTTGTCATGGCTTAAGTGCGACCAATGGCAAAATACTGCGGTAAGTGCACAGGAAGGAGAAAATCACAACTGCCAATGTCAACAAAAAGAACAAAAAACAAACGAAAACAACTACTTACCACAACCGTTTCAGAGGACAATTTCAGTTGACGACGAGCAAAATGATTTGTTTATCCAACGGTTTAATTTTCGCGCCCACAGATTCAAAAATGAATTATGGATTCTTTCATGAATTTCGGTTCAGTTTAAAATATCGAATTAATGAGAATTTCAGTTGCATTAAAGTTTCAAGAAAAACAAAAATTATTAAATTAAAACGTCATCGCGTTCAGATGACAAGAAGTGTTCAATAAACATTGGATCCAATTGGCCCAACACTTTCTATTGTTAAGTATTGACAAAATATGTAAACATTTTTTTATGACAACTGAATAAAATAAATAACACTTCACATTTTAATGTTTAACTGTTCATTAGCATTGAACAATTTTAAAACGATAAAGTTATAATTTTATTAGATTTTTTCTGTGTGTAAAAGATTTCAGAATAGGTTGAACAAAACAACCCCAAAAGAGTTGTCAATATATATGTATAAAAGAATCGTAATTTTATGCAAAGTGTTGAAAAAAAGAATACTATACAGTCTGTCCCAACGCCCTGAAGACAGCTTTTATTGCAGCGTTGAAAGATTGTTTGCATGATTTCGTATTTGTTGTTGCTTTTCGATGATGCCGTCGCGTCGTATCCTTTGCGCTTATCGCCTGATTTAATTGCATTGTGTGGCCGCAGGATACGATACGAGCGATTCAAAGTTTCTCTGGTTTACCTAAGGAGCATGATTTTAGCTTACTGCTCTTGTTGTTGTTGCTGTTGCTGTTATTGTAGTTGTTTTTGTTATTTGGTACAACATTTGGCCGCTCGTTCGATGTCCTTCGTGCGATAAAATCACAACCAAGCGACAAATGTTGTTATCATAAAAGGACTGCTACGATCATTTTGCACATGAGTGTGATTTTAATTGAAAATATCTTTGCAGTCGTTTTGGTTCTCCTTTGCGTGTGTTTGTATGTGTGGATTGCTTGTATTTCTTTAAAAATTTAATATCGCTTGCACTTGGAATTGTAATTTGCACAGATAAGAGGCAAACAGAAAAATGAAAATAAAAATATTATTATAGAATAAAGGCAACAGCTGTAAAGTTCATTTTACTAAGACCATGTGAAAAGATCATTAAATATATTCATTTGCATAAATTAGTTTCAATTAAGTGAAGCTTATAGTAAAGCGGAAAATTGTTTGTCAAATAGTTGCTATAAAGCAAAATCACGTGGCCTTATTTAGGTGAATATTAACGTATGCATGTAGCCATAACATTTGCAAAACGCAATTCTTGCAGAAAATCCGATTACAGAAAATATTAATTGTTGTTTTGTTAGTTCGCTGGTACAACATTGCAATAATGTGTGTTGGTGTTGTTTTGAGAAATTTAATTGCAACAACAACACAAAAAAATAATAATTTCCCAGCAGTAAATGAAGCAATGAGGGAAGTGCTTCTTTAGAAGCGCTTATTTGAGGTCTTGCAAACTCGATGATTTCTATAATTATTTCTTATATGATATGACACTTTTTGCAAGGCATTACATTATCGCTTCCCAAGGAACTACTCAATGAAGGCTTTATTAACTTGCTTGTTAAAATTTTATTCAGAAAAATTAAATTACACATTATTTTCTGCATTCTTGAGAAGAAGTGTGAGGAACACTCATTACGAAGTAATATTTTAACATGACTTGTATTTTCTGTCGAGCTGTTATATCATGTCTACTGATAGAAAGCCCCGGCCAAATTAACAACTGGGTTTTTGTTTTGTGTGGGCTTATTCTTATATTTAAGCTAATTTTTCAAAGATATAAAAGCGAATTGTGGGTAGAATTGGTTGCTCCTCATATCGAGTTTATCAACATTAATCCTTTATAAATCTTTTTTAAACAAATGTTAACGTTTCGGTTTTATGACCCTTTTGGTCACAATTACTTTCTGATTTTTGTATGCACTTTAAAGTGCAAGAAAATAATTTTGTATTTGAAACACCCTAATTCAAAGAACGAACGTGCTGTGGTATGCATAACAATTGCAAATATCTACGATAAAGTTTTGTCTTTCTGGTCTGTGCATAAATCTCATTTTCTGCGAAATCGAAATAATAATTAACAACAATTTTGCATATCAGCAGCAATTGTTTCTAATATTAAATCAAATTGCAAAATAGAAATTTGAACAACAGACTCAAACAAAACAGAAATGAATAGACATGGAATTCTTTTGAACACATTTTTCGTTTCCTATTCTCCTTCTTTACATGTTTTTATTTTCAGTTTTGTAGTTTGCAGTTTGAACGAAAATTCATGTGAACAATTTAATATTTCGTATTTTTTACTTTTTCAGAGTCTCGGCTTTCCATTGGCATCGCTGGTTGCCATCAATCGCACCAGCGCTGAGTTGCGTTACTTGCAGGGCGGTCCCTGTCCGACCGACAAAAACTCGCAACTATCCTCGGGCATTGAGTTTCACTGCGACATGCAAGCCGGACGTGTAAGTCACTCCATACCTTATTTACTTTTTGGATGCAATTTTAATATTTATAAAGCAAAAGCAAAAATATTTCGAATATACATTCGCTAATTGCCAGCCGCCATTATTGCTTATTAATAATCGATTTATTGGTCGATGACCGCTCGTTCTCGTCGCTGGCAAATATTCGTGTTCGGGCGTTGTTGACATGTTGCCTGTAATTTGGGTTTTCGTTATTGTAAAAACGTGTCATTGACAACGCGGTGTTTTGTATTTTTGTATTTTTGTATGTTTTCATAATTTGGCACAATGCCAGCAAATGCAAATGCCGCCAACTGATGCTGCTGTACAGGTTTGCTTGCCTGCACTTAGCACTGAATTGCAGTTGCATTGTGACCGATAACTGACCTTTGTGGTTGGGTTAAATGCACCACAGATTCGTTAGTATGATTGGAGAATAAATTATATTGATTGTACGATGCCGAGGGCGAGCTCTGTTCAATTATTTAATGATTGCGGTGTACAATTTTTTTAAGTGTGCATTGAATGCAATATTTGCAAAAAAAAAAAACTCGATAAAACAAATAAGTTCAAGTATTCATTTAAATTAGTATCTTATGGATAAATAACTGTGTCTTATTTAATGATAAAATATAATCGAAAATCATTAAATACAAAATATGGCAATTTTGGTTTTTTGACATAATTAACAAATTTTGAATTTATTCCATTTAAAAAAAAATAGTTTTTATTTTAATGATATTTGTAAATAGGTTTGCGGTGCTTGAATGACCTTCATTCACATTCAATTTTAAAATCAAAAATCGTTTACGATTATATTTCAATTAAAGTTTTTAACTGCCGCTTCTGCGCCGCTGTTCATAATTAAAAATCAATAAACATTTTTAATGACTACCGGCTGCAGTTGATTTATATCTCAATTACTATGCTTCAGCTTTGAAGGACTTCGTAGTCCCAACACTTAATCCTTGTAAATTAAAGCAATTGTGGTGGTGGTGGTGTGTCGCCGCCGCTTCTCTTTTCTTTCTTTTGCAGGGCACGCCTGTTTTGCGTACAATTAGCGACTGTCACTACCAATTCACGTGGGCGACCAATGTCATTTGCCCGCCGCATATATGCAACTTTAATGCCGACACCTGCGAAATAATTAACGATGAGATTAAAGTCACCTACAATCTGTTGAAGGCGCCCTTCACGGACGAAGGCTACGTCAAGGTAAGCGCTCACGCGAAGTCTCTCTATTTTGAGTAGGGACTGCTTTTGTGCATAACATTTAAGTCATCAATATTAATTTATAAATAAAACAGTTCTTGAATTCATTTTGTCTGATTTACGTTAATTGTTTCTTTGTACAGGTTAAAACCGATAAAGGTGAATTTACGGTCAGCATTTGCGGCACGCATCGTAAAGCGGTTACGGACTATACGCAGAGTTTGGTAAATTTGTTTTTCGCAGCCAAGGGTCCTTGTGGTGTCGATGGTGAGTTAATATTTCATTTAGATTTAGGGTAATAATTAGTGGTTAGTGGATTGAAAATAGTGTCATGTGACAAGAACAAAACTGACCTTTAACTGTTAAGTGTGATCTTCCTGAGACCGTGAGGTATGAGATGTTTGTAATGGTAATTACTAGAAAAAGCATTTCCATGCAAATGCAGATTTTTAGTGGGCATATCAAAATTTAAGTGAATAAGTTATCTACAAATCGTGGAATTTATTATAATATAGCGTTACATTTTCCGTGCATGTTTTTAACTATTTTACAATAAATGCATTGTTTTGCATATTGCATTTTTCAATATGGTTAAATAATTTAGTTGACATTTTCGCATAAAACCTTTTAAAATTGTAAAATATCTGTCTTATAATAATAATGGATATTTTAACAGTTTAAAATGCATTTAATTCCTTTTCCTAGTGCTAAATAACACAAATAACAAAAAAAGGTCACACTAAATCATTCAAAAAGTGTTTATACACTCGCAGTTTTATGTTTAGTTTTTAATTAAATAATTGCAGTTTAACCCTTGCTCACTAAACGATGGATAATAATCGGGTAACATTGTAGTAACACGATTTTTTAAAGGTTGTTATAAACTGACACTTCGCATGATATTAATGCAAGGTGTCAATGTGCTGACCGTCACGTAAATATGTCCGACAATTTGCCATACAACTTAAAGTGGTTAAATTTCAGCACTTGTTATTTGGTTTAATTTTGCACGTGTACAAAACACATTTAATGCTATTTCCGCATCCGGTATCCGCACTCGTTTCCGCATCCGCAGGGCAAGTGCCTGCCAATGTCATTTTCTATGCAGGAGCAGCGGAAGTAGAGCTTCCGTTTCCTATTTTCTGTTTATTTTGCATTTTTTTCCGCTCTCGTTGTTGAATTTTAATCTGAAAATCGCATTTGAATTGGCAATTGTCCCAATGCGCTGGTTTTTCCTTATCTTTCGCACACGCTACTCCCCGAAGGATATTATCTTCGCACTTAAATCGACGGTTTTTTTCTTGAATTTTTACTCACTTTTTTCGTTGCATACTTTTAGGAGTTTCAAGTAAAAAGTACATCGCACTTTTGCCAACGCAAAACTCGGTCGGAGACGTTGGCGGTTAAATTTTTTCTCAATTTGTGCAAGAAGTGAAGACAAAAGTGTTAACAAAAAAATTCTTTGTCTGAAAAAAAAAATACCACACGCTGCTTCTTGGCAAGCGCTGGTTGAGTAGAACTAAAAAATAAAAATAAAACAAACAAAAAAGATAATGGCAAAAACTTACTTGCCGCCGTTGTTTCTGTGGTCTATGAATTTTTAATGTGGCGACGAGTAACGTTCAGCGTTGACGACGTCGACAACAAAAACAACATCAGCCCCAGCAGCTGCCGAGGCGGAAGGAAATCTCCACGTTGACGCAGCCGCGACATGAGCTGAAATGCTTTTCATGTTGAATGCACGATAAAAATACAAAAACTGAAATTACAAATCGGCGGGCTGCCTGTCATCAGCGAGCGCTTATTCGCACGCCCGCCCAACTCTTGAAATTTTGTTTGGGTTGCATTCGAAAACAACGACGCCATTTGTATGGCTACATTTCCGCTTTCGTTAGGGGGGCGGGCGAAGCGTAGTTTAACAGCGAAATCGTTGGGTGACATGACAAAGATAAGCTTCAGCGGCGGTTTAAAGTGCTCATTAAACAAAAGCGAAGTTGAAGTTGTTGTTATTGTGACACTTTACCAAAAAATCGAACACGCAAATCCACAATTAAAAAAAAAACATTGTCTTATTACTTCGGATCGAAAGTTGTTGACATAAAAAATGTTTTATATAACATCTTTAAATTATTAAAAGCACAAAAATATAAATAAAAAAGATATTTACTAAAAAATTCAAATTTAGATTGACTTAAATACAAAATACATAATGTATGTATATTCCAATAAATAAGCCTAAAAAATGGTTTTCTTTTTTTTTTTTAAATATGGCATTTTTTCGAAGATTTAAAATTCTATTGAAAAAAAAAATAATAAAAAAATATTTAACCGGAAAAGTTAACCGCGGCTTTGTTTCGCACAATTCCATAAAACGACAACAACAAAAAACTGCTGCAATGGTGTTTTTTTTTAGCAGTATGCAAAAATATTCCGCCGCACATAAAAAGTGCGTTCGAAAGAGAAAAAACTGAAACGCACGAATAAATTCGAGCATTGCAATGTGCTGTTACTTTTGGGTCCACACAGAAATACCCGCGCGCTTTTGAAAAGCAATCAATAGCGTTGCTCTAAAACCGAATGGAAAAAATTGCGGCTTTATCCGTGCCTAAGCCGGTTTTGAATAGCCCTTATGGCGTTTTCCTCTCCAATCAAATCGACTGAAAGCATACGCTTGAAACAAAAATGTTCTCGACGGACGGCAAAAAATATTAAATGCCGCTTTACCCACCGAGACCAGTTGACATAACCTGAAACTAAAATTCCATGGTTAATAAAAATGTACGAACCTTTATCATTTGTCATTACAACACATCATTATACTTATTCCGGCTGGTCATTAATTCACCCCTTTAATTTCTGCTTCTTTTAATTTCTCCCATTCAGTTGTTTTTGTTTTAATAGCCTTACATAAAAAAAATCCTAACTCCATGCTTTCATTTCGTGCGTTGATTCAGAACCGGAAATATTAAGCTTGTCAAACAACAATGGCGACACTCGGAGGAGTCGTCCCAATGATATAAATAAAGGCAAACTTTTTGTGGAACTAATAAAATAAATCCAATTGCAGGCACAACACTTCTCAACTTGTGTCAGTTTTTAAGCCGCAAATGATAAGTGCCTATTTTCCTCTTTAACTCTCATCTCTGTGCTAAGCATTGGCCAAAACTATATCCAGACAGACGGACAGACAGACAGACAGACAGACAGATAGTCAGACATAAAAATACTACACTGAAGGAAATTTACTACAGATAATTGTTAATATTTGAATTTTCACAAAGTTACTGAACCCGGTATTGATAGTTTTTATTTTTTTACTTTTTCTTCAACAAATTTTAAATTACATTGCTTGACACGACTCAGGCATAATTAGCACAATAGTGCCATTTTGGTACACCACTTGTGAAACCACTAAAGTCCGATCTATTAAAAACCATCTGGATAAATCTACTTATGTCATCTATGTTAAGTTCTGCGAACTCGTTAAGGTTATCCAGTGCGAATAAAGTACCCAGACACGGGCACTCACATTGTTAATGAAAACCGATTCTTTGAATCCTTCTTGATTGCAGCTTTGGCATCTTTCGTTGAGAGGCATGATCGGTTTTAGTCGAAATGATCTTTAATATATCTGTTCCAGGGTTTCTTGTTAATTCGTCGGTTCTCGACTTATACTCTGTCCAAATTTTCTTGGAAATTTTACAGGTATATCAGTTTCTGCCCATCTGGTTTCTGCTTCTTATTGAAATTGCCGATAGCGCTTTCTTTTAATGGCGCTAAGAGAGCATCCAATATCTACCGTCCCTCTTCTTCAAGTTACATTAGTTTTGTTTGATAACATTTTTTTTAGTGTATAAACATAATCGCCGACAAATCCACAATCTGTAATATCAGACTGTTTTAATATCCCAAATGACAACTCAACTCAACTCAACTTAACTGAACGCAACTGAAGCATTGCTGGTTACGGCAGCACCCATTTAGAGCGTACCAGTGTTGCCTTGCAGCCGACGAACCGGCAAGCAACATCCAAACCGGGCGATTAGTGAAAATGTCCTTTTTTATGTTTAGTATTTTTGATAATAACAATGTGTAGGGTGTGTGTGCGTGTGTGTGTATGTATGTATATTTGTTTGTTTGTTTGTTGTAATTTATTTAAGCCTACTTTTTGTGTAGCGCTAAGCTCTATTGTTGCCGGAATTGTTGACGACAACTGTTGTTGGCTTTTGTGGTGATAATTATTTGGCATTACATTTGATAATACACTTTTCCGGTGTTCTCTGTTTAGATAAACTTTTATTTATAATTTATTTTAATGTTGTTAGCCTGACGTTTGGTATTTAATAAATTATATTTCCGCAGGTTTGGTTAATGTACAAATGCGCTTGATTTGCAGCAGCGATACGGAACTGGCCACATTCTTTAGCGATGTAAGTACCACAAATTTTACTAACCAAGTATTTTAGGTTTTATACCAGCTACTTTAAAAAAAAAGCAACATTACTTATTGCAGTTTAGATTGGAGTTTTTTATTGTTCAATCGGCTGTGATAAAGAAATCGCCTGAAAATTGTGCTACAATTGATGATAAAATCTGAAATATTGAAAGCGCTAAAACTTAATCTAATGCAAATTTAAATTTATATTCGTTGCATTCTTCTATTATTCTATTTGAAGTGATCCGAAATACACTTTTTAAAAATTCGACAATTTTTGGCGGTGTGCCCTTTTTTATATAATATAGGAACACATTCAATTAATCCGGAAGATAGTTTTTAACGGATCAATCTACGCACGTTTGACACAAAGGGAAGCCATAACACTTGTCTCCGATAAATGCGTTTTTACTTGTGCTTCCTCTCATATTTTTAAATTATCAGTTCGAAGTTTCTATTGTTACAGGTTGTGGACTTTATCATTTTAAAGTATTATTGGAAGGAAATGTCTTTACTAATGTTGTCTAACCACAAATTTGCTTTGCAAGTTGTTTACAACTCGTTTTGCATTCTTGCAAAGACGGCAAAAGTTTACGCGCATGTTTCTTATTTGGTTGTTATTGTTTTGGTTGTTGTTTTATTGCGACACGCACACTTGCAGCAATTTAAAAGTTGTAAACTAACTACATACATATATAAATTAGCATCAGGTTTTTGGGGGTAGCTTAAAGCTTAATTTGGTTTCCTTTGTTCCTTGTGTTTTTTTGTTTGTTTGCGTTTTGTCGCAACAGAAATGTAAATTTTTTACGCATTATCACATGCGGTTACAATTTTGTAAATCGTTGAAATTGTTCGGCACTTTTAGGAGCAGCGACCGCACTTTTGCACACACATTCTTTTGTGATTTTTCTGTTGTTTTTGAGGTCTGGCTTTTAAGGAATACATTGACGCGATTTTCTTTTGTTTTTGTTTTTGGTTTCTTTTGTTTTTTTATTAACGCTTTTCTAAAAAAATGTTAGCGCATTATTAAAAATAGCAGCGGAAATAATGGTGCCACTGCACACACTTTCAAACACGCACACACATACGTTCGTACATTTACTCATACTCATACCCACGCACACACACACATGAATTTCGTATGAGTGCTGTTGGTACTGCTGTTATTCCCGCTGGTGACATTACGTTGTGTTGTTGCTGTTGTTGTTGGCATTGTTCTTAAAAAGTTATTCATGTATGAGTGTATGCGCCGCATAAAAAGCTAAACACATCGACACACACACACACACGACAAACAAACACATTTGCGCACATGTGCCAAATACACTGGCAAGAACAACAACAATAACAACAGCACAAAACACAACAAGCGCAGTTCCCTCGCGGGAAGCAAAAAAAAAAAAAAAAATGAGCGTCAAAGCGAAAAAAAAAATTACGATGCGAAAAATAAAAGAAAATATAAAAACTCAAGACATAGCGTAGTGTGCAACATTAATGTGTGGGTTTGTGTATTTACAGTGTCGTGCAAAGTAATTGTATAATTTAGAGCACAATTTTCGTTTGAATTGTTTTCACATTGAGATTGTAAGGGTAATACTTTTGTGTCATAATCAATTTTTGAAATAATAGCTGAATTTTTTTTGTAAAAAAAAAAAATATAGTTTGTACAAGAAAAATATAAAAAATTTACATTTACATATATTAAAAAAAATTAAATTTTCGATTTTAAAATACATAATTTAATATGTACATATATCAAAATATCATAAATATTAAAATTTTGTATTTTTTTATGATTTAATTGTTTTGCACGTTACTGTATTAACATGTCGCGCGTGTTTGGTTGTATTTGCGCCGCTGCTGGTGCTGCGCGTAAAAAGGTTTTCTTTGTATTTGTGCACTATGGCGAGATATCAAGGATAATGGTGTAAGTACATGTGTTTGCAACAATCTCTGTGACACACACACATACATATGCTTACCACTCAATAACATTTTCTTCTGCTTCTGCTGCTGTTTTCTTTTGTGAGTTTTTTTCTTTTCTTTTTTTATGTTTTTACCAACCACCTTCCTTGTTCACTCCCCCAGAAACATGTCCTCTCTCTCTCTAAGGTCACATTACTGAATTAGAACGTTGAATATGAAGCCGCTACCCACACTTCGGCGCAGTGTGCGGCGTCAAGTGCAACTGGGTTGGATACCGCAACAAGAAAAACAATATGAGCGCCTTCTTGCCGCATTTTTTTGTTTTCATGTTTTCATGTTTTTGTTATTGTTTTCCTTTTTAAAAGAAACACAAAGAAAAATCGCTGCTTCCCAAACATAGCGAATCCTCAAAGTGGAAATAACCGCCGCACTCCTTTTTTTCTTCGCTTTTTTTAAGTCCCTTGTTATTTTTTCCTTCTTTTGTATTTTTCTTTTTCGTAAAGGAATTGCGCTTGTGGCTTCGTTCGTTCGTTCGTTCTTTCGTTTGTGTTTTTCTTTTTTTTTTCTACAGCGAGAAATGCTTTGAATCTCTTTTTTCTCCGTTTTTCGTTTTGTGTTGTTTTGACAATTTGAGCCAACAACAAGAACAAAAAAGAAAGAAAGTCATTTTGGGTAGTCATATTTGTAGTCGAGCTAAAAAGTCGATTTCTATTTTTGTTTTTAACAGTGCATAAGTTACAATTATGTGTTTTTTTTTGCGGACTTATAAATTAATTTAAATTTAAACCCGAATTTTAAAATCGAATCTTTTAATTATGTTGTTGTATTAAAAGAAAGATTTAATAAATATGAACATAAAACTCAAGAACTTGAAAATTTGAAATCCTTTGACTTCGCAGTATGTTCTACTTAGCGCATTCAATATAAAGGAGAAGAAAAAACAAACGAACCATTCGCCGATTTTGAAATCGACCAAGCAAGGCAAATGTGCTACTCTCGCCTCCATCCCCCTTGTCCGAGAACATCAATTTCCAAAATTCGCTCATACGTCGAAAAATCAAATAAGCAGAAAAGCAGCTTAAATTAAATTACAGCAATTGTCCTAAAAATATCTGAGAAAATATGCTTTTAACATGCTCGCCGACGATCATAACGTTTTCATCTTCGTCCAAAGCAACTAACAGCGGCGGTGCTGCGCACAGTGGACTTAAAGTTTTTGTTGAGTCTTTAAAATTTGATCATCACAAAAATAAAAAAAAAAATTTTAGTCCATAATCTGTCATACAAATTTTCTTGAGCCTCGGTAATTGAAAATCATTTTTCATTTATAGAAATTTTATTATTTTAAGAGTTTATTGTTTGTCAATGAAATAAAAATCCTATGGAGAATATATCTTGAGTGAACTAATTTTTGATCCATCTTGATGGGATAACAATTCTGTTTGAGAAACTTTGCAATTAAAAATTATATTTTGACATAACTTTGCTACAATTAATATTTTCTTCTTCTTATTTTTTGGAGCTTTTGGATCCTTTTATTAATGATCACTACGCCACCAAGATATTTCTATCTGATACTAAATAGTAAATTATAAGAACACCTGTTAGTCGGTAGGCTTTTTATAATGCCGTCCTTTGGTTGTGGTAACTATAATTTTTCTGTACTCCACTTACTTCGTGTGTGATTGAAGTTTGGGACAATTGAAGTAGCGCTAGAAAAATAGTTTAAGTTGGTTCAGGTTCAAAAGGCATAACACTTGTCTCAGCTTCTCTACTATATATTGTCTCTTCTCTTATTAAAATGCCAAGAGTCCTTCATTTTCCGCACGCTTCTATTCTTTACTTTCCGATAATCAGATCAACATTGTGTGTCTTATATTTAATTGTTATTCTCTGTTTGTAATACAATATATGTTTTTTTTTTGCCATTGCTTCGCCCACTGTACCGCCGCCTCCAGTTAGGTGCAATCGAGTGTGTAAAATGTTATCGCACACGAAACATCAAATTTCATACATCATAAAACATATTGGCTTAGAAAGTAACCATTTTGATGGAAACACACACACACATACAAAACACAAACAACCGACGGACATTCTAAAGCATTTTTGTCAGTGGACAGGATGTCGGAGCAGAGCAACAATTTCACAAACAATATGACTCGACTATAAAAGACGAAAAGCTTTTTTAAAAGCCGTTTGTGTACGACACGAAAAAAATCTCAAAAAAAAAAAAAATTAAATGGGGAAAAGAACGTCAGAGTTGCTTATCGCCAGAAATGAATCGGAGAAGTGCTGCTTCTCGAGAAATAAAAATGGTTGCGGCAGCAGAAGACAGACGCACTTATGCACGTCCTTTCGTATAAGAGGCTTCGGTCTGGACGGTATGCGGCGGCGACACATTTTTCCATTTGTTATTCCGCCTCGCAATAATGGACAACTAAATTCGAAAAGAAAAGCGGAAGAACATATCGAAATCAAAGATCTATAATCGGCGCCTGCAATCGAACGAAAAAGTAAGGAAAGAAAAAGTAAAGCGAAAAAGAATAAGAAAATATTCGTAAGTAGCTTCCAACCTAAGCACAAGTTTTTATACACAGCAAAAGTTGAAAAGCATAGAAAGTTATACACATAAAAAAGAAAAAAAGGAGAAAAATGCGGTACGCATGGAACAAGAAAAAAAATAGACAAAACCTCACCACTGGCGCCCTTTCAGTGTTCTTTAATGGCGGCTTAAATGGCAGTCTTTCCGTAACGTTTCCTTTTTTTCCGGTTCCATTCAAAACACGTGCTAAGCACAGGAAATGATCATCGATAAAAGGACTCGTAGTTGTTCCAAATCAGCGGTGGTTAAAAAAGTGCACCGTAAGCAGAAATGATAAATGAAAAGTGAATAAAAGGAAAGAAGTGCGCGGCACAAGCAAAATTTGAAAAATAATATTCGATTTTTAAAGAAATTTAATTAAACGAAATTTAAACAATTTTGTATAATTAATTAAATGATTGCATGTTTTCAATAAGTTTCAAATAATCCTCAGTTCGCAGGATGAAGTACGACCTCTGTCTCCTTCATCAACTTAATGAAAACAAGTTGTTTGTTTGTATTTTCCATAATTTAAATTCCGGAAAACAATCTGCCACGAAAGCGAATCGGGTGAAAATATAAACAAAAGAATTGAATCCGATGAAAACAATCAACCACACACGCACGCACACAGACGTGCAACACGATCGCAGCGATGAGTGTTGCTTGGCTCTCCAACGGGAAATTTAAATATTGATAATACCCGGCTATCCTTGCAGCATCCCACGTTTTAACCCTCTACTCATGTAATGCGGAATTTTTTGTTTTTTGTTTTTTTTTTTTGCATTTTGCAATTTATTCCTCAATTTATTTGGTGTGCCAAGCGACAAGTGAATCGAAGAATTTAAAGTTTGCTTTTAATTAAATGGTCCTATATATGTGCGCGTGTGTTTGGGTGTGTGTGTGTTTGGTGGTAATTAAATTTCATGACCACAAGTGCAATGCGCCAGTTGTGCACTGGACTCCAGTCTGCAGCCGATAAAACTGCTTCGTATGGATACACAATTTCGACTATTTTCGCTTTTGCTTTTGTTGCTACAATTGTTTTTCGCCGCTCAGATTTGTACAATTAAAATAGTAAACACACACACACACACCGCATACATCCACATAGCCACAAATACACTAAAACAAAATCCTATTAGTGCATTTTGCGTTTAACTTAAATTTAATTTAATCACCGCTTTTGGCTACTTTTAGCCACCACTTTCGGCCTTCATGTTTATTTCGCCTGCATCGTTCCTTGGCTCCCTTGTGGCGTGTTGGCGTATTATGCCTGATCGCTGCATCCGCTTTGGCTGGTTTTAACCTAATTACGCGTTCGACTTATCTTGGAACGCTTGGAGCAGTCTTTTACAGTGGGTGTCGCTACAAATTTTTTGCTATTGTTGTTGTCGCTGTTGTTGTTTTGTGCTGTTGTTGCTCATATGGGCTTGGAATGTTGCTCAGTAATGCTTCAGCAGAGTTTGTGGTTTTTGTTTTAAAACTTAGCTGAACTTTTATTTGTTTTTGTTTAACACTTCTGAGGGCGGAGTGATTTTTATTTAAGAACATTTGGCAAAGTTTCAATTTGGAAATGTCAGTGGCGTGTTTGAGTTTTAGTCGTGTGCTTGAAATGTTTTTACGTTCGTTTTTGTTGTTTGTTTTTAATGTCATTTGTGTGGAAAATGTGGCTAAGGTAAGGGTCTAACGCCAGTCGTAAACTTTTCACGCTTCTTCTCTTGTAGTTGTCACGAGTCCATCCTTTTCTCTTTTCTATTTGTATAGATAAAGTTGTTGGTAGTGTAGAGAATAAAAACAAAGAAACAATTTCTAAAATATGTTTTGTAAATAAAATAAAATAAGAGAAGAGAGATAACAGTTGAGCTTTAAATCAAAACCGATAGATCCAATTTTGGAGAAAACAAAAATTAGTTTTTCTTTTAAAATCTTAAATATCTTAATTTTTTTGTCATCGGGGCCAACATCACTTAAACTTATTCTTTGTGTCTTTGTTAAGTGATTAAACCGATTAAATAAATTTTAGTCTAATAATAATCAAGCAATACCGTTAAATAGTCTCCATGGTTTTATTACGAAGCTCCCGCAAGACTAAAATTTATACACGCCTTATATAAGATTACAAGAACATGCTTTGTCCGTTCGATATTATTGCACTAAAATGTTGTAATTAATGCATTGTCACCTTGAAAACACGAACTAATCACTTTAGTGATTTATCACCAACCAACCAACGCCACTGCGCTGCGCTGCACTAATTATCACTCGTAGAATTTCAGACGAACAGACACGGTCAGGCGAAGTGAATCGAATCGAAGCGTAGCGATATTACACTTATTGTCTCTGTGTGAGTTGTATACTTGTATGTCTGTATGTATGTATGCATGTTTGTCCGAATCTACATTTGGATTTTCATTCAATTATTAGGCCAACAATGTCGTAACACACTCGCATTCTATATGTATGTACATACGAGTACATACATATCAAACACACATACACTTAGTATACGAACACAGATTCCATTCTTAATGCCCTGCAATATTCACAACCGCAAATGCCCAAAATACAAATACAAATAAACTGACGTGTCAGGAAGGCCAACATTTGCGGTGGACTGATTCCGGTGTTTGGTCGAAATCTCTGGCGAGTGTAGATTCGAATACCGAGCGGCGATAAAAGCCTTTGGCAACTGATATTGTTGTTGTTTTGTTTCAATGACGTAGAGTCGCACGTTTCACACAGAAAAAGTATTTAATAGCAAAACAAAAAAAGGATACACAAAAAAAAACTACCATATACTATTTCAGATTCTCTAGCCGAAAAACCTTTTCCCCCGACAAAGTCACTTAATTAAGCTTTGCAGGTACACTTAGAAAAGTAAAATTTTTATCTTGCGCTTATTATTACGACATGAGACTGATTAGTAAGGGCTGATCAATAAGTTCCCGTGTTAGGAAAGGTGCTGAAAGTTTTTTAAATAAGTTTTAAATTTTTTTAAATTAATCTCCGTTTAGGACGAAACACTTTTCCCAAAGCCTTTGCCATTAGTATTGCTCTGTGATCGTTCGACCTTTCTGAGAAAAGTCTACAAGGATTAATCTCTATGACCTTTCCGACTTTGCCTTCTTCGAAATAGATTCACGCAAATTACTTGTCATGTCAAATATTGATTGCCTTAAGACACGTGCTTCCATCCAAATACGTGTGCTTATTGATCGACACTCATACCACGCCCCTTATAAGCGTTGGAAAATCGAATATCAACCTCGATGTACGATATAATCCCAGGTACATAAAGTTCTTATTTATTTTTCCTTATTTCTAGCTACTTGAAATTTGCTTTAGATTGTTTATATTAATTTTGTTCTTAAATTTTTCTTGGATCTAAACTTTTATTATTATTTTGCTCAGGAACAGTTGGAATCTTTAAATTGTACATATTTTATCTTGGTATTTGTGAAAGTGTAGATGTGTGTGTGTGTGTGTTTGTGAGTGTCGAACCTTATTAGTTCAATAGGAAATTAGTTCTATTAGTGCTGATGATATGTGGTGGTGTACGAGGACGGTGTTATTTGGTTCGTGAATTCGGCAGGGGTTGTTTCAAACTATTGAGAGTCCCCAGCGTTCGTTGGTGTTGTTAGCTTCCAAAATATTTGGCCAAACTTTTTTCTTTATATTTTTGTGCTGTACTAGCACTCATTATAGCCCACTTGTGCTGGTGTTTGTGTCGCTTTGTATGTATGGTCGTGTGTGTTTGCTTAATTTACACAAAGCAGCAGCAATGCCAAGCAAAAATATATTCCCTTCGGTTGTTCGGTTACGGCGCAAACCAATTGACCCGAATTTAAACAGGATGACAAATAGCTGCAAGCCGTTTGCCTGATTGTGTACGCGGGCGAGCAGGCGGTCGGTACGTTTATTCGGTAGGCTAACAAACGCATGAACGGATGGACTATGACTGTGGGGTGTCCGTCGCACATAGAGTGCCGGGGATAGGGGCTGCTCGAGCATATTGGCATAAGTAGTTAACGCTTGTGCAGCATTAGTCTAACGTTCATTTCAGTTGTCAAGTCAGTCGCTTTGGCTTTAATGACGCCTTTCGCTTCTATTTTTGGTTGCTCAATTAATGTAATTCCAGCCAGTTATATATGCTTGTGTGCGTGAATTAAATTTGTCTATTCATTCGCATGGGGATTAAATCGAAAAAATAAAATTATTTAAATGTTCAATGAAAGAACAAGAGTGCTTGGAAATTCATTCAATTAACCGACCACTCTTGGTTAGATGGTTTATGCGTACCACTCGTGTCCACTTTTAACTGAGCTATGGCGACGTAAAAGGCACCTTTTATCTATATTTCCTAAATAAAATTGTTATCCTTAAAACTAAAAAATTTCAGATGCATTACAAAAACATGCACCAACCATGTGGTTGGGATAAATTCAAGGTGGGTAAAACCGGCTTTGAGTTCTTAATTTGCAGCAGGTAAAGTGAAGACAATTGCCTGCTTACCTTCACTAGTGAACTATAAATACAATATCGAGTTTTGGCAGGTAAAAATATTACCTGTGTTCCTTCTATAGTGTTCCTGTATTTTAATTTTGGAAATTCTTAAATTCGAAAAATTCACAAGATTGTAAGGAGATAAATTGAAATGCACACATACAAGTGGTCATGCAGAATTTGTCCAAAATAATGACATTCCATTTACTCTTAATAAATTCCTTATCACTTTTGTATCTTTTTATTAAGTTATTTAGACAACTTTAAAAAAAAATTATTAACACAAATTTATTAACTGATTTCTGCAATAAATTATTTGGCATTTTGTTCGTGTTTTATTGAAAATATGATTGGCTTTTTCGCCACGGCCGGATTTCCTGTTAGCGATTTGTCAAAAAAGAAACTCGAAGTAACTTCGATAAAAACGGAGCGAAAACTTTTAACAACCCTCCGCGACGCGGTCATATTTGAACCTGGCAAATCTGCAAATTTAGAATGATAAATTTTTTTTTTGTTTCGCATTGTCGCTCTATAAGGGCCTCACATCGAAAGAGAGGTACGAGAGAGGCAACTGCAGCAGACACAAAGTGCACGAAGTGGAAAAGTTTTTCCCACAGTCAAACTGAAAAAGAAATAAATCCAAAACTTTTTATTTCTACAATTATGGAATTCGTGTTTTTTGTATTTTTTTGTTATTCGTGGGCAAATTATTTTATTTATAACTTTGGTTGGCAACAACAACTGCTGCCACAGGAAGCGCGCGCGCAACTTCGAACTTGCAGAATATGTCATTTTCAAAGTTCACACTCGAAAGCGGAAATTGTTTAGTACAAATCGAAATAAAGAAAAAAAATAGAAAGTTCGACCGGAAGTGATGCCATTTAAAGAAAAGTTGGAAACACTGGGCGAGCGCGCGAAAAGTTTCCTTTTTTATCTGATTTGAAAAAGAAAAACAAAAATAGATATATGCAACACCACTGGCAGCAGTCAATACTGGCAGCCAGTGGCGAAATTGAAATAGAAAACAAATTAAAATAGAACTTTTTTGAATTCAGACCGGTTAAAAATCTATTTTAAAAAATATTTTTGGAGAAACGCTTTAAAACGAATTGCGAAAAATTGTAATTGTGCAAAGGTTTTCAGGAGCCGTCACTGAAGACAGCAAACCTGCACAACTGGCAGCGGGACTGCAGTAAGTCTTTTTCTGTTCTGTTCATGCCGCCTCGTCGTCTTCGTCCTTTCGTTTCCTTGCTTCTTTTTGTGCCTTGTGCCTTGCGTGCAATTCGAAACGACAAACTTTTGCAATTTACCTCTTCTCGAGTAGAACTAAAACTTGTAAAAATGTTTTGCATTTTTACTGCGCATTTTTATTTCTCTGTTCTTTTCTCGAGAAAAAAAGCGTTGATTTTTTTCCGAATAGAAAATACAGAAATCGCTCCAAAAAGGGTAAAACGGAAATAGTTGTTCAACACTTTGCAGTGCAGTTTTTCCGCTTTGTTTTGTTTTGTTTTCATTGATGTTTTTCTCTCCATCCCTATCTTCGCCTCAAAATTTGCGTTACCTTTTTTTGTTTACGTTCTTTTTGTCCTAGTAAGCAGATTATGCTACATAGTTGTCCTTTTTGTGCCTTTAGTTTGATACTGAAATCGTGTTCGGCTGCAGGGGCTGGCGGGTTGGGCTTAAAAGGGCAAGATGGGCTTTTGTTAAACAATAAGTGCCAAAAAAATAAATTAAAAATAGTCGAACCAAATTTACCTTGACTGGCATAAATCTTCGCTCGAAAGTCAGAACGTTGACATGCTTGTTGAGCTTTGGCAAAATAAGTTTGGCCTTTAGTCGCTGCCCGAGAAATATAAAAGCAAAGAGATTCGAATATTCAATAAGCGACACTAAGTTAAGTTAGAAATTAGAAAAAGAAACGTCATGAGGAACAATGAAAAAAGTTTAAGGCAAGAAAGTATTGGTTAGTCGGAGAAAGAAAAGCAAGAATAAGAACGAGTTCTATTAAAGATCATACACACAACAAAAAAAAGGTGTAGGTGAATTTAGCTTACTGCAAAGCAAAGATTTCTAAGGAATCTCTATAAATGAGATATATTTGGTAAGAGAACTTTGAGCTATAACTTTTGATAAAAGGTCGTTGAATGTTTTTGAAAAGCGAAACGAATTTTTGATTTAATTAATAAAGGTGCCAGTCGCGTTTCAAGTAGCGCTCTAAAATCTGCACGCACACATTTTAAACTAACCATTTCCGTTGGGGGTTGGTCGATCAGCGACGCATTTCATCATACATACACAGAAAATTCCATCAAATTTAAAGTTGAAAATGCTTGCTAGCCGAAATATGAACATTTGCATGATGCAATGACGAGACACGTTGACGAAGAGACTTCAAAAAAAAAAAAAAAACAAAAAAAAAAAATTGCAACGCGTTATATGCCAAACACGCACGCACGCAGCGCATTTAAAAAGTTTGCAGCGGCAGCGATTTTAAGTGGCACGACCGACCGTTCGCCTTTCACGAAATTTGAACTTTCGCGCTTTTCCCATTTGCCGCTTTTGGGGTTAAAAGTTGTTGGCACATATTTGCGGAAGTACGCGCGTGATGCTTTAAGTGAAAACGTTTGTGCGACGTTAAGGGATTTTATAAGTTTTTGTTTTTTAATTAAGTCTTTTTTGAATAGTTTTCAAAAACACTTTAGTTAGCAAGTTATACTCTTGATTTGATTAACGGATTACACTCGTATACGTAAACTTGATTTGTTCAATTGGTGTTTCATTGAATTTGTCATAATTTCTTTATTCGGTTCATTGAGGTCGAACAAGGATTTACAAATTAAAAAAAAAAGAGATTTAAACAGTTCTAAAATGATCTTTGGCCATGTTAGTTAGATAGGAGTTTTTTTAACTGGTAATTTTTATCGGTCATATTTAATCTTTTCAAATGGTCTTCTCAAATGATTTGATTTTTGAAACTACAGTTAGAATTCGAATTTTTTCTTAAGAAACGTTTTGTCAAACATTTCTTTGTTTAATTAGTTAGAATTTTTTTTTATTGTGCGCCGGAAATTACGGTCGCCAGTTTTTTTTTGAACTGTTTAAGGCGACTATCACAAGTTGTAACTGAAATACTTTTCTTCTTAACGTGACTGCCGTTATTCTGTTTTCGAATGATGTTTGTAATTAACTGTAACTGTAACGGTAAAAGTAACAGTTACCATAACGGCAGCAGTTATTTTTAATATTTTGAAATTATTTGCGCCAAATTAACTTTTGTCATTCTTTCTTCCTTCCTTCCAAGTGAAGTCGTGATCATTGTTTTCGTTTGTCTACTCATTTTGCTGCACTGTTGCGGGCGTCAATTTTAACTTACGGAAGCGTATGTGAAAAATTCTGTAAAGAAGATGACTGCAATTCGCTGCGCTTTAATTTGCTGAAGCTTTTGGTCAGTTTTTTAAAAATAATTTTAACAAAATAATTTAATTGAAAGATAAAATAATGTAGTGCATTTAATAAAGTCGGTAGTACTTGTTTTTTAATGTGTCGATGTGTGTTATGATTGACAAATATAATTATGTTCAAAAAATCAATCCAAATAAAAACATTTTTGTTGTTTTTAAAACAGTTTTTTGTTTATTGAGATTTGTCTGCCTTATGAATAAACATTACTCTATATAATTTAAATTATTTAAAAGAATTTATAAATGCACATTTCAGGAGTTTATATCCGAGAGGTACGAGAATAAGTGGTTATTAATTAATTGTAGTAAATATATTTTAAATTAAAGTGAAACAATAAATTGAATAGTAATTTAATTGTTTGCTTGAATACATTACGAATTAAAAATGCTTATCTTATTTAAAAAATCAACTCCATTAGTCAATTTGCGAAGAGGGTCTTAGTCTTTTAAAGCGCCGCTTCATCGAAAAAGTAAATCGTCATATAATTGGAACATTTCTAGCTTCGTTCGCGCCTATACATCAGTCTGCTTTGAATTTGTATTAATAATAAAGCTGCCGTTAATGTGGCCATTTTCATTAATTTCCATCGGTACAATTGTATTTTCGCCATTTGGTACAATCGTCTGTGACATGCCAGTAGTCTGAGTTATCCGTAAGGGTGGCGTATTAGGTGATGATATGATCAGTTCCAGTTTGTCGTCAGTCGAACCGTTCAATGGCGACTTTTTCAGTTTCTTTGTTTTAATCGACGGATGTGGCATAGCGTAACGCAGTTTGCTCCAGAACGATGGGTCACCCCACTTCAAGTAGGTATTCATCTTCAAGTAGGCCTTTAGCTCTGAATCGAGATTTTCAATTTCGCCAATATCGCTGTAGATAATCACAATGACACGTGTGCGTCCCTCATTTAATGCAGCTTGATGTGCGGCGCGGAATTCAATTCGCGCCCACTCCGACTCGATAAAGTTCTTTGAGAGCACAACAATAGTGCGACGCGAATCGTCCACTGATCTGACAATCTGATCTGGTATACATTCGCCGACAACAAAGTCGCGTACGTGTACGCATAGTTTAAATGGCTTGGGACCATGTTCCAGTTGCGGCACTAAATGGTCGGCAATGAATTGCTCATCTTTGTGTGAATACGAGATAAACGCATCATACTTTTTGTCCTTGTCCATCTCCTCTTCAGTGATTAACCACATAAACAGTTCACGATTGAAAAGCCATATTTTGATCTGCATTTGATATTTGTAGAAGAGCGCTGCTGCTATACCGATAATAATCCCTAGTAGTGAGATGACAATTGCCACCGCAATATAGAGTCCACGATCCTCAGGACAGATAAGGTTATTGTTTAGCTCCTGGAAACTTAGTTTCGCCATGTTATTGCCGCTCGCACAACGCATTTCTTTTATGTCAATTATGCGTCGGTAGTTATTTTGCGTGAACTGTAACAGCTGCTTGGCATCGCAATCACACTTCCAGGGATTCTGAGACAAATAAATCTCGTGTACTGCGCGACTCTCACTCAGCGCTGTTAATACACTGCCGTTAAGGACCCTTATGTTATTGCGACGCAAGTCCAGATGTGTCAGACCAGCAGGTAGATGATGTGCTTCGATTTTGGTTAGATTATTGTTAGCTGCAAACAGTTTTGACACATCCGCATAGCCGGGTGTGCTGCCCAGTGGCAGTTTCATAACGTTGTTATGATCGATATGTAGTTCGGTGGCCTTTAGTTTTAGCTGTTCGAGGCGTGGCAGCGCCGGCAGTTTGGTCATGTTGCCTTGTGTGCAGTTCACAATTAGCACAAGATCATAAGAACGCACAGCGCAATCACAGCCGCGAGGACAACGTTTTTGTTTTGAACCTTCGTGATCAAAGGGACACAACAGCTCCATGGGAGAGATGTCTCGAACGTTACGGTCTTTGAGTTGCTGCGGTTTAGCGCAGCTCAAGGCGTTTGTATCCAAATCAATGCTGGATGAGAACTGTTGACCCAATTCGCCTCGTACATACTGCACAAAACTCAGCAACGTACAGTCACAGTAGAGCGGATTGTCGTTAAGGTCCATGATCAAGATTTGATCTGTGCTTGGTGAAAACTCTTCAATCATTTGAAAGTTGAGCGCATGTATTTGATTGTGTCTTAAGTTTACGGAGATGTTCTTGCTAACATAATGCATATCTCTGAAGTCCTGCGTGGAGATGTTGTTGTAGGCTAGATCCAGTTTTTTTAAATTTGTTAATTGTATTTTCCAATCACGGAAAATATACATAATGGAATTGTTGCGCAGATTAAGTGTTTCCAATTTTAATAGATATTGAAACGGTGAGCCTGGTTCATATTGGTTTCCCTCGAGCAGGGCAGTATATGGTTCGCTGAGGTTGATTTGATTATTTTCCATAGTGATGTAACGCACATTTTGCGTGCGAAGAAAAGCGTTGGAATTAATATTCGTGAGTCGATTATTGTCGATGTGAAGTTCTTCTAACTTCACGAGCCCCGCAAAAATTGTACTGTAGAAAGAGATTAAAAGTATAAATTAAATGTAACTAAAAACTAGTGAGCGAATTATCTTCGGCTTTGATGATTTTGGACCGCATTCCATTCAATATTTTTTTTTTGGTAAATAACAAAAATTGAAAATTGCAATTTTGACAAGCATACCTAGTTTAGCAAGGAAGCGCTGTCAACACTGCAACTACCATAAATTCTTGTGTCGTGGACTAATCTAAGTATTTTTTTACTCACCTTGAAACTTCACTCAGCTGATTATGTGACAACTTCAGAACCAACAACTCCTTCATGTTTTCAAATAATCGGTCGGACAGCGCTTCTAAACGATTGTGCCGCAGATCCAAATCTATCAAGTTATATTGATCCGCGAACAAATCTGCTGGCAATTGTGTTAAATTGTTCCATGTAATTGTGACTATTTTCAAACCACTTGAGTTTGAAAATAAATCACCAGGTATAAATTCCAAAGCACAAGTTAAACGCACTTCTCTGAGTTGCGACATATTCGAGAACAGTTCCGACGGCAGAGTACGCAGCGGTACTCGATTGTTCATCAGCCTAAAAAGCGATAAATTCTTGTTTTGTGCAAATAAGCCCTCGGGCAGCTCCCGAAAATGATTGCCATTCAAATTAATATTGCTCAAATTCGTCAGCAACTCGAAAACATTCGATTGCAGAACCTCAATTCCATTTGAACTCAAATCAATATCGATGATCGAAGAGACGCCCTCGAAGACATCCCTGCTCAGGTTGCGTAGATCATTGCCACGCAGGTTTAGGTGTTGCAACTTGTGTTGATTTCGAAAAATGCCAATCGGCAAAGACTTTAGATTGTTGTGGCCCAACTCGAGGAAATTCAAATTTTCTAAAGCGGCGAATAAACGCATTGGCAGCTCAATATTATTCGAGCGCAGATCCAACCACGTTAATTTTTTCATGTCGTCGAACAGGTTTTCGGGCACAAATGCCATCCTTTCTGAACTGAAGCGTAAGCGCGTCAGATCCTGCAGACCGCCGAAATGCTGTCGCGTCAGATTAACGCCTAAATCGGTGCTCTCATAACGCAACGAATTCACATGAGTTAGTCCGAGCTTATCGAATATGTCCTTTATCGGGGTGTAGCCAGGCAACTGACATTGTTTCATTTGTACAGAGGGAGTACTGCCGATGGACATGCGTGGCAACATTTGATATTCATTGGCATCAATTTGATCACATTCCATTTGCACATAATTATTCGGGCGCATATTATTTATGAGTAGCTTGATCTTCGGCTCGTATGGCATGCCGGGACAGTTGATTTCGAAGTCGCTCAGTATCGGCGAGCAATGACATTTTGAGTTGGTCGTCACATCATTGCAGTCCTCCCGCCGAAAAGCAGAGGCGGCGATGCTTATGTGCAGCGTGACAAGTAGCAGCAGCATACTGCATAGTTTCATGCGTTTGGTGGCTGTGAGATTCATTTTGTTAAGGATTTATTCTTTCACTTTTTTTCTATGTTATTTTGTGGACTTTTACAAGAACTAAAACACTTCTTCTTGGTTGAGTGGTAAATGGAAACTAACTTATTTTTGAATATTTTTTCATATATATACTAGATCTGTAAAACCAAAGAGTGGTGAAAAACAGGTACAGCGCTCCTAAGCAACCGTCATAAAATTAATGTGCCTAAATCGAAAAACCCAAAGAGCGAAATTCATACTTTGAGTAGCTGGCAATAATGAAAAATAGATTTACCTGCTTTCCTCCGATTCGCTGTATTAATTTGGGATTCTTTCAGACAATAATAAAATTACACATAATACATTTGAGAGATCTTATTTATGGGCCATGGCCGTCGGCCAAAGAGACAACTAATTGTTGTATTAAATTTTCTAATGAATCGACGTGGTGTTCCTCCTCCTTTGCGTGCATAATTTAAAGTAAATAATAAAATGCAGTTATTTTTAAAATAATTTTGTTTATTTTGATTTGTTCATTTAATATTTATACACACACACACATAGCTTTATATAATTTGCATTATTTCAACACAAATGATAATGCACATTTAAGGAGTTTACAATCATTTAGCAGGAGAACGTGTGTATATGTGTGAATGTTTTATTACATTTATGCTTAATCTTAAAGGTTTACAAATGAAGTCTTGACAACAAAAAAAAAAAAAAAAAAACACGATTTTTATTTGATTTTATTTATATTTACACATCATTTTTAGCAAACATTTTGTTTTAAACTTATCGAACTAGGCACACCTTAAATATAATTTTTAATGATTTTAGTTTTATGAAATGTTTGTATATGTTTACACATAGAAGGCAATTTGTTTGGGTGTATTTACTTATGTAGTTTTGAATGTATTCAGTTTTGAATACTTTTGAAAATTAAAAATATTTTTAATATTTTTGGTTTTACTTTATATAAAGTAGTTGCTAACATTTGGAGGAATATAATAACTTGCGATGTTGTGTCTGTTTGTTTTTGAGTTTTAAATATTTTTTTAACTTAGAATTTACAGAGTTTATCTATGCGTGTGTGTCTGTGTATACATATACATATATGTATGTGTGTGTAGGTTTTTGAGCTTTGAAATTATTATTTTTATTTATGTTGAGTAGATACATTCATACCTAAATACATCCATTAAGCTGACAATGTGCTTTTGTAAATTCAAACTTAATATATTTTAATTTTGAAACGATTGTCGATAATTTATCCTAACTTAACATAAAGTAAACTTAAAATATTTCAACAATTAACAAAACCTTTTAAAACTTCTTTAAATTGAAAACAAAACATTTAGCAAGAGAGTGTTTCGCAAAAGCTTTTTTAAGTATAAATTTTAAAAAATAATTACTCAAAAATGTCAGAAATGTTAAAATATTTAAAATTATGATTTATATATATAATTAAATGAAGGAAACTCAAGAGCTACTTTGGGCTATACTCGTATAAGAGTTTTTTGTTCCACAAAACAGCTTTAAAGCTTAATAAATCCTCCGGTCTTGCTATGCACATGGGAGACACTATTATAAAAGTATTAAAATTAAGAATCTTAAGATTAGTTTGAGCCTTTCCATATGTCGATCTTTTGCTTATTTTGGGCTGTGAAGTTTAAAAAGGTTTATTTGAATAATTACATTTTTGTATAGCTTACCAACTAACGAGAGTACAAAAATATTTATGTATGAGATTTCTCTTTACTAAATATTCGAAAGCTTTTCAATAAGTATTTTTAAATAAAAATCAGTAAATCTGTATAAAATTCATTTAGATAAATTATTTATCTTATCTTTTCAAAATAAACTTATTCATACCTAAACTTAAACGGAGAAGAATAAAAAAATATAAAAATAGAATTCGAAACGACTTAAATCTCATAAAAGACTTGAAAAAGGTTCTTGAAATTTGAAACAAGCAGGAAATTTAAATAGAGTAGAGTTTGATATATAAACAAATGTTTCAATAAATATCTACTTATTATATTTTAAATTGCAAAGTGTAAAAATTAATTGAAAATATGTTTAATGATTTATTTATAATTTACGCATTTTAAATGTTTATCTTTCTTTTTTGTTAATAAACTGAATTGGTCAATTTGGCGAGAAGGGTCTTAGCCTTTTAAAGCGCCGCAGTGTGTGTTTCATCGAAATAACAAATCGTCATCGAATTGAAACATTTCCGCCTTCGCCCGATCCTATACATCGCTCTGCTTTGCATTTGTGTTAATAATGAAGGCTCCATTAATGTGGCCATTTTCATGAGTCGCTGCCTTGCCATTCGACGCAGCGTAGTAAGTCGGCACACTGCCATTTTTGCCATTTGGTATAATGGTCTGCGGCATGCCACCGTTCAGATGAGCAATAAGTGGATTTTTAGTAGCTTCAGAGGGCGGAGTAGACAGTGAGGGTGGCGTAATGGGTGATGGTTTGATCAGTTCCAGTTTGTCGTCGGTCGAACAGTTCAGTGGCGACTTTATCAGTTTCTTTGTTTTAATCGACGGATGTGGCATAGCGTAACGCAGTTTGCTCCAGAACGATGGGTCACCCCACTTCAAGTAGGTATTCATCTTCAAGTAGGCCTTTAGCTCTGAATCGAGATTTTCAATTTCGCCAATATCGCTGTAGATAATCACAATGACACGTGTGCGTCCCTCATTTAATGCAGCTTGATGTGCGGCGCGGAATTCAATTCGCGCCCACTCCGACTCGATAAAGTTCTTTGAGAGCACAACAATAGTGCGACGCGAATCGTCCACTGATCTGACAATCTGATCTGGTATACATTCGCCGACAACAAAGTCGCGTACGTGTACGCATAGTTTAAATGGCTTGGGACCATGTTCCAGTTGCGGCACTAAATGGTCGGCAATGAATTGCTCATCTTTGTGTGAATACGAGATAAACGCATCATACTTTTTGTCCTTGTCCATCTCCTCTTCAGTGATTAACCACATAAACAGTTCACGATCGAAGAGCCATATTTTGATTTCCGTTTGGTATTTGTAGTAGAGCGCTGCCGTTATGCCTATTAGGAAACCTAATAATGAGATGACAATTGCCACCGCAATATAGAGTCCACGCTTCTCCGGGCAGATAAGGTTATTGTCGAGCTCCTGGAAGCTTAGTTCCGCCAGTTGAAGTGGATCTTCCATGTTATTGCCGCTCGCACAACGCATTTCTTTTATGTCCATTATGCGTCGGTAGTTATTTTGCGTGAACTGTAACAGCTGCTTGGCATCGCAATCACACTTCCAGGGATTCTGAGACAAATAAATCTCGTACATAGCGCGACTCTCATTAAGTGCTGTTAATATACTGCCGTTAAGAACTTTTATATTATTATGACGCAAGTCAAGATGCGTCAAACCAGCAGGTAGATGATGTGCTTCGATTCTGGTTAGATTGTTGTTAGCTGCAAACAATTTCGACACATCCGCATAGCCGGGTGTGCTGCCCAGTGGCAGTTTCATAACGTTGTTATGCTCAATATGTAGTTCGGTGGCCTTTAGTTTTAGCTGTTCGAGGCGAGGCAGCGCCGGCAGTTTGGTCATGTTGCCTTGTGTGCAGTTCACAATTAGCACAAGATCATAAGAACGCACAGCGCAATCACAGCCGCGTGGACAACGTTTTTGTTTTGAACCTTCGTAATCGAAGGGACACAACAGTTCCATGGGAGAGATGTCTCGAACGTTACGGTCTTTGAGTTGCTGCGGTTCAGCGCAGCTCAAGGCGTTCGTATCTAAAGCAATGCTGGAGGAGAACTTTTGACCCAATTCGCCTCGTACATACTGCACAAAACTAAGCAACGTACAGTCACAGTAGAGCGGATTGTCGTTAAGATCCATGTACAGCTTTTGATCTTTGCTCGGCGAGATATCCAACAGTTCAATCATTTGGAAGCTAAGCGCATGTATTTGATTGTGTGTTAGGTTTACGGAGACTGAATTCTTACTAAGATATTGCAGATCGTTGTAGTCCAGCGAGGTGATGTTGTTGTAGGCTAGATCCAGTTTTTTTAATTCGATCAACTGAAATTTCCAATCACGGAAAATATACATAATGGAATTGTTGCGCAGATTAAGTGTTTCCAATTTAAAAAGATATTGAAACGGTGAGCCTAGTTCGTATTGGTTTCCCTCGAGCAGTGCAGTATAAGGTTCGCTGAGGTTGATTTGATTATTTTCCATAGTGATGTAACGCATATTTTGCGTGCGCACAAATGCGTTGGGATTGACAATCGTAAGGTGATTGTTGTCAATGTGAAGTTCTTCTAATTTGACGAGCGCCGCAAAAATGTCACTGTCGAGGGTTGAAAAGAGAATAAATTCGAAAATGAAATGAGTTAATATGAAAAGAGTTTTTCGAAGTATTTTTTAATCACCTTGAAACTTCACTCAGCTGATTATGTGACAACTTTAGAACCAACAATTCCTTCATGTTTTCAAATAATCGGTCGGACAGCGCTTCTAAACGATTGTGCCGCAGATCCAAATCTATCAAGTTATATTGATCCGCGAACAAATCTGCTGGCAATTGTGTTAAATTGTTCCATGTAATTGTGACTATTTTCAAACCACTTGAGTTTGAAAATAAATCACCAGGTATAAATTCCAAGCCACAAGTTAAACGCACTTCTCTGAGTTGCGGCATATTCGACAACAGTTCCGACGGCAGAGTACGCAGCGGTACTCGATTGTTCATCAGCCTAAAAAGCGATAAATTCTTGTTTTGTGCAAATAAGCCCTCGGGCAGCTCCCGAAAATGATTGCCATTCAAATTAATATTGCTCAAATTCGTCAGCAACTCGAAAACATTTGATTGCAGAACCTCAATTCCATTTGAACTCAAATCAATATCGATTATCGAAGAGACGCCCTCGAAGACATCTCTGCTCAGATTATGAAGTTCATTGCCCCACAGATTAAGGTGCTGCAACTTGTGTTGATTTCGAAAAATGCCAACCGGCAAAGACTTTAGATTGTTGTGGCCCAACTCGAGGAAATTCAAATTTTCTAAAGCGGCGAATAAACGCATTGGCAGCTCAATATTATTCGAGCGCAGATCCAACCACGTTAGGTTTTTCATGTCATCGAACAGATCTTCGGGCACAAACGCCAGCCCTTTTGAACTAAAACGTAAGCGCGCCAGACCTTGTAGTCCGCTCAGATGTTGCCGCGTCAGATTAACGCCTAAGTCAAAGCTCTCGTAACGCAACGAAATCACCTGGGTTATTCCGAGATGATCGAATATGCGTACAATCGGCGTATAACCGGGCAAAGGACATTGTTTGATTTGGACTGTTGGACTACTGCCGATGGACATGCGTGGCAACATTTGATATTCATTGGCATCAATTTGATCACATTCCATTTGCACATAATTATTCGGGCGCATATTATTTATGAGTAGCTTGATCTTCGGCTCGTATGGCATGCCGGGACAGTTGATTTCGAAGTCGCTCAGTATCGGCGAGCAATGACATTTTGAATTGGTCGTCACATCATTGCAGTCCTCCCGCCGAAAAGCAGAGGCGGCGATGCTTATGTGCAGCGCGAAAAGTAGCAGCAGCATACTGCATAGTTTCATGCGTTTGGTGGCTGTGAGATTCATTTTGTGTAGAACTTTTTTTCCTCGGTTTTTATGTTAATCAGCTTGTGGTTGTGCTGGGAGCTTTTCAAGAAATCTGAAAGAAATGGAATCAAAGTTTTAATTTTAAATAAAAAAACGGTTTTCAATAATAACTGTACAATAGTAAAATTTGTTTTACCAAAAGCTTTTTCTATGAAAATGTTTTAAAACTTTTTAATCTGACTCACTTTCTCATGTAACAGCGCCCAAAAGTGCACTTGTAATTAATGTGTGTTTAGTTTTATCTTTAGCAAAAGTTTGGCGCCGCAAACCAAATAAACTGCAGCGCAATTTTGTTAAATACTTTGCAGCACAGACATCGAAATAAATTTGCCAGTATTTAGTGCACTACAATTGTGTACAATTGCGATAAACACACAAGTTGCACGTGCAAAAGTGTTTACGAACACAGCATCGCTTGCAAAGTTTATTTTGGTAGCATAACCACAGGCGTTCGACTTTTAGCAACTAAATTAATACAAATCGTACCAGACTCAAAATTGTGCTACGCTTGAAAATACAAGAGAAAATCCTAAGCAGTTAATAACTCTCAAAGACTTTATGAAACTATGACAGTCAGTATAAAAAGTTTTTGTATGATTGCTGTTTTGATTTGTTTCATTTTATTAATTTGACGACTTGTCTCGCAAATTTGTATGATAATTATCATCCTAATATACAATACAAAATGTTTATATTTCTTTTGTTTTAAATTTTAACAATAGAATAAATTATACTTTAGCATGAAAAAATAGAAAAATTTTATATTTGTGTTGCATATTTTTAGGGCTTAAAAAAAATAAATGTGCATCCTTCACATATAAAAACTCAAATCGAAAAAGTTTTTTGCTTTAAAATTATGCTAAAATTCAAACCAAAATTCTTTAAAACAGATGTTTATTTTTTGTTTTCGTTTTTCGTTGAAACGTTTAAATATATTAATGAATATGCTTTATTACAAAGTTATATTCATTTAGAAATGTTCCTTTAAGTAGTCACAAGCGCTTCTTCTCATATTTTCCAACTAAATTGTAAATTAACTCCAAACGGTAATTTAAGTGCCGCGGAGCGCCTAAAACGCTGTAATTATTTTTGAAAATATGAAAATTGCTTGTAATTTTGCGACTGCGTCAACTTGACGCTGGTCAGAAGACGCGGACGCACGTTCGTCGCATAAATAAATTCGAAACAGCAACTTATAATTAGGCTTATTAAGCGTTATAATAGCAACAGCAACAGCAACAACAACAATAACAAGAACATACTGTTCGCAATTAGCGTAAATGTCCATTTACGCAAAAGCGTGGCAACACAGTTTGCCTTAAGTGCGGCGTGAATTATTTCAAGGAAATGAGTACAAATTAGCAAAGGAAGAGGCGATACAAGGCCATCCCCATTCCATGGGGAATGAGGTTTGGTCATTTCTTTTTTTTTTTCAGGGAAATATTCAGTTTCAAAATTATGATTAAAGTAATTGGAGTATACAATATTAAAATGTAATGGTAATTAAAATAGTGAAATGGTTTAAACTGTGAAGCGGTAATTAAATACGTGTTGCTTGCAATTAGTCGTTCTAGTCAGCGGAATTGAGTTGTTAAATGCGTTTGTGAAGTTTTGAATTGCATTTTGGTGAATTGTGCTTCTTCTTTTTTGTTTGTTTGCAAATGTATTATATAAAATGTACATATCTGCCTAATTATTTGTGGTCTCATTAAAGTATTGTATTTAATGGTTATTTTCATGGATTTTTATGCAAAATTGAACTCTATTGAAATATTTATCTGCAATCGATGAGTTTGCATTTGGGAGATTTTTTATGGTTTGGATATTTTTAGTATTGTGCATACGAATTAAATTTAAATTGTATCTTCTACTGAATTTAAATGCAAATTTTGATTGAAACTTCGAAAGAAAAAATATTCAATTTTATATTTGTATTTTATGTTTTTACTAAATTATTTGAAAACGTAAAATTCGGCATTCATTCATTTTGAATTGTGCTTTATTGCACAATTATTTGTTGAAAACAAATTTGCAGCGTATTAACACTTTGTAATTAAAACTATTTATCTGTGAGTGTCGTGCTGATAATTGCTAGCAAATGCTAAATCAACAAAAACCGAAAACACTCTTCCGGCTGCGAATGCCCAATAAATGTTTGTCAGTAGCGGTGATCGCGGCTGCGGTGGCGTCCAAACCAAAAATTGTAAACAGAAAATCAATTCGAACTTTGGCGTGGCTGTGGTCAAAAAGTTTCAAAAAATAACATGGACATGGATGGGTATGGTGCGGTGCGGTATGGTATGGTATGCTGCTGTAGCCAAAATTTGCACTGCACCGTTAAAAAAAAAAAAAATAAAATCAATAAGTGCCGCAAACATTTTGTGCGGTTTTTTAGAGCATCCCACCTGTATTCTAAGTGCGGCAGACCGCATTCAATGCACGGAGCGGTGATGATTGTGGCGGCGGCGGCGACATTTCGCGTGGTAAATGCTTATTAAAATACGAAATTGAATTGGGTTTTTTTTTATTTGCATGCATATTTCTTTGTTTGTGTGAAACGCAGTTTAATTGCAATCATTGTCAGAAGAAAGAAGAACTTGATTGAAATTTGTTGGAATATGTGAAATATTCAATTGGCTAAAACTGACAAACCATTAATAATTAGTTTTATGCATTTGTAGTTCAGCTATAATAATTTAGGTGAAAATTTTATGTATGTACTTATTTCGCTTTTAATGAAGGCTGCATTGTATAAGCATACATTGAATGTTGCTAACATATTTCTGGTTGTCCTGGTTATTACCCAAAAACAACTTTGCTATAGAAGTATGCTTCAATTCAAAAAGCATTCAACTATATCAATTGAAATGAAAAGAAAAAAAATTACAAATACATTTACATGGAAATGCCATCATTTGCATGCACACATATGCACACGAGCATGCTTAAAATGTGCATTTGACTGCATTTAGTGCGCCCATTGTACTAGTTTTTCAAATGTCATAATGAGTTTCGTTCGAATGGCTGGCATACCCACACTCAAACACCAACGCACACATGCACGCAGTTATGGCACATTCAATTGCATTTTTTTATAGCTCAATGCTTTCGCTTTAATTTTAGCATTCAAACTTTCAATTTTAATTTTAATTTCAAATTGAAATTTCAATAATTTTTATCAATATTTTGCGCTCAAATTGTTTTTAAAATATGTACCTTACTAATATTGCAGTTAATTTAAACAAATTGGCGACAAGTTTAGTTTTTGTTTACGTTTTGCAATTAGTTAAAGTTTTGGCTATTTATAATAAAAATTAATTGTTGACAATTTTGTTGCGAATATGTTTGCGTTAATTTGCTCTAATAAATTCGGCAATTAGCTGTGGTAATTGAATGTGAATTGAGGTTGGACTTACATCATGTATGAGTAACATTCGAAATCGGTTTTTAATTTATTAAATTATTCGAGCTTGCTTTTAGTTAAGCCGCTTACACATTAATTCTTTTTTTAATGTTTATCAAATCAGATTAAATATAAAAATATGTGCATTGATTTGTCGGTTATAATACGAATAATCCTCAGTCCATTCTATGGTTTTTTCAACTTTAATTCAAATTTTTCATTTGCATACACTCTAGCAAGTTAAATTTGTTTGATATTGTTCTTCTACTCAAAAATGTATGTAAATGTCGAGTCTTTGCCCACTATGCAGGCGTAGTTTTTAATTAAATTAATTACTTCTTCTACGTAAAGTTCATGTGATGAAAAAAAGATTAAAATTGCTGCAAAAGCGAACAAAGAAGATTGCAAGAAGAAAAGCGAACAAGCATTTAACGCGCTTTTAACCAAATGCACATACAGTCACACGGTTTTACACACAAACTGACGCACACATACAGTGGCGCAAAAGAACCAAACGCACCAAATAAGCAGAAGGCTCCGCATGGCTCTGTTGGCGTAATTATTTTTGCGTTGGTGTGCGCTTGATTACAGTTTTTAATATTATAATTAAAGGGACAAACACGCAACTGAACGTGAAATGAATAAATAGGCGCGCACACACACATACATATAAGCGAAGCCATAAAAACCACAACGAATGCTCACGCACGTTCGCACACTCCGGGCACACACAAATGCGATATGCGGCAAAATTAAAAATTCAAAAGGAAAAGTTTTCGCGCGCAAACTGAAATTTACGTATTTTGATTATGCTTTTGTTTGGGTGTGTCTGTGGTTTATGTTGACTCCGCTTGTTTGCCCACTTTGGCTTAGAATTAGCAAAGTTAAATTTACATTAAAACCCTTTTTTTGTGCTTTAGTTTAAATTTTTGTTCAGTTTTTTCTTTGACCGAAAGAAAAGTCATTCCTTTCTTTTTTTAATGAGCCGCACGTCGCTCACAGCAGGCGCGGTCAGAGACAATTGCCAGCGTTTTTAAAAGGATAGGCAAATTATACTAAAAAAAAATTAAACAAAGAGTTTGTCAGAATTTAGAGCGGAAAAGTTTTTGGTTTGTTTACAACGCAGCTTGACATTTAATGTTAATTGCTATATAAGCCAAACATTTGAGGCTGTTTAAATGGCTCAGTGAAAAAGAAATTTATTTTGTTTTTTTTTTGGCTTTTCTTTTCAAAATAGTTCATTGAAAATGATTTTTTTTAAGATTTTTTTTTTAAATTTTTAAAAATCTTTAACTCGCTTATTACTATCAAAGGTTACTAACGCTTAAGTTGCCTTGAGTCTGAATGATTAAACGAAAGTTAGGCCAATTTAAGACTCAAACACTCAACGTTAACCGAACAAATTTGCTTCTAATCAATTTGGCAAATAGTATGCACACATTCACAAATACTCGTACACTCACACACACAATGCCATCGAATTGAACTGTTTTGCAATACACTCTAAACAATTGCGTCAACATGGCTAGCAGCAAATGTTGCTGCTACTTTATTTCACTAATTACAAATTTATATTTAATTGAATATCCGGCTTTGCTTGCTAGCAATCACGCAAACACAAATTGTAATAATGAGTTAAGCCGCTGGCAAACAACATAAAAGCGCAGCATTTCGAGCTGGTAATTGAAATTCAAGAAAAACCAATCCAAATCAAAATGGAAACAAATTTAAAAAATTGCCAATAGAAATAATGCAGAAAATGTACACAGAAATAATGAGACAATCAAATTTATAAAGTTCATTTTAATAAAAAAAATATAAATACGAATATAAAAGAAAGATTTTCGAAAATGACTAAAGAAATGTCGCAACTGCAACTTTTCCGCAATTGCAGCGCGATATTTGCATTTCTTTTATTTGACTGTGCGAAGTACATTAAAGTCGCATCAGTCTTTTACTGCATGCGGCAAATTTGTTGACTTTTGTCATGGTTTTTATATGTTGGGAAACCGTTTTTCTTTCTTTTGGGAAAATACATTTTGCAACTTAATAGCAACAGCAACAGCAAAAGCAACGTTGTGTGGGTTTTTTGTACGCCTAATTTTACATGTTGCATGCAAAATGAGTTTTGTTGTTTTATTTTATTTAAATGACTTTGATTTAAGTTTTTGCTTCTTATTGTTTAAAAATAGAAAATGTTTGCTTTTGACAAAATTTTCCCACCGATTGCTGAAAAAGTGAAAGCTAGACAAACAATCTTTTTTGTTTTGAAAGTCATGTAAGTCATGCGCACTTTTTTCCGTTGTCAGTAAATTAGATTTATCATCATTCCAACGCGACAAAAAAGTTGAGGGTTGTTTTTTAGTTTTCTTTTTACTTTGACATGTCATGTCAATGTAATGACGATAATCAACAGTAATGTAATTAAAAAAGTTATTGTTAAGCGCTTTTAAACTACAGCTGCTTAAACAAATAAGTAAAGCGAGCCAAAACAAATCTTTAATTATTCATATGTAAAAATATTACTCATACGCCCTGTTATTAAAATGCATATTAATTGAAATTAAATACAAAATTTTATTATAAATATTGTAATAAAAATCGATTTAATTTGATAAAAATAAAAGTTTTATAATCTCTTATTAAACGCGATTTAATAATAAACTTTAATGAAAATAAAAGAAGCTTCCATAGCAAAAGTACGCGTACCACACGACGTATGCGCAACATTTATTGAAATAAAAACTACTTTGATAACAAAAAATAAGTAGTTTGGCATGAATAAAATATTTAAATAAACAACTCGAAATGTTCAAAGCCACTAAATAAATATGGTTAAAAGCACTAATTACAAAAGCAAAATTAAAACGCTTTTAATTAAGAATAATCCCACATGACGCACAACCAACAACTTTTAATAAATTTTCGTTTTTTTTATAAATATTTTATTTATAAATATATGGGTTTAATAGTAATTAAAACAAATTGCCACTTACAACTAACAAAGTAATTAATAATTAAATGGAAATTTTAATAAAAAAACAAAAATAAATGTTTTTAATATAAACACAATTTATGCAAATTTTATATAAACAACAAACCAAAAATAGCTCAAAGTATGTTGATCAAATCGTGCATATTTTCTACTTTGACAAAAAAAAAGCTAAATTTATTTATATATTTATATGTACACATTTCCTAGGGCGAATAAATAACGCACAATCGCAGCCGCCGCCGCCACACCCCCGGAACGCAATCATGCGAAATTAATTGGCAAAACGCTCATTTTATATGAAATTTTTAGCATTTTTCAATAATTGTATTATGTAGCTTTGATACACAAACACACACGCACACATGCACGCACACATCGTTGTGTTTCCGGTGGCGCGCACCACACTCACACATAAATCCGACGATAAATTATGATTAAAAATGCAACACTCACTGCAAATATAATAAACAGGCGGCGCGTTTGTGCGTTTTGTTTAATGTGGACGGACGGATGGACGGACGGCCGTGTGTGCAAACATTTTAATTAATTAATGAATTATTTTTTCCAACTATTGTTTTCGAATAAACGTAAATTCTTAAATATTTCTCAATACATTTTAATCATTTAAAAAATGTTTCAGTTTTGCGAAAAATGTACTGCACATATTTTTATTGTGCGCAGCATATCGTCCGGATATGCTTCGCTTATATTTAGATTTTAGATTTTTCCAAGAATTTCTTACAGCAAAAGAAAGAAGTACACAACACTCCAAAAGAAAACATGCCCAAGTCAACAAATTTTCATCAAATATGTTAGTACACAAAAGAGGAAAAAAAACGAAACATGTTTGGACAAAGTGCAAAAGTTCGGAGAAACGTAAAACACATAAACAAACAACACATATAGTTGACAGAGTTGCCATTACGATTAAAAAAAAAAAACAACAACAACTCTTTTTTGCCATATTTCATTTTTGTAATTGCATGTTTTTGCTTTTTTCTGAAGTGTTCACTTCGGTGGTGCTTCTTTATTATTTTGTTTTTGCTTTGCCTTGACGAAATTAGACTGAAGCGCCTTTGACCCGCTTTGGCGAACATTTGCACAGCCCTAGGACATTTGCATATCCTTTGTTCTGTCTCCCACGTCTATAATTAGCATTAAAAGAAAGACAATGACACTTTGATGAGGCGCGGTGCGGTGCGGTGTAAAAGTAAAGTAAATAGCAATTCGTCTAGTGGAGTTGTTCGCCGGAGAAGTCTGACTGAAAATTCAAATTTATGCTAATGCGGGTAATTATGCACAAGCAGCGTTAAAAGAAAAATAAATTATGAGGGTTCTGTTTGACTGACTGGCTGACAAAGCAAACGCTCCCTCCTCCGTTAGCAACAATGAAATGCCTTGCTAATTTATGAATAATTAAGAAGTGACAATTATTTTAATGGTAGAATACATTTTCTGTGATTAAGTTAAAATTCATTTTGAATTTCTTTCAAGTTTTTTAATAGAAAATTTAATTTTTTTGTTTCTCTTTTTTTTGGCAACTCATTTTTTTTGTAATTATTACCAAAAGCGACCGCAAACCAAAAACAGTTTCGCTCGCCAAAAAGTTTGTAAAAGTCATTGTCCGCTTACAAATACGAATGCCAAGAAAATGGCGCGACGCGTTTAACAAGAAGTAAAATTAAATGTTGCGCATACGATACGTATGCCAGAATTTAAATTATTCAAATTTGTTGTTAAAGTCTGACAAAGCATTGTGTTGTTAAAGCTGTGGCATTTTTTCTTAAATATCGTTAGTAATTAGTTGAGCTGTCATTTGGAATTTACTTTATTTAATTATAAACATCAGTTGTTGCCAATGTGGCGCCGTTGTGGCGCGCAGGAGTTACTGCAAGCAAAATGCTGCATCATCATTTATCAACTATTTTTAGTTTTCTCCGCTTTTGCGATGTTTGTCTTAAAATGTCAGTTTATTTTTCTTTTTCCGATTTGCGCTTGGCTTTTTTTATTTTTGTTATCACTTTTTCGACTTCATTTCGCGTAAAGTGCTGTTCATTTATTTATTGGGGTTGGTTTGAAAATGGTCTCAAATGGATTTTGTGTGTAGACGAGAATGCTGCATCATATAGCGCAAAACGGTTTATTGTTTTTTATTTTAAAAACAACGTTTTTACATTTCTATATGCCAATGTTATACATTAATTTATAAAAAATACAAATTTTCGATCGATGGTAACATAACATTTAAGAAGACTTAAGATAAAAGCCCAAAGAAGCTTTAAATTGTTTAATGCTTTATAAAAGTATTAAATGTTTATTGGATTGAATTGTTGAAAAGCTTAAACTATCAAGTTTATCATTTTTTAATATTTAAGAAGCTTTAAGCTTAGACAAAAAATATAACAACATTTTTAAGATAAATGTTCTTTTAAGTTTATCTCTAAAAATGTTATAAGCTCTTAAAAGCTTAAAATTATTATAACAAATATTTGAAAAAAATGTTTTACTTGGAGAAATTCTCAATTAAAAGAAGCACTCCAACTTAGCGTGCAAATTGAAAGTTGCCAACAAAAGTTGCTGCAAAATTTTTGAAGTTTTTTGTATTGTTTTACTTTTGACAGAAATTCACATTAATTTCTTGCGCTTGTCAAGAACACTTGAGTTTCAAACAAGCGTTTTGCGCAAATTTTATTTGTGGCTGTGCAAAACGTTTCAAAAATTCACAAAAAAAACAGCTCCAACTCAGGTGCTGTGGTGCGGCGATGTGAAAGAAAAATGCACGCCGAGCTCTGACAGAAATTTGCCACAAAAGTGCTCGCCACAATTGCTGCACAGCAGCAGAAAAGCATTACCGCAAACTGTTAGCAGTAGCAACTTAATGCCATATTTTTTACGCTTTATGGGTTCTAAAAAGGTGTTCTGCTGCGGCTTGAATTTTTGCTTTATATTTTTTCACGAGTTAAGCAAGTAAAGCAGATTTTTCAGTTTTGTCGCTCGCTTTTGTTTCCGTTTCCGCTTTTTTTCGTTTTTTTTGCGATTACTGCAATTTTAATGCCTCTGCCCATCCGTCCCTCATAAAGTGTTGACAACTCGTGCATAAAGTAGCGCGACGGGGCGAGGCAAAGCGGACTGGCGCCTGTTAGCGGTGTGCAAAGTGGCACATATGCTGTGCTGCATTTGCAGCCTTTTGTGCGTGTGTATGCTGCAGACGTAGCGTTTGTTGTGTGGCGCAATTATGGCCAGGAAACACACGTTTGTGAGCGTGTGTGTGTGTGTGTGTGTTTGGGTTAGTGTACTTTTAGAGTTAGATTTTGCGCTAGCGCATGTTGAGTGGCGAAATGCCGAGTTGCTTCTCTTTTGTTTGTTGGTTTTTGCTGCATATTTAATGAATTTGTCAAGCGTAATGTGTGTGTAATGAGGTTGTGTGCGTGTGTGTGTGTGCGTTTTAGTAAATGTATATGCCACTCTGCTTGTTGCATGGTAGAATTACCAGTTGAGTTGTTGTTGTTGTTGCGATTGTGATTTTGTTACGGAATTAAATCGATGAAGATTTATTTCAAAGTTGGTTTTAATTTAGTTTTTAAACAAATTCCTTTATAAAAAATGATTTCACAAAATCTAAATTTGTTTAATGCTTTATTGTAAAAATCTGATTTTCAAAATTATATTTAAAAATTGGGAAATAATTGTTATTCATTATACTAAATTTAAAAAAAAATGTATTTAACAAAATGAAACTTACTTTTTTATTGTTATAAGCCTACCTGTAAAAAAAAGAAAGAAACACCAATTAACCAATTAATAGTGAAACTTTAAGGCTCAATTAAAATAGGTTATAAAAAATGCAATTTACACATAAATTGTTTAACATAGTAATGAATAGAATTTTCCAAAATAGTTAAATACAAATTGCAAATTCTCTTGATAAACATTCAACAAATACAGTTATTATTATAATAAGTTTTTGTAAAAGTTCTAAATACAATCTTATTGCTTGAACAATGTTACATTTGGCTGCGTCAATATTTTGGTCTAGCTCAAATATTTCCATTTAGCAATGAATTTTTAAAAATTGTACTGCCTATTAGGAACACTCATACGCCATGTTGTGCACATTTGTTTAGAACATATTTAGAAAGCCATTTCAAAGTTTCGACACCATTCGAACCATTTAATTTGCATAAAAAATAATGACAGAACAAAAAATGAACAGTTTGCAGGTAAATGTGCTCAAGTGAATTAAATATTTTATTAAGGCAAATAAGTTTGTATGTTGTGAAGAAAAACAAAAAACTTTCTCATATACGAGCATACATATGAGAACAAAAAAATTCTTTAAATTTGTTGGTAAATTCAAAAAACATTACGGGGCGATGTCGTCGTCAGCGTAAACAACAGCAACAGCAATATTTGCTGCTGTTTCGGAAATTTCAATTGTTGTTGCTAAATTGACTACATAAAGTTATCGTCACTTTCACCCACCGACCGACCGACCTCAAGCACACTCGCATTCGTCCTTGATGCACACACACACAGCCACATCCACACAGCCACACACACATCTATACAAAATAAATGTTGTGAGACGAAAATTGTATGCTGACAATTAAGTTTGCATTTAAAAGAAAATTTTCAATTTTCACAGAATTCAATTAAAACTTTGTCCCATTTGTTGTTGTTGTTGTTGATAAAAGTGTAGTGTTGCTGCTGTCGTTGATGTTGCTGCTGTTGAACCCTTAAAGCTATGCTGCTGAAACTGTTGTTGTTGTTATTGGAATATGACTTCAGCAGCAAGAGCAACAGCAAAAAACAAACATTTAACTTGATTTGGCGAATTTTACTTTTTTAGTCTGCGTCTGGATGTGAGTCTGGCTATGGGACTTAGAGTCTGGGTATGAGAGACGGCATCACTGGCAGCGGTTAAAATTTCAAATTTATGACTTAATTTAATTATGACAAATGTTTCATGAGCTGCAAACGGGCACCAGAAGTTCCAAAACTTTTGTTGTACATCCAGAATCCAGAACATCGCCGGGCGAGAGGTTGGGGTGTCTGCTTTAATTTGCCTTTTGTGTTTGGCATATTAATTTGGTGCGTCGTAGTCTGAGTCGCAGTCATCGTCGTGTGTGTAGGGTATCGTTTTAAATGCCATTTTGGAGCTTAATTAATTTCGTTTTGCGCGCGCGCTCTTTTTAAAAGTTGCAAGTTAAGCTTGAGATATTATGTAAATCAGTTAAGTATGTGTTAATTCAATTATAAAGTTTTAATCGTTTCCTCCATTGTTTTCCTTTGAGGAATTTATGAGAACGTGTGCACGAGTATTTAAAAATTTAATTGGAAAACCAGTGTAGTTTAATTTTAGACAACAAGTATTGCATTTTCGTTATCAACTAAAAATTGTTTAATGTTTTGTTTAACCGTTTGCAAATACATTATGTAGCATAATAAAAGCTTAATGATTCATAAAGCTTTTTAAATAATTTTTTTAGTGTTTAGTTTTATTGAACCTTTTTGGTTTTTATTTAGTTTGTATATTTTTTAAACTTTTAGCAAATAAAATAAATACATACGTACTTACATACGTACATACGTACGTAAAGTTTTAATACATTTACTGTACACTGTTTCCTTCCGTCATTTTTAATTTTTCCAATATATTCTTATTACCAAATAAAAGCAACGGGCACATCGCTTAATAAAGCTCGCAATGGAAACAATTTTTCAGCGTTGTTCTTGGTTGACTTGGTTGAAAAATACGCTTGCTTAAACGATTTATTTTAATAGTTTCACAGTTATTAATTTAATAATGTAAAATATTGTTGCTTTTTTTTTTAAAACAAATTTTCATCATCAAATTTTATTTTAATCGTTTATATGACATTTTAAAGATTTTTTTTTGTGTGAATAAATTCAAACAAGTGTAAACGCAAACAGACACAATCATACATAGCGAAGTGTTGCAACAGCACCGCGAGCTAAAAAGTTTTACTTTATTTTGTTCACAGTTCGTTGTTGTTGTTGTTATTGTTATTGTTGTTGTTGTCGCACTATCATTTTATATTTTCTCCTTAACGTAAAAATTATGACGCTTCATTGCATCTAACAGGTTTTCTCACACCGAGACCAGCAAGAAAAAAACAAAAAAACAAACACATGTGAGTCATACATACATACATACATACATACATACATACATACATACATGAGCTGCAGACAGACAAGGAGCGTCGTAAAAATAAATGCATGCAAACACACAAAAATATATACATCCACGTACACTCACATACACCGATGAAGAAACAAACAAACATACAGACCGACAGACAGACAGACAGACAGACAGACAGACAGACGGTAGTTGCACGCCATTTATTTTCCCTCAACATAATCATATTAAATTTTCCCGCCTCGCTACTTTAAAAGCTCATGTATGCATGCTCCTGCCGGTCTGTGCGTTTGTGTGTTCATTTGTGTACACTTATACATGCACACTGTTGCTGCTGCTGCTGTTTGCTTCGTTGGCGACCTGTTCTGTTCATTTGCGCATCTTTTGCTTGAATGTCCATTTGGCCGCATCCGTTTCACATCCTTTTCCGTCGTGCTCGAGGGAGGTAAGGAATTTTAACTTTTTACACCTGTTTTTTCGTGTAGTTGCTTTTGATTTTTTCCGCCCTGTTGAAGGCAAGCAGCATAAAAGTAGGCGCCAGAGGTCATTGCCTTTTTTGGAGTCTACGTATGTATGTAAGTGGGCGGGGGAGTTTAAATACGTTCTGGCGGTAATTTGAAAGGTGTGTGCAAGATTTTGCTTTAGCTGTTGCTTCTTCTTCTTGCTCTTTGTGTACTTGCTCAAAGTCTGCTGCTGCAACTTTGGAAATTATGTATCTCTGTGTGTGCGTGTGTGTGTGTGAAAAATGAAACTGTGCTTTAGAAACGCCTTTTGTTGATACAAAGCAGACACTTGAGCGTAATAAACGCTTAAGCAGATTAATGAAACAAAAGTTTGCGTTTAATTAACCGCTTACCAAGTAAATTTTTATTTTAGTTTTATGTCAAATAAAATGAAAAAAAATATATTTTTTAAATAAAAAAAAAAAACATGTATAAATACATATTATATTGCGTGGTTTTAAAAATTCATGAGTTCTTTTTGTTGTTTTTTAGTTGGTTTCAGTGTGAATAGAAAATTTACGCTTGGTCGAACTTGTATTTTTATGTTCGGTTTGTATTATCCTTTAGTTTATTTTTTTTTGCCTTGCCAGTTTTTTTATAATAAATATTTAAACTGAATTTTTTTGGGCCACGTTTGTGTGCAAGGCAATAAAATTTGATTTGTTGCCTGTATTGAATGCTTAGTACCCATGCAAGCTGTGTAACTGATCAAATCCATAAATTCGTGAGATTTATGCACACTTTTTAACAATTGCTGATATATTGTATTTATTTTTTAAGTTAATATAGAAAATATTCGATATTCATGTATTAATATGTTATATTAAGGTTATGTTGTTTAAATTTAAAATCGATTTGATTTTGAAAAATTGACATTGTTCAAATCAAATTTTTTGCATTAAGCTTTTGTCGCTTTTTGAATTATTTAAGCTTTTTAATTTAAATTTTATTTTTACATATTTATAAAGTTTTTTCAAACTTTAAGTTTTCACAATGCTTAAAGTGTTTCAAAATTCGATTTTTTTTAACAACGTTCCAGCTAATTTAATTTGAAGTTTGTGCAAAATGTGAGTTTGCTACGAACTTTAAGGATACCAAATTAAAAAACCTCCTCAAAACTCGTGTCAAATGAAATCCGCAAAATGTGCAATTAAACACAAATTGCAGTCGTAACATGTTCGGCTTGAACAAACATTTAAACTTTGACATGCACAACAAGAAAATATACAACAGATACACACATACGCGCACACGCACATAATCACGAAATGCTATGCAATTTTAATTTGCATACAACTACTCCCACAGACACCATCATAAGCGTGTATTGTACTTATATTAATGGAAATTCGTAATTTTGTGCGAAAATCTGAAATTGTGCAAATTTTATTCAATTTTGTTGCGAAATTCTATTAAAATTATATTTCTCGTGTTCGAGGTATGGTCTGACACTCTGACTGTCGACCTGTCTGTCTGTCTGTTGTCTGTATGTTTGGTTGTCTGTCTGTCTGTCTATCTGTCTGTAGGTCTGCCTATCAACTAATGTGTCATTGTCTGCGATGCGAAATTCAATTTGCCATATGTGAACACCGACACACAAACAACGTCATATAAGTGTGTGTGTGTATTGGAGTGTTTAAAATATTTGTTGTTGAGTGGCAGCGACACAGAAATGCAGTAATAATTTGTAATTAGTGTTTGAGTGTGTGTCCTTCTTGCGTGAGTGTGTGTAAGTTTGATTGTGTATTGTTTGAATTTGCTATCTGCTGCTCATCTCTGTACCTTCATCAGCATTTTGAGATAATGTAATTGCATTTGGTAATTCATAAGATCCTTTAACAATTATACATATGTATTATATACTTATGTATATATATATATAATAAAAACTCCTTCACACAAATACAAACAGTTGAAAAAAATTAAACATCGAATCAAATCTCTTATAAAATTTAAACTTTTAATCTAAAGAAAAGTTATGTATTAAAAGTTGTTTGTGTGGAGCTTTTCTATTTAACAACTTTTTGAAATTGTGATTTTTTAAGTTTTTAGAATTTATTTTATATATTTTAAAATAAAAAATTGTTTATGTTTTTATTTTTAAAGTTTCAATCGTTCGAGATGAAGAGACTTGCAAGCTTAGAAACTGATTAATTCATTTATTTCAGTGATAATTACAACAAGTCTGTATGTTGTTGTATTTCTAATTTATTGTATGTATTCAAATCAACAATGTTGTGTGTGCCTGTTTATTGGCAACAGCTTTTGTTGTGATTGCTTTTCAACTGCGAACAAAGTACGTGCAACACAGGTATTCTGTCTGTCTGTCGGTATTTCTGTGTGAGTGTGTGTAATTATACGTTTGAGTGCTGTTGCTCGACATCAATGGTATATTACTATGTATGCACATACATATGTATATAATAATTATCATGCGTAATGTTAGACATTTCGAAATATGATCTCGATCAGCTTTGATCAGCTTGATGCCGTATCCTCTTAATATCATCTCCTAGCATTAACACGCATACAATGCCATAATTACTTAAGCATGTATTGGTGTATGGTTTGTTATGGATATGAATATTTGCGTGTGTGTTGTTATCAACGACAAGAGCCAAGTGCGCGTGTGTGTAGTTATTAAAATCTTATTAAGAAATTCCTGGAAAATTATTAGTTTCATTTAGAAAATTTACATTTTATTTGTTGCTTTACAACGAAGTGTTGTAAACTTTTTTTTAATTTCATTTCAATGCAATTAAATAAAATATAGTTATGTATATGTATGAAAAGCGCCTAAAACTGTGCAACAATTTAAATGAAGCATATTTACACACGCTTAAATTGATTGAAACTGCTTTTGTGTTTGTGTGCGAAATTTCTATAGATCATTAAGAACAACGTACACCGATTTAGCCAGGCGAGCTTAACTCAAGAGTTCTGAAGGAACACACATCGTCTCATTAAATTGCGCCCTTCAGCCGTTTTGTAATTTAAACGCAGACATGTGGCTGTGTGCAGCTGCAGCAACAGCTGAAGAGTTGCCAATGCAAGCTTGTTTAAAAGCAGATTTTAATGAGTTGCTTAAAAACACAAACACGACTGCAATTAAAAATCAAGTTTACGCACACTCGCACACAAACGCGCGCTGGAAGTGAATGTGTGGCGAAAGTACACAAAGTGTAAATTAATAATTGCTTGCATACTCGGTACCTAAAGGCACAACTAATTAAAAATTACCAACGAAAATTCGAGCATTCATTCCTTTTTCAAAAAGTATAAGTACAAATATTATAGACAAAAAAAAAAAACACTACTATATATACTATGTAAAAACAAATACATTGTTTTTGATAACTTGTATGTACCCAATGTGCTTTTACACTCGTACATAATTCAGAAGAATTATTTTCAATAACAAAGAAGGAAAAATGTATTTGTATGGCATCTGTTATTGTTTTTCTGTAATTTGTCTTTTATTTTTTGTAAACATTGCGCATTCAAAAATTGTTAGTCTAGTTTGTAGTACAGACTTCTTTTAGGCACCAGCTTAGGTCTGCTCTACAAAAGCTCTTTAAATTATTTATTACAGCGCGTATAAAAATTGTTTTTTTCTCTTTTTTGTTTGTATATTTTTCTCGCACTTGAGCCGACTTAAAAGGTTTTTCATTTAATTTTCTTTGTACGCTGTTGTATTTGTGACTGGTATTTTGTGTGTGTATTTTTACTGCAGCATACTTTGCAGCGCAAGACAATAAAATTTACTGTGTTCTTTTTTACGATTCTGTGCGTTGTATTTTATTTCAGCTACGTCTTTATGACATAAATGAAAATTGAATTGCAAAAAATGAAAGAAAAAAATCAAACATCATGAAATAAGTGTATATAATTTTATTGCTTTGTTGTCGCTATTTCTTTGTTTGCTTGCTGCTGGTTTGCTGCGTTCTTTTTGGCGCAAGTGCTTGTTTTGTGCCTTAACCCAGTTTAATTTCAATTACCGCAGAAATTTTTGCGTTGGAGTGAGTGGTACTTTTTTTGTTTGTTTATTATTTCCGTTGGTAACTGTTGAAAGCCTTGAAATATGCTTTGGATTTATTTGTTGTTTTCGTTTTTACCCGCTCTTGATACATGGATAAGCAAAGTAAATATCTTATGCCTAACTTTTTAAGCTTTTGCGAAAAGTTCAAGTGTTTCTTTTTCACTCTGCAACGAACCGAGGGAAATCCTTTAAAATTTTTTCAAGAAAAGTTAAGAAATTAATTACCCCCGTTTTATTGTAAAACAAGCACAAGGTCAAGTTGTAAGCTTACTCGTTCGTGCGCCTAAAATGATGAAAGTTTTTTCAGTTTTTGTCGCAGCAATGCTAAAAGCAACGTTGACGACATAAATGTTGCACTTTGCACGCAATTGCTATTAGCCCAAACAAAATAAACTTAAAACTCCATCGATGTTGCAAAACTTTGCTTTTATATATTTTGTTATTTTTTTTTTGCCATGCCTTCTTTGGGGTAGCAAACTTAAGTACTAAACTGAAAGTGAAGTATGTTGTGCGGCGTCATAAACTTATTTATTAGTTACTTTACAACTTTCCTTCATAGCTGCGAGCGTTTTGTGACAAATGCGATTTGCGTTTGAATTCTTACACGCGTTTTATATTTTTATTTTTTATTATTTATTTATGTTTCTTCGCTGGGGTGTTTGAAATTGCTGTAGTAAAAAGTATAAAATTACTTTTTATCTGCGGTGGCAGTCGTTAAAATTACGCTTTTTATTTCTAATGAAAATGTTGTAAACATTTTTATTATGCTTGCAATTTTCAGCGCTGACTTTTCTCAGGTGCAAAGTAATCCTGAGGAAATGTGACGTTTAAGTAGTTTTTTTTAATTTTATTTCACCTAAATATTCTTAAAATACAAAAGTAAAAAAGCAATTTGTAGCTTAACATACTTAAGCCCAGCAAAGCCCAGCGTTTGCAACATCTATTTGCAATTTGCAGCAAATGCTGCCTGCCTCAAAAACCGTTCGTTCGTTCGTTGGTTCGACATCTTCTTTCAAGCTGCTATTTTTCCTTCCATTTTCGTTTACTGCATTATCACAATTTGCCCATCTACACTGTCTTATTAGCTATTTTATAAGGTGGAAAATTGTCTGCTGTATCTTTTCCTTGTGTGTCTGAATCTTCCCAATCCCTCTCACTTCTTCGTATTCTTTTCTTTTTTTTATTATTCCATTTGACTATCTGACTGTGTTGGGCTTGCACTATGTTGCATTGAGAAAGGTATTCATTTTTTTCTCTTACACTGTGCCTTGTAACATCCTGCACAATTTTACAAGAAGACGCGCGTTTTAGCTGTTGCAATTTTGCAATGAGGTGTTTTTTTTATATTATTTTTTTTGCAATTCAAGTCTACAAGATTTCCTTTCCGCCTTGACTACGAATGAACATTAATGTTCACTTAGGAAAATTGCGGACGCCTTTTCGCCATATTGCGAGGCTTGAGGCTTAGGTTTCATGAGGTGTAAAGGTGCAAGTAAGTTTGCATTTGTGAAATTGCGGTAATTTTATAAAGTAGAAATTATTTTAAAGTACTGCAGTAAATTAAAAAATTGAAAAAGCAATTTAGAAACTTGATTTTTCTACTTCCAGGATACGCAATGCAATTTGGTTTACATCCAGCGCACGCCTGATATCTGCAAGTTTTTGGGGCTTGAAATACCGCTGAAAAGTACAACCGCTAAGCCTGGTGCTACGGTGACGAGTACTACTAAACCTGGTGAAACGACAACAAGCACAACGACACCCTCCGATGAGCATGGCGGTGGTAATCATCCGGCTGAGCGCACCGGCTCCGTAGGAGGTAAATTAAGCACATTCAGTAGTAATGCCCAAACACAATGTCCTAATCATTTCACTCTTTTGTTCTGTAATTTTTTGTAAAGCAATTTTGGCCGGCATATTGTCGCTGACATTCTTTGTGGCGTGCTTTGGTGTTTTGGCTTTTTCACCGGAGCGTAGAAATAGCCTGCGGCGCATGTTCCGCAGAAGTACCTCGGCTGTGCGTTATTCAAGGGTGAATATTTCGATTGAATGAAGTTGTTTGAATTTTCATTACAAATGGATATTTTTAAATTGCAAAAAATTTGTTTAAACTTATACAATATATGTGTAAATTTAAACAAAATATGTTTATACTTACACGTTATTATATAGTCGAAAAATTATACCCAATTTGTTCAAAATATTTGTTAGCAGTTATATAAAAATGTTTAAATAAATACAATATGTTAAATTTAGTAGAAATGTATTTATTTATACATAAGTTGAAAACTTATGCCACAAACGAAAAATATTCAATTTATATGAGATACTAAATTTTAATTTTATCGTCACACGTTTAGGTAACCAACGAGGAAGCGAATTTGCTGTTGGAACCCAATGGAGAATTCACCGACAGCGATGATGACATGCTCCTGTAGGCAACTGTAAATCAGCCTAAAAGCATGCATTGACAGCAGCAAACTGATCTATTTTTAACTGTAGAGACGAAAAGACGTGAAATGTAAATTGAAAACACAACACCAAAGAGAGACAAACTGCAGCACTGTGTAACATAACAAATGATCTAAACCAAAATATATATTATAGTATATATTTTTTCAAAAGTCCTAAGCCCCTCTAACTTAATGTAAACATAGTTTCTAAGATACGCGCATATGCAAAAGACATCTTATAAAATCATTAATCCGATATGTATTGCGAGCGCTTAACTTCAAATGCGTGCAACTATATTCCAGAAGCGGGCAGCTTTAATTGTGATTTTACACTTACAAATGGCTAAATGTACTTAATTTTTTTTTCTTCATAAATTTTAATTTGTTTTTAATTAATAAAAGTGACTTGGTATTATTTAAAAAACGAATTTTATTGTCAACGAGAGCTGATAACAACAGAAAAAGTGTTCAAAAGTATTTATGCTTAGGTTGTTTTATTTCACAAAACTAACTAAATAAATTAACATTGAATTAACTTTCGTTTGAAAGTATAAGATTTTGCATAATTATATTATAACTCTTGAAATATGATATCACACACATACTCGTGTACATGTTCGCATTAACCCATTACAGAAGCAATCAAGAGAAGCCAATCGGAAAAGTTTCTAGCACTAATTGTCAACATAAGCACCGTTCAAGATAACATGATGGCAACAAAAAAAAATCAACAAACACAAACAATTTTGTGCTGCCTTCTTTTAGGCGTCTTAGAACACCCACTTACACAAGAAGTTGTTTCTAACGGCTGTGGGCATGTCTACCAAAAATGAAACTTTTTCGTCTACACCTTTTAACGCTTTTAATAATTTTCATTAAAAAAGTTTTACGAAGCGACGCTCATACGCCACATTAGTCTCTCTCTCACACACATACCTATACAATTCTCGTTCCGCTATTATAATAACCGAAAGTAACATACTTTTGGACTCGTTTTAGATTGGATGTGATGAGCAGGTGCTTTTCGAAAGTTAAAAATTAAGAAGGAGAAGGTTTCATGGTTCACATAAGTGAAATTAATCGGCTTACAATTAGCATACTCCTTTAAGCATGAGGTGAAAATGTGTTGTACAGTAGTGTTAAGTAGGTGCAACTTAATTAATTCTTTTTTTTAATTTTTGCCTATTTTGTTTAGATAATTTTCCAAAAAATTTAAACAATTTTTAATTCTAAAATAAATTTTAGACAAATTGGAAAAAAATCGCCGCCGCTGGCAAGCTTTAGCATCCCATCTAAACATTTTGACACTTTTTCGTAATGAACTGTAAGAGTAAAATCCCTGATAAGATTCTTCTTTTGAATTGTGGACACATTCCAAACCAGTGCGCCGTATTTTTGAGTTTAACATTCTTTGACGCATAATTCCACCCGCAGCAGTCTTTACCTCCGAAATGGGGTATTAAATTCATTAGCAACACTAAATTACAACCACATGTGATGCTAGGGCACGTATTTTTCTAGTGCGAATGTGTGTGTGTGTGTTTGAGGGTATAAGTATACCCGTGAATATGTATATAAGTGTGTGTGTGGTATTTAATAGTCGTATAAAGTATTCACACCGACACACTCGAGGAAATTCCTCTGAATAGTGAAATAAAGACACACACAAACAAAAATTCGCATACACACACATGCACATGCGATTATACATATATGAGGCATAGCGCTGCCAAGAATTAAGTTGAGCTTCATTAACGGCGGAAATTAGAAATTTCCTTTTGAGAGCGCAGAAATTTGAGACCAAAAAAGAAAACACAAAAAGAAATCTGCGATGGTTGGGCTAATTTGAAAAGAGTTGCCATAGTGTTGAAAATTGCTTTTTTAATTTAAAATATAAGAACCAATTAGGTTTGATTTAAAACACATACTCCTACATATTAGGATTTTTCTTGTCTACCATAAGGTTGTCATGAAAACCATTTAATGCAAGCAAACAAAGTCGAAACATGAATTTTCGGCCATCCCGAAATGTAGGCAATGCAAAATAGCGAATAAAAAAAATTAGAATTAACTTTTAAATGTTTATAAAAATTTCATATTTAACCACAGATGCGCATTTATTTATTACAACAACAGAACTCCTCTTTTCTTACCTCAGCTCTATTAAAGTATCTGGTTTCAAAATAAATTTCTAATCTTGTTTTTTGCTTTGAAAAAAAAAACTTTGTTACAAATTAAAGCAGAAAATTGAAAAAATCCTTCAAAGGGTTTCAAGAACTAAATCTTATACGCTTCTTACAACAAGCTCTTTGTTGCCTCCACATCAACTTAAAAGAATTTTGAATTCTGTTCGAGATCCTGCAGAAATTTATTGCTTTTAGCTGGAAGTATTTTACTCAGTTCGACTCTCGCTCTGGTTCTGGCTGGGGCTGTGCGGTTGCTTTGGTTTTGTATTTCATTATGTATTCTTCGTCGTCGTCGGCGATGGCGATGGCTGCTGTTACTGCTGCATGTGAGAGTGTATTTGTGTGCATCTTACAAACATACACTTACACACACATACAATTCTATACACACACGACAGCCATTGTAGAAACCCACAAGAATCTAATATAAATTCCCAGTGTTGGCAACTTTTGCCACCACAAAACCGTAAGCAAACACACACGCAAACACATGACCACACATACACATACATGCATATATAAATACATACATGTGCTCCAATGCACACAAGCACAACTTCGTCACTTTACTTGCATTTATCTCCATACGCACCACCCAGTAGGAATATTAGTTGCCGTAAAAGTGAATTGTATTTGAAATTTTGTTTTTTTCTTTAATTATAGATTTAGAAAATATTGCCATATTAATTGTTTAATAATTAATAATTGTGATATTTACTAATGTGTAAAAAATGGAAAGGTCAAATAAAAAGTTAAATTTAAAGTAAGGTTTGCTTTGGAGGTTTTAAAGCGATCTCAGTAGAATTCTAACTTGGATTTAAAGAATAAAGAAGAATAAATTATTGTTATTAGAAAACAAAATATCGTTAAGAATATTTATTTTGAGAAACATAAAGAGTCTAAATTTAAAAAAATTTGTTTTGATTTTATCTCACGCTGCTGATCCTACTGAAAAGTGCAATTCCTCATGTGGTTTGTATCACAGTCGTTTTTTACATAAATAAATTGAAACTATTTTTAATTTGTTTTTTATTAGCATTCTATAACGAAAAAATAAATAAATATTAGGTAAGAAGGTACGAGTAAATAAGTATTCTCTCTCGCTGCTTGATTGCATTTCGAAATGTTCGAATTTCATCAATACGCTCGCAATACACACAAACACACTAACTAATAGTGTTTTTTGTGTTTTGTTTCATTTTTTATGCAGTACATACATACAAACATACATACATACATACATACATTTGGCATGGCATGCACCTCGACTGTGTGCAATAAATCTGTGCCTTGAGTTTTCTTAAATAGTTTCTTCAGCAGCTTCTTTTAAGAAAATAAAAGATATGAAACGAAACGAAGAGAAACCAAAAAGCCAGACATAAAAACAAACTTATCATTTGTCTTTGTAAGAAAATAAATATTAAAACGTTTTAACTTAAAGGTATTAAAAAAAACGCTTTGAATTTAAAATAAATAAATAGTTAATTAGTTTTTCTCAGTGCAATAAAGTCTTGAGATTGTGCTTTATTTTGTTTCTTCGTTTTATTTAGCAATTATTACGGAGGAAGCGTCAGTAGGCAGGGAAGACAGGCACTCAGGCAATCAGGAAGGAAGCATTATACAAGTGCTGGTAAAATATGCTGCTCGTATGCCACTTTGGCTAAAAGTTCTGAATGTGTGAAAGTGTGCGTCTTAACAAATTCGAGTGTCCTTTCGATGTTGCTGTCTCAACGAACTGCAGAACTACATCGAAAACTGTTGAAAACGTTTGAAACTTTGTTAATAATATTTTAGCCACTTCGATAAAATTTCATAAGTGGCCATGGTTGATGCAAACTGGCGCCTTGGTCAAACTTTTCAAATTATATTCCAGCCGAACTTGTCATACTAAAAAAATAGTTGGAATTTGATATTGTCGGATACATTTTAAGTTCAATATGCTTGATTAGACGATTTCTAAGTTTTAACATTTTTTATAAAACATGTTTAAAATAAACAATGAATATTTTTTAAGTAACCCTTGCCGTACTTTTAAAACAATTTTACAAAAGCTTCAAGACATATTTTTTGATTTTTCAGCGCTGTCCCAAACTCATGCAAAAATGTCAAAATTTCTCAATTCCGAAAAGTTTGCAAAACTTGCCCAGCTTAAGTCAAAAGTCGTTGATTTTTCGAAAAATCACTAAAATGGAATTTCTTTTGCAAATATTGGCTCAAAGTTTTCATTACGTTTGTGCTTATTTATTTTCTGTTTTATTTTTTTTATCAACGCCGGCGCTTGGCTAACTTTACTTCTCTTCTTGTGGACGTTTCTATGTAACAGTTACTTTGGCATTGGTATTTGTGTTGTGCTCGCGCGTGTGTGTGTGTGGGTGTTTATTTTTGCAATGTGTGTGAATGTGTGAACGTCCTGCGAAAGTTTGTGTTAAATCTCAGCGCTTTAATTTTATTTTGTTTACTCTTTTTTTATTTATTCGCTCGTTCGTTCGTTTAGCGCAAAGTTGACTTTTTTGATTTTCCGTTTCCGCTTTATTGCGTCTGGTTTCTTTTTGAGTTTATTTGCTCAATCGCTAACGAAATAGTTAAAGAATTTGCTTCACTTGGCGCAGTGTATTATAAAGTTTAAAAACACTTAAATCATATAAATTACGAAAGACTTTAAGCTTCAGAAAGCTAATATTTCTCAAAAAGCTTTATAATATTAAATTTATAAATTGTCTTACATGTAAAAGCTGCTTTAATTTCATTGGAACATACCTAAAAGTAAAGAAGTAAATAAGGAAAAAGTTAGATTAATGATAACAACACTAACATATTTTTCAAACTCAAATAATGAATATAGTAATATTATAACAATAGTTAAAGTTTCCTTTTAAATTTATTCGTTTGCTTTAATATAGTAACTGACATGAATGAATTGATTTAAACAAAATTTAATGATCACGAAATCACTTAATTACTTAAGTGCAAATCTGCTTAAGCACGCAGACACTCACACAATTACACGCAAGCAGCAGGCATACATATGCAGCGCGCAGTTAACAATACTCGCACATCATTACAAGCGTATTAACAATTAATTAATTTCTACTTTGCGAAAGCCCTTTGCTCCCTTAAAACCCTTCCTCCCCCACCACAACCGCTGCTAGCATCAACAAAAAAAAAGCGCAAAATCAGCACACAACATGCGAAATGAGGCATTCATCTTGCAAGAAATAGTCAAAGTAGAGGGGAAAATAAATAGTTGACGGCGAAGAGAGAAGAAAGGCATTAAACAAAAAAGCTCCCGACAAGCACGCGTTGCAGAAATTTATCATTTTATCATTTTGAGACAAGCATGCGGCATTAATTAAAATAAGCAAACGGCAAGGCACAAATGCTGCAAGTCTCGTACTCGACGTATTTGCTTATACTTTTAGCAACTAATCTGCTTTTGTAATTTATGCCTGTGCGTGAGTCGTGTGCGTCGTACATATTAAGTTTATGCTGCTGCTACTCGTATTTGGGGGCACTCATGTTAGCTCGAAAATTGTGTGTTGGCATTGCTTGCGAAGTAAGTCAAAAATAAAATTTTAGTGTGTGGTATTTCGAATATAGAAAAGATCAATTAATTGGCTTGCCCTATTTTAAGTTTTCTCTTTGCATTACTTGACTTATAATGCTTGATGTGTCGTTTGCAGCTCCTCGCTCAGCTGAAGCACAGCTAAGATACTTATCGTGTGCGCCTGCTTAAACAACAAGAGGAGTTTTCTGTTGCCGTCGGCTTCCTACATAAACTCTTCTACATATACTCCTACGATTTATTTCTTTAGATCTTTTGTTGTATTGTAATTTTGCCTTAAAACTTTATCAGATTTCCTTCCCTCTTGCAACTTTGAAGTTTGCAGCATGTGTTTGTTGTTGTCGCTGCTGTTGTTTGATATTTGTCTTTGGTGAAGCTTTCAAATAACTTTGCACGACACTTTCTTTTTCATCGAGTTTGCTCGTTTCTTTACTTTATTTTATTTTGCTTTATTTTTTGTTTGTTATTTGGTTGTTTGGTTTGTTGGTTTGTGCAACGTTGCAAGTGTTCTGCCTGCTGCATGCGGCATGTCTGAATATGTTGCATTTCTGCTATTTTGCTATTACGAAGCTGTCAAATAGTTTCATATCGCAATTTTTCAAATAAATGAAATTTTTTTTCACCGAGTCCTACGCTTGCTCGTTCGCTCGCTCGCTCGACTTCTTGGCGTATGGAATTTATAAATTAGATTCCTCAAGTTTTGCCATGCCGCATGAGTTGTTACTTTACGCGTCGTAGTTGCCACCAGGCTATATTGCTTTTTTTTGCGTCTTTGCTGCTGGAGACATGGATTTGCACTTGCGTACAAAGTTTCTGCCTTGCTGCAAATTCTTCTTGGAAATGATTAATTTCGCTATAGCATTTTGTTGCAACTTGTGGAGTCTCTGCGCTGTTGGTGGCAGCATCTTTTTCTTTGTGTTTCTTTCTCGCTGCAAGTGTAGTGTGCACATCGCAAATTAAATTCGCGTTATGTTGCTTTTAACGTGAAAGATATTTAATTTACTTGCAACACTTTTCAAATGAAATCAATTTTACAGATTTCATAAAACAATTTTATTGCCTGTCCCTCAGCCGGTCGGTTCGTCAGTCATATTTACAACAACTTTTGCAACACGGACAGACAGACATTCAGATAGACAGGCGTTGCAAATGTTTTCGCACAATTTGCAATATGCAAAGCCCCTTCATAAATAAATACAATTTTCAACTTGTGGCATATGCCATGCGCCGCCGCTGCTACACAAATCCAATCAAAGGACGTAAATTTATAAAATTTCAAAGCGCCGGCTTGTGGTTTTTATTTTATGCTTTTATGTACCGGAAAGACTTGAGGTTTTTTTAGCTGCCACTCTGTGGGATGAAGTGCATTTAATAACATGTGGCAATGTTAGTTATAAGTACGGTTCTCGAGTTGTCAGTGTAAGTACGCAAGTGGTTGGATAACTGAAGAAAATAGCGGGAATTTTTAGATAAAATTATTGAAAATATAAAAAAATTAAATGAAATTCGAATTCATCAAATGAACTTATTTTCGAATTCATGAGTTACTTTTTACATTCTTATAAAATTGTATAAATTTCAGGTGGCTGAATAAATTTGTTGTTCGCTATTTCTCTCTACAATAGCTTTTGCGATGGTTTATTGTTTTTCAATTTTTTGTTTATTTTGTAGAGTAAGTTTATTAAACAAATAAGAATATTCCTTTAATCTTAAAACTGGAAAAAGAACTGTAAACAAATACATGCTGAAATATATGTTTAAAATAAGTTTAAGATTAATTCAATAACATCCTCCAACATCCAGTCAAGTCCATAAAATCAACTTTTGCGCTCAATTGCCTGAACTAATTAAGATAATAAAATTTATGGTTAACACATAAACAACACAGTATATGAACAACAAAAGCAACAATTTACGAGTATGGCTGGCCATAAATTTGTCCAAAATGTTGGTAGCATGGCAGCACATAAACACCGAAATCGATCTTTTATATCGGTTAGCTGCAATTAAAGACAATGGAATTTGTGTATTTAAGCAGAGTACTTAAACAAACGTTTAATTCGTCTCGCGCTTAAGTTCCAAGTTATTTTAATTCTTCAGTTTTACACCACTTTATCCGACCACTTGTCAAGAACATGCGAACAAATTCTAAGCAATTGCAATAATGTCTAAGAACTGAAATTGGAGACACAAAAACACAAAACGAAGAAAAGCGAAGAAGAAAAAAAAACGTTGCCATTAAAACTCAAAGAACTGGAAAGAATTTGCTATTTTTAGCTAACAAGTAAGCCGAGTCATTCGTCCATCAGTCTGCACCGGGCACCGGTCGGTCGGTCGGTCGGTTGGTTGGTTGGTTGGTTCTACTGACCACATTACACAGTACTATAAGATGAAACCAAAACGGGATAAAAAACTTTAAAAAATGTTTGTATTCTTACGTTTTTAATTAATTTATAATATTTAAAAATATTTATATTCATAGTTTTGTTTAGTTTTACTTTTATATATTAAAGTGAATTTAAGCTTAACAGCAAAGTACTGTGCGGTGACACAAGAGATTAAATAACTCGAGGATACAAAGACACAAAATCGCGTGTTCGAGATAAACAAGTGCGTGCGCGGACGTAAGCTTCAATTGCAATAGCAGCAGCAGCAACAGCAGCAGCAACAGCAGCAGCAACGAACGACAAAATCCACAAAACTTCAACACACATAAAAAACCACAGCAGCTGCTGCTTTTGCTAAAGATGATGCTGCTTGACTGCCTGCCTGCCTGACTGACTGACTGAAGTTCTGCTTCCCATGTCCAGCGAAGCACATATCCTTCTTCCGATTCTTAACGAGCAGCAACAACAACCAAAAACCTTAATAATAACAAACAATGCGAGCAACAGAATCGAACGAGCAACATGAACGAACATTTAGCGACAATTTTGTTTTTATATTTTTTTCCTGGATTCAGATACAGATACAGATACGCTCGCTTCCCGACAGTATCTGCGCTCTTTTTCAATACGAATTCACTCTACTGGAAAATAAAAATGTTGCTTATTGATGTCGGCTGTAGTTGCTGTTGTTGTTATTGCTACTGCTGCTGCCACAGCGTACTCAAGCAGAATTACTAATGACATCGTTGGCACAACATTTTATAATGTTAAATAAAAGTAGCATCCATTAACAGCGGCTGAGAGTACAGTGACTAAAAAAAATGGAATACGGAGCGAGCAGCAAAAACAAAAATAATTGTTTAAAAAATAATAATAATTATATTTTAATTGCCGATAAAACCTTAATTTGACACTATTAAATAATTTTACTATTTTTCGTGACTCTAGAATTTATGCCTTTATTTGATTGAATTTCTTTTGTAGTGATTGTAAATTTGCATCTATTTGATTGTAGATATATTTGTAAGAATTTGTAAGAATAAAGTTGTTTCTTCTTTTCGGTGAGCGACTGTTATAGTGCACAATAAGGCTGGTGCTAATAAGGGCCCGCGCCACTTTTCGTGTAGCTTTTTTTTTATTAATTGTTTCCGTACAAGTTGCCTTTCATAGCAAAAGTCACGTTTAATACCTTTCTTCAAGTTGTTGTTGTTGTTTTTTGTAGTTAATACGACTTTTTTTGTTGTGACGTGACTTCTGGTTGTCGTTAATTGCCTCGAAGCTAGGACGGATTTCAGAGAATTCTTAGCGACAAGTCGCCTTATTCGGTCTTGAAGTGTTTCCCTTTAATGTGCACTAATTTGAAATTCAATTGACCATTTTCATTTTGATTAAGCATTTTTCTTTCAACTACCTCATATATCATAGTACATTAATGATTAAATTACTTTGTGGCAAAAAGTAAAGGAAAATTATGGTCCTTAAAAAATGTTTAAATAGAATTTAGTTCGTAAAGAGATTTAGTGAAAAGCGAACTCAAGAACTGTGAACAAAATGCTCCTGTCTTTTTTTAGCAAGTACGTAGGCTGTCAAATATTTATTACAAAACAAATTTTTAATATTTGTATGAACGCGAAAATTATGTTCAATAAAATGGCAGACAGTGCTTCTTTCCAGGCTCACTTGCGAAGTTTCGAGGTTTTCGAGGAATTTTCACGTTTGAGGATACCCTTATTATATGATTTTAGGAAAAATGTATTACAACAGAATGCTACTGTATTGGTGGTTTGCTATGTTAGCTATATGAAAAAAATAAAAACCAAAATATTTTTAGGTGTACAAATAAGTTTCCGCCGTTTTGAGAAAGATGGCGTGGCACGAGGTTTACGTTGGAGTTCGCAGATGGTAACCTACCTGAAAATTAGTTTGTTTATTCCAGAACAACATAACCTTATCATGTTATTAAGTTCGCATTAGCATCATATATTTTTCTTCATCTAAAAATGTCTCAATTTGAGCCAACTAAGTGTCATTTGCGGGAACTTTTAATTTATTTTTTTAATTTAAAAAAATCTGCTGCTAAGTCGCATCGATTGCTCGTATAAGCATATAATTAGGATGCTTTGAGTGAGAGAACATGTCGTGAGTGGTTTCAAAAATTTAAAAAAGGTGATTTTGACATAAAAGACAAAGATCGCAGTGGAAGGCCGAAAATTTACGAGGATGCAGATTTGGAGAAATTATTGGGTGAAGATTCGTCTCAAACACAAAAGGAACTTGCACGTAGTTTAGAAGTCACTCAGCAAGCAGTCTCACATCGTTTAAAATCGTTTAAATATTATTTTATTAACAAAAAACGGCGGAAACTTAATTGTACACCTAATATGTAAACTAATTAATGTTTTTATGATATTATAAATAAGTAAACTTTCACTCTTCATCAAGAGCATTTGTTTTCGTTTACGAGTATGTATAATTGTGCGCCTACAAAAACCTATCAAAATTATACGCAGCATAAGCGTGTGTTGTTTGTAGTAAACCACTCTAAAATATTTTCGCATTGTAATAATATAAAGTATAAAGTGTGCTGCGCTTAATTGAAAAAGTTAAACTGCGCGCGACTCTATGAAACCTTCAGCGCGAGCAGAAAACGAAGAAAAGTGCCTCCTCCAACTGCTGCGCCATGCCAACTAATTATCATTACAATCAGCTGCATTGTGTGTGCGCCTGCAGAACTCGTTAAAATTTGCATTTCAATTAACATTATAATATTTCTTTTATTTTTGCAGTTGTTTTTTTTTCATTTTTTTATATTTATATTGTACTTTGGCTCTGAAATGGCCATTTCAACAATTAATCGCACTGTGACTGTATGTATGTAATGAGCAAAACAATTAACGAGTTTTTTTCTCTTTATTTACGCATATATGTACATATTTAAAGCGAACCGTAAATGAACTACGCTTGTTCTGAACTCTGCCGAAAGTAGCGGCTACTTTGGAGTATTCGGAATACTCGCTTTGGCGCTGGTGAACAAATAAATGGAATTAAATAAGTCGACGCTTAATTTTGCTTATTAAACTGAATTGTAATACAACGAAAAAAGAAACGAGAGTGTTTACTTTCCTTAAGTTTAATACCGGAAATGAAAAACAAATTCACTTCAGCCAACTTCATTCAACTTCACTCAAACCCAACTTCAGTTAAGATGAAAGAGTAGCCTTTCACCGAGATGAATTTTTTGCTTCTGGTTTATTCGCATCTCCGCACTTGTAGATACTCGTATATCAATTCCGTATGAGCATTCAACAAAGAGTTCCTTCATCTAATCGAAAGTATCGCAAAGTTTGCCAAAGCAAAATACACACATAAAAAGTATTTTGCATTTAATGAGTTGAGCAAAGAAAAACTTCATTAAAACTCAACTTCAACTTCAAAGTCGGCAGTTGGAGGCAGCTTATCAAAAAAAAAAAAAAATGGAGGTACAAACAAAATCTGCTCAGATGCTTCCCACCAACAATAGTCGAAGAAGCAAATGAAGAGACAAGAAAAAAATACAAAGTAGCGAAATCGATCAAAGCCACAAATGGAAAAATAAATGAAAAGCAAAGCATTGTTAGCCAACACACAGCCAAAGAAGTTGCAAAAAGATGGCAAACTTATGGCAAAAAATGTTTGTTTGTCTACCAAAAGCGAAGAGAAAAATAGCAAAAGTGCATTTAAGTTTGATTGCAATCAAAAGATAACAAAGGAAGATTTCCTTTGTTATAATTGATTAAAATTGTCTGTATACACAATAACACTTGCGTGTACTATATAATTAAAGGCAGACAAATTGTTGTTGTTTTATATATCTTAGAAATGTTATTAACAAATATCACTGAGCAACAACACATCGAATAAATTATTTTATTTATTTAAAATTTATTAATCGGATTCTATAAGAACATTGGAAATTTTGAAAGATGAAAAAATGATAAAAATGTGTTCCTAAATATTGATTTAGCATTGAATTTCATACACAAAACCTCCAACAATATTATTGAATGTTACACATTTTTTTGCCCTGTAAGTTAGCTTACCACACAGTATTCACTAGCGAAAAGTTCGAGCCCAGCGACTATTGTCAGTATATACTCCTTGCGCAGTTTGCTGCTTGTTCTAAAATGCAGCCTTAATTTGATAAAAATTTTTGTTCACAATTACGCTCGGTCCATACAAAGTAAAGCACTCTTAAACGCACACATTCTTGATATATTTACACATGTCCGTACTCGTATACGAGTATATGTAAATCTCATCATTCTCGCTTATTCATTTTGTTCATTTGAAGTTGCGTATTGCACACGCGTACATCGCTTTGTCGCTCCAGTTTGCGTCCAAATGATGCACTAGGTCTAACAATTTTCGACATGCAGTGCAATTTGGGACTTTTGCAAATGTGTTTCATATTTGGCTTTGTCGAGCTAAATTCGTTTCTTAAATGTGTTCAATTGATTTGAATGGATTTAGTGGATGCGAAGCATTTCAAAGCGACACGCGATGAATGCGTTTCCCGTTGTTATGCGTGCGTTGTGTATATTCGCGTGTGTGTGTTTGTGCTTTAAGCCCATAAAGCAATGTGTGTATGGAGAATGCATTTTGTCCGATTTGGCATTTTATACCTTCGGGGGCGACTTAAATCAACATTTGGCTAACATTCTCGAAACAAATCGATAAAAGTGAAGCAATAATTTTTTTACTTTTGATTTGATATTTAAGTTATATTTTGTTGGTAAATTGATTTTCGTACTACTTATTCAACGATTTTAATTAATTGAATTTAATCAACCAATAAAAGCATGACGAATAATTTTTGAAAATAATTTGTTTATATTTTTCTAAATAGTCAGTTCAAATTAATTTTTCAATAATTTTAAAAACCATTATTGTCGGTCTCGTGGGCATTTGACGGGCGGGTGGGGGCAATACAAACATTAAATTTTATATTCATTGTTGAAAGGAAATTTGCATAATTTGTGCGTGTGTACGTCGTTGCAAAATGTTGCATACAATTTTAAATAATACAATTACAAATCGTATTATGGCCAAAACAATTTATTAAAATCAGAAATGCTAATGAATTTGTTGTCAAATTTTCGTTGAAATTTTCACTTTACGTAAAAGCGCCGCTGCAGCTGCTGCTGCTGTTGCTGGTAAATTGCAGATAAAACTGTCAGTTGGACTTATGAAATATGAAAGAGGCATGAATAAAATACACAAAATTAACACCAACAAAAGTTACAAACACACACGCACACACAATTAAATAATAACTGCATTGCATACAACAGCCATAATAACAGCAACAACAATAACAGAGTACCATAAACTTACAACAGCAACCACAAAATGTCATAAATTCGTAATTTATAATAAAAATGTTGCAACTGAAATTTGCTGAAATGTAGATTTCATTTAACAAGAACAATAATAACAATATCAACAAAAAAAAAAAAACAACAACAATAACAGAAAACGACAACTAATTTCATTAATATTTGCATTTTGAGTGAGCAAATTGCAAAATACCAGTAGGAAGAGATTGTGATTTGTTCTAAGTCGGAAATGATTTCGATTGTAACTTTTTGCAATTTTTTGAAATTTTTTTCTTATAAAATCAATAAAAGCTGTAAGCTCTCCATAGATTTTAAAAGCTTGTAGGGTTTTAGAGTTAAATTTTTAATATCCTAATGCTCATTAAATTAATTTTAGAAACGTTTAAAAACTAAAAACTCTTAAAATTTAAAGTATCTAAAGTCCCTTTAAGCTTTTAAGTGTATTTCTGAAATGAAAGCTTTTTGTAACTTAAAAAATTATATTCAATTTTAGAATATAAATCGATCCAGATACTTTGGATTTTAAGAGTTTTCAGTTTTTAATCAGCATCTGAGCAGTTTAGTGATTTTTAAACATAAATACGTTATTAAAATATTAAAGTAAACATTTTGAACACTTTCTGTATTAGAACTGATTCTCATGGAACAAAAAAATGTCAATAATGTTTTATTTCCCGATGGGTTTCCTATCGGATGCAAGTTAAGTAAGTCTGCAAGCGTGTGTGCAGTTTGAGTTTGACTGGCTGTGTGAATCTACAAAGCTTCAGTGTTCACTCAAGCAAGCCTATCGCAGTAGCAATAAATTCCGAAACCAAAATTCAACAATGATAACAATATAAATTGCATTAAATGCTGGAATGAATTTAAAACGTCGTATGTACGAAAATGTTGTTCGTTCGGGCAAAGAGACTCATAAACAAAAGTACATGACTCCTTTGGCTGTTAATATGCGCTAAAGCTTAAAATATTTCAAAACAATCTTAAATTCCATAGCAACTAGCAAAACGTAATATTATAAAATGGATAAGGGTATTAAAGCAATTACTAAAGCATAAACAGAGGCACTACAAAAGGCGAAATAATTACTAAGTATTGCTCTGAACAAACTTGATTACTGATGTAAGATTTTGTGAAACGTGAATTTAAACTAAAGTTGTTTAATGAATTCTCAAAAAAGAGTATTTTTAACATATCTTAAACTTAATAAAAGTGTATACAAATCGAAAAGGTCATGTTGAAGTTCGTTAGTTGCGTTACTTTCAAGTAACACTTATTCTACAGTAATACTATATGAGCCCGCGAAATCACCTCAGAAAGTACCAAACACTTTGTTATAAACGTATAAAATACGCATTATTATGCACAGCAGCCAATTGCACTTTAAACTCACTTCAAACTGCCTCAAAGTATGCTTCACAACTTTTAAAATTTTTCCATCGTAATAATATTTTACGCCAATAAATATGCGAACGAAAAAAAGAAGAAGAAAAACAACCGATATGCATGCATAAATATATATATATAGCAGTGAAATCACGTGATTCAAAGTACCGCATATAATTTTTATTTTGCAATTCAATCGCTCGCAATTTCACGCTATAAAAAATAACAATAACCGCGGCGAGGCGTCAAGCGCCAAAAAGTATGCACTGATTTTTGTATGAGAGTGTTTTGTTTGTGTGTTGGTTTGTGCGACTATTTTATTTTAAACGGGCGCGAATGTGCACAATTTTGGACAGTTTTAATGGACGACCATAAATATGTGCATCATTTTTAATAAATTTTAAATACCGAGTGTTGGGGTGGTTTGAATTTGTTTTTTATTTTTTTATTTTAGCGTTATTATCTGTAAATGCCCGGCAACGATAGCGTGTGGATAATGTCCTTATGGATGCACAGAAAAATTCTTTGGTTATTTATTTGGTATGTACATTTAGTATACGGCTTGTAGTTAAGTACTCAGGCAGGCGGAAGGCATTACGCTTCTGTAAAGGGAAAAGGTAGGGATTGCTCTGCAAAAACAATAAATTCTGAAATTTAAACTTTGTGAAAATGTTCTTAAAAAAAGAAAAATAAGCAAAAGAATAACTTTATTGCGCCTACGTGCGTATTGGGTTAATGTGTATAACCCGCAAGTATGTATGCCTGAATGTTCGACTGTCTTTCTGCATGTCTGTCTGTCTGATTGGCTTCAATGTCATCTCTGCATCTGAGCGCCATATTTTATTTATTGCCTGATTTTGTCTGTGTATTTTATACTCGTATATGCATGCGTACATCTCTGCGTACACGCAATCGTTTACAGTTTATAAAATATTTATAGCATTGAGCGCTCAAATATATTGGCAGGATATAAGTAGATATGCATGTATGTATATGTACATGTACATACATGTGCAGGATGTGCTAGCTACTGATATCCAGCCAGGGCAATGATATCCTGCGGATTGCTGTGTCAATACAGGTAACCTCATTATTCACGCATGTGCTCTGCGGTTGTGCGCTGTGCTATGGCGCTGCTACAGCCAGCCTATGTGGCTTAATTAAAACTTTAAAGATATTTCGAAGAGCTCTCTTGCCTCTGCAGTAAAACAATGAAATATTGTATTAAAAATGTGTCGATTTATCGAGTAAAATATTTTATTTGTGCGTAAATAAAAAAATAAAAATCAATATGAAACTGGCTGTAAAAGGGAAAAAATAAAAAAATTTATAAAAAGAAAATGAAGAAGTGCATAAATAAAAATTGGCTTAATTAAAAATTTTTTATAATTAAAAAGAAGTATACTATTTTAAGTATGTGGGACAGTAAAAGTATGTGTAATGCCGACTTTGTGGTCAAAGTGGGCGTGACAGTATTTAATAAATAGGAGCCTTATC